>VWZV01010790.1:2346663-2651485 GCA_013397155.1 Irena cyanogastra
AGAGGGCAGTGAGTGAGGGTGGGCAGCGAGGGGCGAGCGGGGTTTGTTCTCTGTGGGGCTGCTGCAGTGCCGGCCGCCGTTCCCTGCAGCCGGTGGGGCCGTCTGCTGCCCCACGGCCCCCAGAGGCGCGGGGCGAGCCCGTCCTCGCCGCCCTCGGGGACCGTTCGGGCCTTACCAGGTGTGGGAGTCAGGCCTGGTCACCGGCCCGGTCTGCAGCGGGTCGGGCCCGGAAGGAGAGCACAGCGGGGACACGGAGGTGGTGACACAGAGCGCTGCCAGAGCCTGCCCGGCTCTGTGCTGGCGGAACGGTGAGGCCGTAGTGTGATAATTGTTGTTCTCTGTAGTACCGACTCACCCAAGAACCTGTTTGTGGAAGGTGATGAGCTCTGGAAATCTTTCAGCCTGAGTGTGCAACGTGGTGTGTGCAGATATGGACTTGTGTAAGTAACTGGCTGGAACTGTCGTGGGAATATCTGGGCTAAGGGAGAAAAACCACCCTGGTCATTGTGCTTCTGACAGGAATAGAACGCAGACAGCTGTTACATGTGGCCCTGCGGAATAGGAGTGTAACCACAGCTGTGCTAGAGTGGGAGAAGAAAGTCGACCTGCCAGGAGACTGCCTTTTATCTCCTATCCTATTACTTTCATTAAGGAGACTTTGAATGGTTGAATAATCTGCAGCTCTCAGCACAGAATCTCTCATTAAATGTTTGAAGATATTTAGCCAAAAGTGAGTAACTCTTGTAACTCAGTGGAATAAGTGAAGATTGATGTCTGTTATCTCTCCCCTCCTACCTACTCACCTTGCTACCCATTAAATTGATCTTAAAACATTATTTTCAGAGTAATTTACTTATAGTGTTCAACTTTTTGAACAAAACTACCTGGACTTGCTTGATTCATCCAGAATTGAGAAGGAAAAATTGAGATTGGCTATGCTCCAAAAGGCATACTTGCTGTTTTCCCTAATAGTCAGCAGGAATGTGTGAATAGGAAAGCTTTTTCTCTTTTCCTCCCTACTTCAACTATAAAATTAAGGAAAAAAAATATACTTTTCTTTCCTGTTGTCTAGTAAATAATTTCTTAGGAGCTCAGAGTTCTTGTATATGAAACTGTAAGAGAAATGCATAAGTGATTGAAGAAGTAGGAGAGAGTGGGATGAAAATCCCAAAAAAAACCCTTAAAAATTGCAGGTGTGCCAGAAGAAGATGCCCCTGGCTGAAGCCTGTTTACCTGCTCCAGAGGCCAATTGCAGAGCATCCATCCTATGGTGGCATTGCGTGATCTGTTTCTAAACCGTCTGACAGCTGCCTAACTGAGATTTGAATAAGATTTGCATTTATGTGGGGGTTTAGCTTGTGATCTGCATGTTCATGAGGCAGCCAGCAGGGTTAAGCCTGTTCTGAAAAGGGACTGCTCTGAAGGGCTGTGCTGTGGTGGCAGCTCGGACTCATCCGCAGTAGACAACTGTTGCTTTTTTTTTCTTTTAAAGGTGAAGTGGAAGAATAAAGTCAAGAGATACTTCAATGGGCTTCTGGAGGTGAGTTAAACATGTTATTCATTTAAGTTGTAGACTAGGAGCTGCCGAATACCTGTGTTGCCTCTATACTGTTGTCTGTTGGAAAATAAAGTTATTTTTAAAGTTCTCTTTATGTAAGTGAACAGTGATTCATTAATCCTCTTTACTAATGAAAATGCATGCCAGAAGTTGTCTACGTTCTTGTGTTGCTACACCTGCCTTAAACACTTCATTATTAAATTCTGTGTGGTGTCTCTGTCCTTGCATTAGTATAATACTGATGATTCTCAATTACTGACATGCAAAATTCCTGTGTTTCACTGACTAATTTTAGTATAGGTGCAAAACTAGTATTTCAGGCATTGCAGTGGTTAGAGGTGAAAACTGAGGTTTCAAAGTCTGGCTGGATAAAGTTTCTTTGTATGCGTTAAACCTGGATAGCAACCAGTGAGGAGAAAATATAAAAAATCAGAATGTGGTCATTTCTGTCTTGTGCCATGGAAAGGAATTGGCACAGTATGGGCAGAGTTACTTCTGCATGTTAATTGAATTCTTTTCTAATAGGAGAAGCTGAGTAACTCCACTAGGAGTTATTCATGTTGAATAGAAGTTAGCAAAAAAAAAGAAATGAAGGATGGATATTACAGCATTCATAAGAATGATGTCTGTGCCAGTAAGAAATGGCAACAAATAAATTGCTTATGTGAGAACAAAAAGCAAGAGTCAGGTCTTCAATACAGAATTACTTTAATTCTGAAATTATATGAAAGTTATGGGCCTTGATTTTGAAAAATCAGCAGCATTTTTTTGTTGTTGTTGTTTGTTTCTCATTGTTATTTCCTACTTTCTGAGAACTCTTGGCATATGTTGTTCAGAAGCCTGAGTTACTTAGCGTTTTCTGTCTTAATAGGATTTTTTTTGAGTGGGCTGATTTAGCAGATTTGGGAGTAAGCAGTCATACAAGCTTATGGTGTTAATTTGACTTCATTTTTATTTTTTAAAATATTTGGTTTGTTGGATTTACTTTGACTAACTCTTTTGCAAGATTTGCCTTCTGTCTTCTGTTATATTCTACAGTTAGAGAAGGTTGAATTTTCTGAAATGTGACAAGGGGATTATTATTTACTAACAAGTTGCCTGCAGCAACTAAATTTTGAAAGACACCATTAAGCACTTAAATAAATGCAAAGCCCTGTGTTAAACTTCATATATTTTAATGGGGCTTCTATTTTTGTCTCTTCTCTTCCTTACCTTTTATCTGTTTCTCTATCCCACATAAGGTTATTAGGAGTACACTGTCCTGCTAAGGCAGCTGCCTACGCCAATCTTAAGTGTTATTTGTGTGCCCAAGAGATGCTGCACTTAGTGGAGCTTGGTTTGTAATACAGAGGAAATAGTGTCAGCCAAGTGCATAGCAGTGTTTTTCTAGGGTTATTTAATTGTCTTGTACTTGGCAAGGGAGCTCTAAATTAACTCTGGTTGTGATGTACAAAGAAACCAGGCTGGGTGCACAGGAGTGCTTTTGCTGCATATTAGACATAATCAAGAATAAGGCAGTAACCAAGTTTATGAAGAAATAACTGTTATTTTGCTCTTCACAGGTCTGCATGTGAGCCTTTTTGTGTGTCTTGTATTAATGCAAAAACATCTTGTTCTATCCTGATTAAGAAAGGAAGTCCAATCACTTCTTTCAGATAACTATTCTTATCTGTATAAAATATTTACTGCAATATATTTTTAATTTTTTTTTTGTAGTGTTGATTAAAAAAGGGAAAAAAATGGAGGCAGAGACCATTTTAAGTCTTAAACAGCAACTCAAGGAAGCAGAAAATGAGCGAAGAAAGGCAGCACAATATGGTTTGCATTTACTGGAGTCCCAAAGTGAGATTCAAAATCAGCTGGATCAAATACGCTGTGAATTGACTGAGAAAACTGAGGTGATGACTGCCTTTTCTTCTCAAAGTTCAGAACCAGAACTTCATTTTATTTTAACTGTTTTCTGAAAGGCACAGATGTTTTACATGCCTTCTAGCATCTAGATTAATTTTAATAAACCTCTAAGTAGTTGTAGAGAGGGCTTTTTTCTCAGCTTTAAGACATTGAGCATAATTGTATCTAACTGGGACAGGGTTTCATAGCTAATTATGCATCAAATGTTCAGTATCATGTAGGACTAATTGCCTTTAATGTAAAATGAGTGCTAAATGCTAAAGTAAATTTGCTGCAGAGCATGTTTTGCCTGTGTTTAGCAATCCATTTGTGTATGCTCTCCCAGTCAGCTTTATATCACTTAAAAGCAGTGTGAAGAATGCTAGCAGCAAGACTGTAAAATTAATTTCTTCTGTAGTGAAGTTTTCAAATTTTCCAAATACCCAGGGGTTCTGAACTTCTTAGCACATTTCTTTGCAGCTCAGAAAAAGGAGTAGTATCGTGCTGAATTATAGAGGTATTATTTAGCTGACCAATTTTCTTTTTAGTGATTGTTTGAGAATTTCAGTTGGGAAAATCTCTTCCACTTTTCATAAAGGCTTTAACGTTCATGTTTCTGTTCAACCAGCTCATGTTTCAGATAAATAATTTATCTTCATTTAGTCTGTTTCTGGTTGTGCATCCATCCCTTCTCCTGGGATAGAGCTGAAAGGTTTGTTTTGTAGCAGCACTCTGCTGTTCTGAATGGACAGAATTTTTTATTGTGGTCAGTTCACTGTTAGTAATCTTTGTGTGAGAGGCAGCTGTGTGAAGGCAGGGAAGGATCACCCTTTGCTGCTGATCAGCACAGAGGGCAGGTACTGAGCTGTCAAGCTGCTCCCATAGGTTGTGATTCTGTGCGAGAGGCTGGAGGCACCTCCTGAGCCTGGCTGGTAACTTAGATTCCAGGGATGGAGGGTAGGAATTGTGGCCTTTGTACAGTAGAATAATGTTTTGTGTGGGAGCTGTGCTTACCCCACAGATTCTTTAGAGCTTTTGAATCTCTCTCTGGCTCTCTTCTTTGCAGTCTGAGGCAAGTAATTCAAGGCAGTTACCGTGAACCCAAGTGTGAATTCTACCAGCAGGCACGAAAGCCTCTCAAAGCTGTGTGAGCTCTTCTGTACCAGTGTGCAGGCAGGTTCTTGTTGTTCTTGGCTCTGGCCAAGCAGTAGACTCCCAAACCTGTCTTGTGGCCAGTCTTTATCTTTGTGTTAAAGCTCCTGCCCTGGGTATTTGAGAGCGAAGCCTGTCCTTGATAAGCTGTGTCTAGGCCGCAGGGGTTACTTTGATATCTGGCTGCTTTTAGTTTTTTTTATTTAATTCTGTTTTGTGTCTCAAGAGTTAAGTTATTTTGAAAAAGAAAAAAAAAATCTGCATATTTAGATTAATTTGGCTTCCTTATTTCTTTCTTTTGCTTTCAAGATTCTCTTTCTTTTCCTTAATTGCTGACTGAATGGAAGAGTAAAATGAAGCTGCCCTTTGTAATTAGCAAACATGCAATCAAGCATAGATGGAAGCTGTTTAAAAAATTATTCTTCAGTCTGGAAGAATTGATAGAGTTTATTATGAAACAGACAATTTAGCTGTCTTAAAGTTATTGAACTCAGCTGTTCTGCTTGATGGACTGTAGTAGTTTTTAACATAATTGGGTTCTGTAGTGGTAGAAGGGTCATATAAACTCTGGCTGAATTTATGACACTTGCAGAAAAGATATCCACACCATTCATGTTGGGTGTAAAGAAATAGTGTTTCCATGAAGAAAAGAATATTGCACAACCAAATTATAATCACAATGTTTATAAATCATAACATTTTAGAGCAGTTATTTTTATTTCTTTTTAAACATGGTATTATAGCTGTCTAATTGGCACTCCCAACAAAAGACTAAATGAGCTACAAGCATTTTGGTTTTGAGCCTGTGCTTTTTCATAAGTGCTTAGGGAACAGTGTACAATTACATCTGGATTTATTAGTGTGTCATTTCTTTCAGAAATTTGAACAAGAGAAATACACTCTTCAGAGAGAAATTGAACTCAAGAATCGAATGTTGGAAAGCTTGAATTTTGAGTGTGATTCCCTTAAGCAACAACAAAATGTGCAACTGGACAAACAGAAAGAACAGCTTGACAGAGCCTATGGACAAGAAATCAGTGACCTTAAAAACAAGGTTTGGTAACTAGTATATAGCTAAAGTTTGTTAATACCATTTTAGGTACTATTTGCTTAACTTATAGTTGCACTCTTAACTATCAAAATAAATAATAAATAGTTACAATGTACAGTAGCTTGTTTGGTTGGTTTTTAAAGAATATCTGTGTAGTCACTTATGAATTACATTAAATTTCAGTGCTTATTTTTAAAAGCTACTCTCGTGTTTCTAAGACATTTTCTGTAATTGGAACAGTCAGAAGTATTGTGCTTTCCAAGAATTTACCATGAAATGATACTACTTAGTTATCAACTGTTTTTAAGTTGGAGAACCTGAAAGCAGAACTGGATGAAACCCGACTCTCAGAGAAGCAACTGAGACAAAAAGTGGAGCATCAGAAGGAAATAATTGCTGCCAAAACAGAAGAACTGCACCTGATGTCTGAGCGTGTCCATGAGACCATGTCTTCAGAAATGCTCAGCCTGCAGATAGAGCTCACTGAACTCCAGAGTCAGAAGGTGAGTAGCACTGAATTTGCAGTGTAGCCTTGTTGAAGATGAAATTCTGCCCTTTTGCTCATTTCATTTTTAGATGTGTTGTCCACAGTGCCATGTTAGGATTGACTTTTATTTAGACAATGTGCACAACAAAAAATAACAGCCTTAGTAGCTTGGCTTTAATACCCTCTCATCTTCAATATAATTGTATATATGATATTTTGTATTAAAACTAATTACTACTAAGAAATAGCTTTGGTTTACTTAGGCCTGCTTGTCTTCCAATTGTTTTAAATCTTTTTCATTTCATGCTTGTTTTTTGTTTGTTTAGGCCAACGATGAAGAAAAGCTGAATGAGCTGCAGTGCAGTAAGGAACAGTTAGAGCTTGTGAACAGTAACTTACATAACCAGCTGGAGCGGCTGCAGGGGGAGAAAGAGGAGAGGGAAAAAGAAGTTGTCTTTTACTGCAATGCATTAGAGGTATTCTCTTAATTTTACTTCACTATAATCCCCAAATTGCACAAGCTGTGTTGCCAGCTTTTTGGTGGAGTTTTGAGGAGTTGTGAGAGAGAGGGGAAAGAGAAGGATAATGGTTGGTCATGTCTGGTGTTGCCTGGTGGTAAAAGCTCTCTGTTGGCCTTGTTTTGTGGCAGCTGTGAAAGGAGAGCCTTCGCACGGCACTGTTGTGCCTCTTGGGGACCTTCTCACAGGCCACTGGAAGAATTCTCTTTATTTCAAGTTCCTGCTGAATGCCTTGGAGAATCTTGTACTGCAAAGTAGAGCATTTGTCACTGATGAACACAGCTGGGAGAGTGGTCTGAATATCATTAATCTGGTTGACAAACATCAAAGCTTAACCTTAAAGGCTTTTAGTTGTGCTCTTGTCCTGAAGAACAAGTGGAATATTAAGTATTTCAGTGAAATGAAATTAAGTTGTCTCTTAGTTACTAGAACTGTATGTACAGTTAAGGACTTCAATACAATATAATCTCTGCTAAAGTATAGGAAATTAAAAAGAGTTAAAGCTATCTGATTAAATTTGTATATGCAGTACATCAGATGCTTAAATGACCAATATCCTCTTTGCTTTAATCTAGAAAGCTCATGAGGCTAATCAGGAGCTTCAGGTTCAGCTGGATCACGCAGTGCAACAATCTTTGGACCCTACAAGTAAAGGCAATTCTCTCTTTGCTGAGGTACAACTATGCAACAGACACCTGAGAAGTATTTTCAGTTTTCTTTCTTATATTGTATTGAAAATATGGGAGTATCTGCATCTGATCTAGCCAGCATCTATCTCTATTCCTCAAATATGGCTTCAGTGTTGATCTGACATGTGGAAAACCACTTCATGCTCTCTGAAGATAAGGAGTTAGTAAACTTAATGGAATCACTTCAAGTTATCTGACTATCAAGTCAAAAGTTGTGATTGAGGGTTCGTAATGGTTCTGTCTGCAGCTCTTGATTTTAAATTGTGTTCAGTTGATAAATCCATCTTTAATGTAGAAGACAGTATGTGGAATATTAACAGTTGGTGATAAAAGCTGCCTTGCACACCTCCTGAAAGTGTCTGGATGTTTGAGCTTTTCGGAGGGTTTTGGAATTAGCTTTTGAGTAAGAGTTAAATGCATAGGGAGCATTATGCTTCATGGCAGCATCCAGGGGATGGTTCAAGTTGGGAAACAGTTCAGATTGTTTTAAACTGTTTGCTCTGTTGCCAGTGGACAAAACTATTCTACAGCAACACTGAAGCATATGAAATGTTACTTTATTTTGGTATCAAAAGAGCAATTGAAAAATCTGTTGCATTTCACTGATAGGGCTTCAGTGACACTGTCTACTCAATTCTATCCCAGGGCAATGACAGTATCCTGTATTTTCAAGTACTGTTGCTGGAAAAGCAGTGTTTGCAGACTGAACACCAACTGCTAGGCAACGTGTCCTTATCAAATTCACCATCCAAGTGACAGCAAGTGTTGTGATTTCACAGTAATAATTGTTCACAATGTTCTGTAGGTGGAGGACCGTAGGGCAGAAATGGAACGACAGCTGATCAGTGTGAAAGTAAAATATCAGTCCCTACAAAAGCAGCATGCATTCAGTAGAGAACAATTGCAAAGAATGAAGGTAGGATGATTCCTGTAATACTCCAGGGTGTCCTTGAGTCTGATAAGGCACTGCTTTAATGCACAGCCCAGGGGATTTGTTATCTTTAAAATATGGTGCAGTAGTCTGGGGGGAGGGAAATGGGAGAAAAAAACAAGTGAGATGATGTTGTGCTGTTTGACTTCTATGGTCCAACAGTATCCAACTTACAGTGAAGGCACCATGTTTGCTCACTTTGGCACTAGTTGTTTAATGGATAAAAGTAAAACACAACTCCTGTCAGTCAAAGTAGCATTCAGTTTGTCTTGGTAATTGTTTTTTCTTTTCTTGTCTAATTCTTGTACTACATGACTCAAGTATTTGTACATTAACAGTGGTTGTCAGGAATTAGCATAAAGAAAAAGACAGGCTTTTACCACCATGACACTGTGGGGGTTTGGGTTTTTCTGCCTCTGTGTTGCCTTCTTGTCTTCGTCCATATTTTTTCTTCTTGCTTTTCCCTATTTTTGATGTAAGAATAAGTCATAGCTTTCATAACCCTTGAGGTTAAACTCCACTGCTATAGGATTGCAGCCTGTTAGTTAATATTGTTGAGAATTAGTTTAGCAGAAGCTGATTTGCAAGACTATGTCAAGGGGATGCTGCAGAGCTGCCAACTGTTTTCATGTTGGTCTCATGATTTTTCCAATGCTAAAGTGGATCCTTTCATTTTGATCAACTACTTGGTCATGCCATTTGAGGAGAGTGCTTAAACGTCAAGGGTGATAATCATGAGTTGCACTGAAGGTTTGTATTACCTAGATTTTGTGCAGGAGGTTGAAAATAGTTCAAACAACGGTCTTAAAGGAGAAGAAAAACCCTACTGATAGCAAAGATTTGAGTGAGGGAAGTCATTGGGTAGGATCAGCTCCTTTGGAAATTTTCTCATTGTAATATGGGGTAAGTCAGTCATACTGATTGGATGGTGTAAGAAACACACCTAATACTAAATGTACCGAAAATTGAGGCAAATTGGTATCCCTGTACTAATGCTTAATGCTTTTATTTGGAATTTTTTCTACATTTTTTCTGACAGTATTGGAGATGAGTAGTTTGTTAGGACAGCTGTTTTGCTTAAGCTGCTGTCTTAGATCCCTGTTAGCATCCTCTCTGTGTTGTGCTGCACTGAGATGCTGCCAGTTAAAGCTCAATCTGAGTTTAGCTGATCTCTCCACTCAAAGCTGCTTACCCCACAGGAGAGGTAACTGCTGTTGCATCTTTAGTTGAAGAATCTCACTTTGTAGTAATTACTGGTAAATCCTGAGCGTCTGACTCCTGAACAGAATGTACACAGCTCTCCTGGGAAAGCTTTACAGCCCTGGTGTATTTTTCCTAGTCCAGAGCATCCTTTCCAGTTTCTTTAAGTTCCTGTTCTTTGTTATGTCAATCAGCTTCAATTTGCAATTCTGACAGTTAGCAGGAGGGCTAAGGGAAAAGGGAAAAAGGTTGGGTGTCTGTGCTTGGGAGCTGTGAGGATAGTTTTAGTCAGCCAGTGAGGTGGAGTTGGCAATTTTGCCTCCCTTACATCCTGGAGAAGCCTTGAGGAGATAATTGAATCTTTCATTACCTCTAATTTGTGCACAGAATCATCAATACCCTTTACCTGACATAAGAGATTCTATAGTGTAAATGCTCTTCTCACTTTCTCTCTGTAATCTAATTTTTTCACTTGATCCTTTCCCTGTGATTTCTCCCACTGTTACTTTATCTATAGTGACTAGACTGGTAAAAATGCCTCAGTTTTTTATCAAGTCTTTCATTTGTTCTGTTTCTTGTTGTTTAAATGTCTGATGTATCACCCGTAACTGAATGTATTAAGACCCTTGTACTTCAACATTAACACCAACAGAAATATTGCTGTAAATGAAATATTTTTATAACTTCTCCTTTGTAATGACAGAGGGTGTTCTTTTGCCTGAAAGGATGTATTCCATTGGAGAAGCAGAAAAAACTGAAATTCTTGGGTTGATATTGTAGAAGGCAAACATGGTGTTATAACTGAAAAAAGTGGGGGGTTAAGCTTGTGGGTTTTCCTAAGTGAGTTCTAAAGGTGCATCTCAGCTCTGACAAATCAGCCTGGACTGAGACTGGCTTCTGCCTGGCCTGGTGCTGATGGTGTCAATGTGGAATGTTGTGAGTGTCCTTGGCAGTGTTTGTGTGCTCCTTAGCCAGTACAGAGATGGGTGAGTACTGTGAGTCAGTACTGCTCACTGAGATCTCAGCTCTCCTCATGCCTTGGAGTGTCTGTGGTGATAATTGCTAGGATTATGTCCTGAACACTGAGTTCAAGCAATCCAGTGCCTTTCTATATTCAGGTTTAGAATTGCAAGACTTGAGTACCTAAACAGTTTTGTGTAAAAGGCTGTGATTTTCAGTCACTAATCCCAATGCTTGTTGTAAATAGGTTTTTTTTTCCTTTTTTCCAGCTGCAAATGGCTACACTGCTGCAGCTGAAAGGCTCCCAGGCAGAATTTGATCAGGTGGAACGCTTACAGTCAATGTTAGAGCAAAAGAATGGTGAAATAGAAGATCTTCTTATGAAAGTGAGGCAGCTAGAAAAATTTAAGGTATGTGGTTTTTAATTAAGTAGAAAATTGTAATTGGAAGCTAAAACATGAAAACAGTAATTATGAAAACTATCTGAAGTCCATGCTCAGGTTTGAAAAGGGATCTGTAAGCTGACTTATATGTTTATTTGACCTGAATTGTATTTTGCAGCTGGAGAATATTAGACTCCTCAAGTGCAGAGAAGCAGAAAATCATACCCCACCCAACACTTGGGTTGAAGAAACAATTTTTTGTCCTATGTGAAGCACCTTCATATCTTTTATAGTTATTTCCAGCATTTAAATTCAGTTACTTGGTCAAAGCTCACTGAGCTGTGACATCCAATTTTTCTCTGGGATGGTGTAGTCATTTGGCACTTCTACTGTGTTGTGCTTAGGCTTTAGCCTTTAGTGTCTCAGCTCTATTGAATTTCCTGGATATTTATTTTCTTGATGTGTCTTAACTTCGCAGCTGAAGCGTGCTCTTTTCTAGCAGCACTGAATTGCTTAATCATCCTTGTAGAGCAGTTTTTTCAGTCTTCTTATGCAACTTGAAAACATCTTATCAATATTTTGAAAAGTGAGAAACACACGAGGACCTCTATATACACCAGTTTAATGCTATTGATGTTTGTGTGTTTCCAGAGTGGAAAACTGGAGCCTTCCCTGTTTCTTGCATGTTTCTGGGCTTGTTTGGCCCTCTCTTTTCAGAGCTTTGAAATGCAAACTGAGGTGAATTGGCTTGTGCAGTAGGACTATGCTTTCCAGGATGGCCTCCTGTATTTTGTATTTAACCTAATAACCTGGTGTGAAGCCAGGCTTAAACTATTTTAGCAATAATTGAGGAAGCCTGATTGTTTTACCAGTATTGTCATGTTTAAGCTTGATCTGTACTTATTTCTGTCTCTAGTCTATGAATAAGTGGTGTTGGGAAATGAATGATCGATTCCAATACCCACCCAAAATATCTGTAAGCAGTGACTGACAGAGGCCTGGAAGGTCTCTGGGACAGGATTAAATTTGAGTACTGCTTGTTCAGGAAAAAAACACCAAACAAAACCCCCACTGTATAAATGCAATGTTGCTGCATTTATAACATCTTTACTATGAATCAACTTCCTCATTTGAAGTATGTAATTGATTTTGAGATTTTGACTGTTGATTAGCATGGCTGGTATTCCTCTGAGGTCCAGCTGCTGAAGCCTAGAAATAAATGCTGAGAAAAGTTCCCTGTGGGTTACCTAAATACCCAGTATTTTCAAGTAAAAAGCAAGACAGCTGTTCTGCAGTGCTGCTTGCAAACCTTCTGGACTTGAGATAACTCACTTTTTTTTCCTTTTTTTCAGTGGATATGAGAGAGCTGTCAGTTTTAGTGCAATTTGACATTTGTAACAAATGAGAAAAAACTCAGCTGCTCTGAGTCCTATCTTCTGTGTTTACATCCCTCTATGATGAGGCTTCTCCATCAAAATGCATAGAAAATGTTTCTTAAGAACTAATATGCTTCTGAAAGGTTACTGCTTGACAACCTGACACTTGTTCTTTATCAGAGTTTATATGAGAATATGGAGGAGTCCAGACCCGCTAATGGTGCGAAAGGAAGTGATTCTGAAAATGGTTACTATGCAGATTTACTGCAAATTAAACTTGACAACTCAAAGTAAGTGCTTCCAGCCTGAGGCCCTGGTTGTGGCAGGGTTATCTTCTAGATACTTGTTTTTATCCTCCCTTTTTTCTTAGTGTTTGTATGCACTGACTTCATGTGCAGATGGGTTTTGTTCCTGTTGCATTTTCTAATGCTGTGGAACCAACCTCACTTTGTTATAGGATTGAGACTTGTTTTTTTGTAGTTTCATTTATGTTTCAAAAGATAGCAGCATAAATACTGTTTATGATTATTGCTTTCTTCCAGAAATGTTAATACTCCTAATACAGGGCAATTGAGACCTTGAATCAATTAAAAGTTAATCTGTAAGGAAACTGTAATGAAAAGCCTTAGCCTCTAGGCTGTGTATTTTTATTTCTCTTACAAAAAATGAGATAATAACACTAAGAATGTTTTATGGGACAAAAAAGCTTGATTTTTCATACTAATGTATAAATACCAATTTAAGGTGAAGTTGAGTGCTTAGTTGTTGCTTTACTAAAAGAAAAAAACCCAAACTAATCCAAGTGTGACTGATTTTATAATTTTCCTGGCATCCCAGCAAGGAAACCGAAACACTGAAAAATGAGCTATCCCTGCAGAGGATGAAAGCTCTGTATGAGAGCCAAAGGGTCCTGGAATTTGAAAGGAAGCTCTTCACAAATGAGAGACATTTGCAAGCTTGTCAGAGTGAGAATATGTACCTGCGGGTTATGCTGGATGAGCTGAGAATGAAATATGAACCTGAAGGTGAATATGTCTTTTCTATCTGGGAAAATATAAATTTCTGATTTTCTCAGCCTTTAGAAATGGAATGACATTTAACAGGAAGACATTGGTTTAGTTCCAGAATTTAATGCTTAAATAGCTGACTTTCTGAAATAACCTGATCCAAAATCTGCTGAGCTGAAGTAGAAAAGCCCTGCCTTCCTCAAGACCTTGCTTGAATATGTGAACACTGAACTGGAGGAGACTAAAGAATGCAGATTTACAGTTAAAAATGGCAGTGTTCAGGGGCTTTCTAGAGACAGGTAAATAACTCAGGTGGGTAGGATCAAATCTCAGGTGTTTCCCATAATAGCAGCAGTGTCTGTGGTGATGAGAAGCCTCGGCTCTCTGGTGTAGGCAGCTGGTAGGAGCTTTGGAATAAGGTGCAAAGTATTTACAGGAAAACAGTTTGGTAGCTCAAGTTAATATAGATTCAGTTTTGACTAGGGAGACCCACCTGACAAACAGCTGATACCTGAGTATGTGCAAAGCAAGGGAGCTGTGGAGGAAGAGGATTCTATTTAAACTGAGAGCAAGTTTAGATGAGGTATTTGGAAGAAACTTCCCTGTGAGGGTGCTGAGGCCCTGGCACAGGCCTCCCAGAGATGCTGTGACTGCCCCATCCCTGGAAGTGTCCCAGGCCAGGTTGGATGACTCTTGGAGCATCCTGGGATAGTGGAAGGTGTCCTTGCCCATGGCCGGGGGTGGGAATGAGATGTGCTTTAAGGGCCCTTCCAACCCAAACCATTCTGGGATTCCATGAACAGGGAACCAGATAGGAAAGTTGGTTTTGCCCACACCCAAAGGATTTAACTTTAAAATGAAGCTTACTTCAGCAGCCTGCAGTTCAGAGCATTTAATTTAAAGCCTTGGTGAAAAGACTGAGTGGACGAGGAGAAAAATATTCGCTTTTTCAAGCTAACTTCTGTTGGGATGATCAGATTATATGCAGAAACATTCTTTAAGAGATACAAATTGTCTATTAAGAATTATTCCAAGCTCTTCAGTCATGTGAAATATTCTTACTTACATTATGAACATCTTGGGGAACAAGTCATCTCCAGCTTCTCTTTTACAAAAAGTAAATTCCATTTTTTCCTTTAGAATTACATAAAGGTCCTAAAATTAAAAAGAAGAGGGAGAGAGTTCCAGTGAATGCAACTTGTGAATACATCGACAGCAAAAATACTCCAGTGAAAGAAACTGCTCTCACTCAATTGCCAAGTAAGGAAGGGAAAAAGATGACTACCAAGAACCTGGAGCAAAGTGAAGCTTCTCCAAAAAAACAGCCTTTCCAAGCATCCCCACTACATACAGCTCTCCAGGCAATACGAAACATTGTTGAACCTGAAAGAGAAAGAAAAAGAGTTAAAATTCAAGATGAGAATCACATCGCCTTTACTTCGAATAGCAGAAATGGGAACAATTCCTTGGCTCCAGCTGTCCCCAGGTCAGTGTCAGCTTCTGTCTCTGCTCAAGGCAATCAGCACAGACCTGCATCTCTTTTCTTTCGCTGCATGAACTGTGCTCTCCACTTCTTTATCTATTTCCTCAGTGTTGCATGCAGTGTCATTCCTCAGCTCCGGCTGCCCACGCTCAACCTCTCACTACCTTTTAGAAGGACTAAAACACTGACTAATAAAAAAGACTCTTGAAACAGTCTCTGAAATAACTTTACTGTTGCTTGAAGACATTTAAGGTGTGCAGGTAGCATGACAGCTCACTTGGTTTGCTTCAGCATCAGAAACTTTGTGTTCTTGGACCCCTCAAAACTGCCACACAGCTGTGTTACAGCTCAAGGTAATAAAAGCAGCTGGAATACCTAATTTCAGCCCCTAGCAACTTCCAGATTTAGCTAAAAGCCTAAAAATTAGGTAGTTCTTTACCTGAATTGTGTTAACTTTCATTGTACGAGAAAATAGAGAATTAGTTAGCTGTGTTGTCAGACAAATGAAATGCATGGTCTGGATGCACGATAGTTGGAAACACAACTGCCAAATTAAGATGAAATTTTTCCTCTGAACTGAGAATCGAAGTTACTTTTTGCTAGATGGTAAAGTAACTGAGAACAGTCATTATCTCCAGCTTTTTTATCCTGGTGAAAACAATGCTGACTTTGATTTTCTACTTTTTCAACTAATGCTTTTTGTATTCTCTTTGTAAACACATATTCACATGTTTGGGGGTAGAAAAAAGTCTAGGCTGATCCAGAGGTTTTGGGCTTGCAACTTGCTAATATCTTCTAGAAGAAATAAAGTTAATGTCATTCAGGGTAATTGGATTGATGCTTTGGCTCTTAGAATTACTCAAGGTTGCATGGATGTAATTAACAGATTTATAGTAGCCAAATACTGCAGTTGTCTTGAACTGTGGCAAGAATATGGCAGAAACAGCAGTTTTAGCAGCTGTGTTAAAATGTGGGATTGTTAGTGAGGAGGGAAGATCAGGAAGGTCAGATATGGATGAAAATGGAGAGGAAAGATTGTGGTAATTTAGTGGTGGTATTGGGGTTTGACAATGTCCTCTACACATGAAGGACAAGGCAGAATGTAACCTGATATGAAAAGTTTAACTTACTTCTTCATATTGCTTTGGGAAAGGAAGGTACAGTGTCTGCTTACAGGAAACTGTTGGAAATAGTTTATAGGAACTGAAGGGGGAAACCTACTGCAGAGGGGGTCAGGAGTGGAAGTTATTTATGGAGTTGATGCTGGAAAGAGTAGAAAAAGTGGAAGAGGAAGATGAAACTATAGTTCAGAGGGAGGTTTCTAATCTTGTACCCATTGCTGTTGGTTCAAATAAGGAACAAAACATGAACAATATTTGGAAAATAAAAACCACAAACACAATTAAGCTGCCACAAAACTCCATATAAGCTGTTAAGCTGTTTTGGTGATAGTATGAATCTGTAAAAGGCAAATCCAGGCAGAAAGTTCTGTTTGTTACTGATTGTGTTAATGAACTACTAAAACCCCAGGTCATGATATTAAGCTAGCATTAAGGATTTACTTACCCCTGATCTACTATGATGTGCTATACAATAGGGAGTTATGTTAAAGTCTGAGCATTTGAGAAGCTGGATTTCTAAACACTGAAAGAATCTCTGGACTGTTCTGTAATGAATGTGGCTAAAACTTGGGCACAGAAAATGTTGGCAAATTGATCAGGAGTGGGGACCTGAAAAGGGAGAGTTTATGGGAGACAAAAATAAGGGTGGATAATTGTAAGTGTTTCACCTTGTGTTGACTAAAGTGGGATGCTGCAGCTGAAAAGGCTGTTGTGGTCTCTGGGGATTGGTTTTGTGCCTGGAATAGTTTTTGTGCAGTAATTAGTGGAGCTCTGACATTGGCTCGTGAATTGTGAGAGAGCAGAGCCACCGTAGCTGTGAAAGGGCTGCAAACTTCATTTCTAGAAAGTGGTGTTTGAATTTGTCTTCTCAGCCCAGGAGGTGAAGAGGAAGTGGTCAGCAGTGATCTCTGTGTGTTTGTGGAGGTGACAAACTCCCTTGTGTGCGGAGACTTCCTTGCTGAGGAGGTTTAAGCAGGTACAGCCTGATAATGTCAGGCAACACCTGTGTGTGCAGGGCACCTCTGTCCTTCCAGAGGCTGCAGCCAGCACTGGAGTAGCTCATTAGGTGGTGGCACTGATCAGGTTATGGTATGAGAGTGTTGAGAATACAGATTGAAATATTCAAGTGGTGATTATGACTTCTCAATGCATACTGGAATTCTGGCAATGCAAAGGTTATGTGCAGTGATATTTTCTGTTTGGCCAACTAACTGGTCAATAGAAAGATGCATTTCTCTATTGAAATGCTTTTCTTCCCTTTTTAAACTGAAATAGCAGACTCTAGCTGCACAATTTATATTGCAGTGAGATTTGAGGTTGTTTGCCTGAGTTTGATCTAAAGAAGAGCTTGGATTTCTGAGAGCTTATTTGCTCCCTTAAATTATTTAGTTGGATTGCATGCACCAAATCTACTTCACTTGGGCTTGGTCCAATTGCCTGTGGCCATTTGGCTCAGCAGGAGATCTGGATAAACTAATAATTCTCTTTGGGGTTTTAGCCCTCAGCCTTGGGAAGTAAAGCCCCACATGATGAAACAAGTTCATCTTCCTTAAACAGGCAGAAGGAGCCCCAGTTATATCTCAGTTTTGGAGTCTGTAGAGTCAAAGCTTGAATCATGCCATAATTTCACCAGAATTTGCTTGAAGTGTTTAACCATTGTCTGTTCTGACCCATTCCCTGTGCTGACACCTGATGAGCCAGGATAGTGGTCTAAGGGGTGCTCTCTGGGGGCTGTGGAGTGAACCTCAGCTTGCTGCCAGATGCACATCAGCTGCTCCTCCCTCTCTTCCATAGGACAAATGAGAGCACTGGATGGAAAAAGTTTGTGGGTAAAGATGACAGAGGTCTTGGGGGACATTAACTCCTTGCCAGTTAAAGAGAGTGGGGCAGTGAGAAAGAAAAGAAAACTGCCCCAGCCATTCTTCCCAGGATCAGCTTCACTCCCTCAGTCCTGGCTCCTATCTCCTCCTCCCCAAGCGGCACAGGGTGATTGTGATTGCCAGAGTTGTTACATTATAGGCTAAGAGATGTGTATAATACCCTCAAAGGGCAACATTGTGCATAAATCCAATTGTGCTGCTTTGGGATGTAATTTAAGTGAATGTTGTTTTTATTTCTTCTTCTAGTTTGAGTTCTTTCTACTTGTTTATAGGGGCTCTGTTGGCAATTTTGGCCACTAGAGTAGTGGTTTTGGTGGCCTTGGACAGGCGATTGTTTAAGGCAGAAGAGTGGCAGGGACAAATGAAGGGAATTTATCATAGGAGCAGGTTCATGGACAGGAACTCTCCATCCCCAACTGCAGCTGCTGGGGGAGTGCAAACCACATGATGGCTACTCAGAACACTTATTTTTTCCTCCCTGAATAATTCCGTCCAGCTGTAACCACATAATGATTTGTCCAAGTCAAAATGAAGGTGACCATGGATAGAAGGTGCTCAGCCATCAGAATTAGAGATGTGGGCTTAATGCAAAGCACATGGTGGAGCAAACCCTGATCTAGAGGAGGTGCAGAGCAGAGCCTATTTTTCTTCAGCCTGTTGAGACTGTGCTTATAAGGAATAACAAGCACAAGGCCTGCAGTGCATCACAGTTTGAATCTGTAGCTAAATTTCCCCACATTTTTTGTTGCAGCTCCTTTTGTAGTCCTCATGTTCAGCTGCATCTTTCTGTATTGCAAATAAATCTCTTTATTGAGACAATAAACAATTGAGTAGCAGCTATTTGTGTTGGGAAAAACATCACTGAAAGCAACTGTGTGTGGTGTGGATTGCTCATGGAGGGCTCTTGAGACCACTAAAAATCTACAAGGTCACCAGAGAATTGATTTAACGTATGTGCTGGTAAATGAGCGTAGAGTTTGTGTTGCTATATAAAGTGATGTTTAATTTGGAACTTCATTTTCCATAATTTCTTTCTTTGTGAAAATAATCATGTGTAACAGTCAATGGGCTGTGGGTGATTTGGTTGGGTAAAATATCACTATTCATCAATTGTTCTAATGGCACGTTTGCATGTTCATTAAATTAAAAACAAGATTTAGGCATCTGAGCACAATCTGATGTTTTGATTTCAAAATTATCTTTTTAACAGCATTGAGACAGTTTTATCCCCATTTACATTCATAGCAGAATTAAACCCTGTCAGTGCACAAATGTTATTATTTAGACCCTGAAAATAAATCTTCCCGCAGCTTAAGATATTCAAGCACTAAGCTGAAGGCCATAGTAGTGTAGAAGGAGGTCAAAAGGAACATATTATTTCAATGGTAGGTTTTTGGTGGTGTATAAGGAAGGAGCTTGGTTTCATCCCATTTGTATGATGCTGCTCAGACTTTCCACCTGGAGTTGTGCTTTTGGGAACTGCATCTCCTTTCTGTGCATGACTCAGTCACTGGAGTGTCCGAAGGCTGGTCTCAGTCACTTCACATATTCAATAACCTTCCTTACCAACATTTCAGCAGCTGAGGTGTTGGGGGGAAGCTTTAAGTGATGAAATGTGATTAGGACTGATATAAAAATGCTTTGGTTTTCTCATTTTCTTCTTAAACTGTGCTTGCTCTGTCTCTGTATGTGGATGGTCTTGTTTGCCAGTTGGTTTGTTGATTTTGCCTAAAATTCTTATTTTAGTCCTGGTTTATATTAATTAAATATGTATTTAGAATGGTTGCTTTGCCTGTAGGTTAACAGCTGAATCCAGATTTGAAACTACAGAAGAAGGTAAGAGAGAAACTAAAATCTCAACAGAGAAGACAACACAGAAGAGAAAACATTCCACGTTGTATGTGTCTTCCAAGGCAAGTTCTGAAACTCAGTGTGCTCAGCAGTAAGTCACTTCTGCAGGGACCCTGGGGAGTTTGGGTCCTGCTTCAGCAGGAGCTGCTGAGTGAACTCTGTCTCACATCAGTGCCCAGGCTGCTAACTTGAATATTGATCTGCCTGCTGTTATGAAGGGTGTGATTGCCTGGAGAGCTGCACTTTTGATGACTCCCCTGAGGGCACCTCTTGTGTTCCCTGCACTTGACCTGAGTGTGGCCTGTTCTCCACTCTTCATTGCTCTTTCTTTGAAGTATGGGGCTGTTGTGGAGGAGAAGTTCTGGCTAACAGAGGCTTTATTATGTGGTAAGATGGACTAGACAGGGTCGATGGAGAACTCAACTAAGTGATGTGCTCCTAGATAGCTTCCAGTTCCCAGATTCAGAATTCTTAATATTTTTCCTCTTTAGGGCTGACCTATTTGCAAAAGTGCATGTGAATCACTCTGTCTTTGTTGGTCAGTGTTTGAAATTCTATGGATTCTTGTATTTGTACTATTAATTAAAATAAAGGTTTATTTCTTTCTTTATAAAAAGCAGCCTGTATTGTATTTGAAAACGAACATGTATCCATTTTTTAAATGAAGATGATGTCTTTTGCAGAACTTTTTGTTAAAAAAAAATACCTCCCAATAAATGATAAGAAAGTGTAATGCAAGTGCTGTGTGTCATGTTTTTAGGAGACAATTCTGTAACTTCCTGAAGTTCATGTAGAATAGTTCTAATAGGAGAGCTTTTAAGCTAGGTATTTTTATGGAAGTTGGATTACTCCATTTGAGTCATGATACTACAGTTTGAGCTCCCTCTGGTGAATGGATTAGCCAGTTTCTAAGTAAAAGACTCAGTAATTAAGGTGAAAGTTCTTTAAGACTTTTTAAAATCCATCATGGGAAAGAATACATTGGGGAGAAATCTTGCAAACCCCTGGTTTGTTTATAGTTCTGCCAGGTCTGAAGTGGTGCCTGGGATTTTGTCAACTCTGGTTGTGCATGCGGGTGGCTTTAGCTCACCAGTCACTAACCTCAGCAAAAACTGAATTCTGATCACAGCAGAAGTGACTAAAAAGGTGGGAATGTCACCTTAAATGATCACATCTTCCCCCTTTCCAGGCAGCTCCATTTCTGCACAGTTCTGTTCAGGCGCAGCCCAGTGGCTCTGTTTGAATAAAATCAGAAATCTGTGTCATGGAATCAGGTTGTGTCACTTCACTGATGTAGGAAATTTGCTATGTAGCTGAGTTTTTCAGTCTGTTAATGAAGCTACATAAACAGAGAATATCTTCTTGTTAACTTTTACTAAGGTATTATTACTGACAGCAAATATATAGCCCTGAAATAGTTCTTGCTCTTCTTGACTTTGACATGTGAACTTAAATGATGTTACATTGGAAGAAATTCTGGTTTTTTTGATGCTACAAAATGTTAGAAACAAATCCTTTATTATGCAAATGATGAAAGTTACATTTGTTTACTGTCACTACTGTGAGACACAAATAGCATGAAACAACTGAGGTACATGACTGTTCTACTTAGAGGAAAACCTTTGGTAAGTTGCCATTGGGTAATGTGTCTAAATGGCAGTACTGAGCTGTAGATTGGCTACTAAGACAGTTAATTATATGTTATGTTAATTGTGTGTTGATTTATGTTATAGCTAACTATATGTTGAGTTACTGGGCGTGTGGCATTTAATTTTTTTTCTAGGTTGAAAGAATTAGTTAATTTATGTGACAAAACTGGGATGTCATTTCGACAAACAAAACTGGGATGTCATTTCGACAAACAAAAGAAACTGATCAGGATTATCTGATTATCCCCAGGGCCTGCTTTACAGTCTCTGCTGCTGGAGTCTACGTAGAGTGTGCAGCCTTTACCATCTTGTGCAGTGGATTTGTGTTACACATCCTCTTGCAGGCGTGCAGGTGGGGGAACGTGTCTGGGGTTCAGGCTTTGGGTTTGCTGGGACACACCTGAGGTCCTGTGCATGAGAGTTCTTGCTGTGTTTTCTTATTTGGTTCTGGTTTGTCTCATCAGTTGCTTTTCTGCAACTGTGCTCACAGGTCTTGGCATAGAATAGATTTAGAGGCAGTTAAATGCAACTTCTGTGTTCTGCTCAAATTCTTTATAATGGAAATTAGCTTAGCTAAAAAATGGATAATTAGCTACTCGCAAGGTCTTTTTTTCTGGAACTGATAGCAATATTGAAGGAAGCAAGAAATGTCTCCCTTCTGCCTGTCCCCAGCCCCTGAAAGGTAAGTTTTTCTTGTGAGTTTCATCTTTCAGGGAAGCAAGGAATTTTCTATTTTCCTTAAAAAACCTTCTGTCCTGAAAAAGACTTAAGGAAGAAATGGTGAGGTATGTGAGGGTGATGACTCTACCCACTGTTTTCTGTGGAATATCAGTGTGGGAGTAACTGAACTGCACAAATAAATAAACCAACTTGGAATAAAAACCTCCAGGGACAAAAGGTGTCACTAATATATATATATATATACACATACATACATACATACCTACCTGTGTTGGGATTTGTTGTCTGCTGTGAGAACAGAATTTTAGGATTACTGTGTGTGCTTTGCTCTGAGTGCACTTTGCTCTTGCAGCTAAGGAAGGATTTGGTTCCCCTATCCATTCATTAGGAGTCAGAGGCTGGAGTTTTCAGACACAGCCAGACAAGGTGGGAGCTGCGTGAGATGCAGTGGCAGTGGGTTCCAGTGGCTCAGGAAAAGCATCCTCATGGAAGTCTGCCAGGAGGAAATTCCAGCTGCTGGGCAGTGCTGAGAGCTGGGGAAGGGGATGGCAGTGGGAGGCAGCAATTCCTGAGGGAGATTGGGCCCTTGAGTCCAGAGGGTACAAGAGGGGATGTGAGCTCCAGCCAGAGCCCAGTCTCTTGGTGCTGTGCTCTGCAGGATCACATCAGACCATCAGAAAAGTGCTGCAAATTGGATCCCAGTTTGCAGGTGAAATTTATTTTAGATCCTTTGCTTTCAAAAGAAAATAATATTAACTAGGTGTATTAGACACCCGTGGAGAAGCAGGTTTGTAAATGAGTGCTAGAAAGGAACAGTTTTCCTCTGGGCTGTTGCTTTACAGGGAAACACAATAAGGAAGAGCAAGGTAGAACAAGAAAATAAAAACAAGACAACCTTTAGGCCAAGTACTGAATGGATTTGCTGCAACAGGGATTGGGAGGAGTGAGGAAGATAATTACCAGTGGTTAGGAAGTTACTACTCAAAGGCCAGAGTAAACTAAAAGATGAAATTGTTCAGCCTCAAAATCTGTTTTTGACAGAATAACAGTATAAAGTGGCTTTTCCAGGGACAGAAAAGATTAAGAACTTTAAGATGAACCTTGTTGTCTGTAAATGGAGATAATGGGAGCTGCTGGGAATTTAGCCGACGTCAGTAAATATAACATGACTTTCAGTGTTATTTTAGAGGAGAGTAAGGAGCTAAATCCTTTTCTAAGCTAGTATGGTTAAGATTAGACCAATTCAGGCAAATCTGTGGTAAAGGTTAAAGTGATTTTCATGTAGAAATATCTATTAGAATTCCACATGAAAGGGTGCTCCACATGATTGCTAGTTAAAATCAAGAAATAAGATGTCATGTGTTATCAAAACCAGAGGAGATGCTTATGAAAAATCAGGAGAAGGATGTAGCATGGCAGTGTTAAACAGTTTGGATAAACAATGATTGCTAAAGTTGTGTGGAATATCCTGAGGACAGGATTGTCAACTGAATTTGTTGTACTAAGCAGAAGATCAAACAAACAGTAAATCTTGCAAGGATTTTGTTTGTTTGTTTGTTTTTTAAACTCTAAACTATAGTAAAGCACAGACTGTGCTTTAAGGTGACATACTGCCTTCAATACAGTGTATTGTCCTTAACCCACATTCCAAACTACTTGGCTTGGTCTTTTGCACATCCAAGATGTCCTCACCCAAGTTGACTCCCACAGCAGCCTGTGGAAATATACTAAAAATTGCTTTTGGCAGTTTTGTACTGACAATAAGTCTTTAAGAAAGTACTGCTTTGTTTAGAGAAGAGAGAGAGAGTCTCCTACTTCTTCCTCCAAACGTAAAATGATAGAAATTTAAAAGAAAGGGTGTGGTTTGAAATGTGGCTTCGTCTTCACTCCGTTTCTCTTGGGAGAGGTGACAAGAGAAGCACAAATGCACGTTTGAGGGCAGGTTAGAAGAGCAGAGCTGTTAAGATGTAGCATCCTCTGAGGTCGAGCCTTTCCGGCCTGCTGCTGCTCTGGTGCCCGGCGCTGACCCAGGCCGTGCTCACTGCAGCCAGCCTGAGGGCCGCGGGCGATGCCGCACGGTCCCGGCGTGGCTTTGGTCCTTTCGTGCTTCTGCCTTCACGGCTGACATGGTGCAAGAGAAACACCCAGGCTGGGATTCCCCTCCCCCATGACACGGGCACGGTATCTCGAGCTGAGAAAAGAGGAAGGAAGCTCCGAGAGCAGCAGATCTCACAGAGCCCCGGCCGCTGCCTGTGGGGCTGGGGAGCCAAGGCGCTTCCGGGCCTGCCTTTGTCACCCACCCCAGCTCTGCGTCCCCAACCCTGGGCTCCTCGGGCTGGGCATCCCTGCAGCCTCTCGGCTTCACGGGCCATGGCAAGGTGGCACAAGACAGAGAAGAGTGGCGTGGGTAAGTAGCTGGGGAGCTGCCATTTGAGCGTTGTCTTTCTGCCTCCTGAGCAGGATGTGGGCAGGTGTTCTCTGGTGTGATGGGTTAGCACCGTCCCCTTCGCCAGCGGGGACTAATTGAAAGGGTCAAATTTGTACAAAGTTCTGATCTTTCAAACAAAGCAGCATGAAGCACACTGGAGTGAGCTTTCCCACTTTTACAGTAATGCAGCTTTTCCCACCTTGGTGTGTTAGAAGCAGACTGGATAAATAATGTGTTGTATAATGTGCAGCGGCCAGAAGTTATGGGGAACAAATGTAGGGGAAGGGGAATCCTACAGCTGCTTCTGAAAGATTGTCATTTATGGTCAGTGTCACAGAAAAAATCTGTGCCTGAGTTGATAAGTCATACTTTTTGGAAGGAAAGTAATCTTAAAATGAGTGATGTTAACTTGTATGAAAGACAAAATTGCTGGTTTTAAAAAGCCTTCAACAAGTAGGAATCAAAGCTAAAGCATCTGAAAGATGCATGCTACTACTTAGTTATTAACCTTCTAAATGCTTCTAAAAGAAATTCTGTGTTTTAAGTAGGCCATAGTTTTTTGTGATATGCATTAAAAATCCAACTGGCTTAATGAAATAAAATGTAACACCAAGAAATTAACAAGAGGAAAATAATGTATTGTTCAACGTCCATGTCCAGCAGTAGCAGAACTGCAAAATGGAAGTAGCCTGTTCTGGTGGCAGTTTACATTACAAAATAAAATATTTTCAATATTTTCTGTTTCAATTTTACAAGTAGTAGAAAGCACATAATTTTTGCACTTGTAGTAGTGTCTGTGGTACTTGAAAGGTACAACAAACCTCACATGGTTAAAAAGCATCTTGTGAAATGCAATCTTTCAAAAACTAATGACAGTGCAGCGATGTTTGTTTTCATGTCCAAAACAATGCAATTTACTCCAGAGTAGGTCACTGGGAAGAACTGACACTGCAGACCTGCTGCAATTTCCTTTCCCCTCTGCTTGCTCCTCTGCTGCTCTCATGTGAGCACAGAGTTTGGTGTAAAAGGCAATCTGGCCACGCTGTGCTCTGCAGTGTGGTGACAGTGCTGCCACTTCCTGGCCCCAAGTCCATGCCCTAGGTTAAAGATAGGTTTTCCATTAAACACCTTATAAGGCTCTGTATATTTGTATGAAAGCATCACAGTTGTAGTGGTGTCTGTGGTTTAGTGTGTCACAAAGCAAAATAAACAATCAAATGAACTTCCCAACAATATTACAATAGTAATGTAAGTGGGCATACATGTGGCTGATGGTAGGTTTTGTTCAGTAAGAGCATTCTGTCTCTGCTTTTGCACGATTGCTAGAATTTCACAGATAAGTACAAATTCAACAACCTTTAGCTTATACCCAGAAGTTCCTTTTCTTAGCCAAACTGTTGGCTCACAGTTCAGTTTACTCTATCTTGGAAACAAAATGTATTTCATTATATATGTTGGTGAGAAAAAATGGGAGACTCTTACACTCAGAATAATTGAAACAGTCAAACAAACCAAACAAGCATGTGCCACCATCACTGGCTCTCCTGTCTCAGAAATTAAATAAATTTATATTCTTAGAAATTGTGAGGAAAATAGTGTGATTGCCAAATTTCACGTAAACGAAACTCATGGAATAGTGAGGCCTGAACAAAGGGTATTGAGAACTATGATCACAAATGAAGAGGGTTTTGAATTTACTGTCTGTTGTAAGCATGCCTCCTGTGTCTGAGGGAAATAAGAAAAATTGGCAAACTGAGTCTTCTGAGTCATAAATTCTGTGAGAGTTGATGAGCTTTTGGAATAAAACACACTGGAAGCTTTTTGAATATGTAGGGCTATTTTGCCTTCTGTGTTTTTGAAAGTCTTTTGGTTTAATTTTCTGATTACAAACCTCAGGTTGAATTTTCAAGGCTCTTATTAGAAGCGTGCCTGATGCCTTCAGTTTCTGCTGATGAGCAGAGTTTCAGTTTGAGAATATTGGGCCTGTCAGGCTTTGGATGAGCAGAGAACACTGCAGGGTGGATCTGGAAGACCACACCATCCCTTGGTTGTGGTAAATTGCAGCCTGTTGTGCCCACCTCTGTGTTTTACTTCACTAAGTGGAGTAGTCCAGGTAGCAGGTACTCAGCTTTGTACTGGAAAAGTACAATCCTGATTTTACACATGAAACCTGTTCTTAGTCTGGCAGCATTCCCAGCATAAATTTGTGTTATTCTGTGGACAGGACAGGATGGAATGGTTGTGGCAGGCTGGTGGCTTTGGGTGGCACTTTCCTGATGGAAAGTCTTTGCCATCTGCTCAGGCTTTGAGCAAAGTTATAAGCTGGTGAAATATTATGGTGGCATTCTAAACTAAAGCATTGGATTTACTCTTGTTCTGCTGAATCTGAAAATGAATGTTTGTTCTTTTGGAGCAAAATTACGGGAAGGAGTGGGTGACTTCTTTGAAGGTGTAGAAAAGCACATGCTCAGCCTGAGTGCACAGAGACTGGCTTGTCTGATTTCATCTGCTGAAATCCTCTGAAATTATTCTAAATCTCTGAAATCTGAATAGATTGAGGTGCAAGGGAGCAGAGCTTTGGTCAGGGCAGGTTTTCTCCATGAAATGCACTCTCTGAACCCAACAAACTGTTCCAGCTCCTTAGGAAACAGCAAAAGCTGGGGAAATAATATTTTTATCCATGGTCCTTCATGAAAAGGAAAAATCACTGCTAAATACCCTGTTCTTCATGAAGAGTTATAAGAAAAATGGCTTTGCTACAATTTTATCTGGGAAGGTAAAGAGTCAGAGACAATATCTTTATATGACTGGCTTGGTATGTTAGAGCTTCCTGGTTCTTGTAATCCATCCTGGCTTTAGTGTGTTTAAAAAGGAAAATAAGTGGCTCAGGTCAGCTAAAACCTCCATCTGGCCCCAGGGGTCAGCAAGTAAGGAAATCTGTGTCCAGTTGTTTTCTGAGAGAACAGCTCATTACCTGAGAACTGCAGAGGTACCCTTTGAGCATGATTTGCAATAAATTTAATCAGCTTCTAACAACCCCAGAGGTTTAGGAAAAGTTTCTGACCTGTCCAAAAGCTGTGACCATGCTGTGGGCATTAAGGCACACTTGCTCTGTGAGATTTTAGTGGAAATCCTTAACTTGGAATACTGCAACACATTTTTTCCAGGTTTCTTTCCAGCAATCAAGAAATCCTGTTAGGACTGCATAATATTTTCACCTGGGGTTTATCTGTCTCCTTGCTGAATAATTTCATCCTACTCTCATAGGAAGAAAATGGTAACTGAACACCTTTTATGAGTACTTGACTACTCATAAAAGTGGAGCTGCATATTTAAAAAATAAAAGAGGGTGCTTTCTGAGCCTATTAATTAGCAATTGTTTGAATATGCAGAACACATCATGAGTTATTGCATCAAAATCATACCAAATTGTCCTTCTGTTGTGGTAAAGTGAAATTAGGAGCTGGTTCTCCAATACCTCCGATTTTTTTTTTCAAATTAAGAGTGGAAAAGTAGTGACAGAAAATTACTTGAAACATGGCTGGTTACAGAAAGGTGAGTCTCAAAATGAAACAATGTAATGCTTGGATTTTTTATAAACAGGATGGGGACTGCATGCGAAGAAAGACGACAAAGACACTTAAAATTATTGGGCTAGTAAATGCCTTCAGTGTTGCAGGTTGTGAGATTTTCCTCACTTACCATTCCCATCTTGCAGTAGCTTACAGGTTAACCATGTAAATGGCAAAAATATGGGGCTGTAACAGTGAGGAAATGTAGCTTGTTGGGGGAGGGGTTCTGTTACCTGGGATATGACTCTTCTAAAGCGTTTTGTGTGTGAAAACTCCCTAACAAGGTCCACAGTATAGGGGTTTTTTTGGTTTTTTTTTGGTTTGGGGTTTTTTGTTTGTTTGGATTTTTTTTTTTCTGCTGTCCATTTTCTAATTTGAGGAGGACATGTAAATTTAAATTAGGGCAAGTTAGCTGTTTTCTGTCTCTACAGCCAGTGGAGTTTTCTGTCTCCACAGTACAACAGTGCAGTCACGTATTGATCTGGTGAGGAGAATGTGTTTCAGACCCAACAGCTCTGGCTGCAGTGGATGAGTAGGAGTTCCATGGAAATAAGAGGGATTTTCTCAGTTTTCCCTGCTGAGATGGACACTGGTAGATGCCTTTGCTCAGGCTCTGGATGTGAGGCTGACACAAAACCCCCAGAAGGTGCTGAGGGTCGCTGTCTTTGCAAGCAGGCTGTGTTTGGCTGGGCAGGAAAGGATCCTTTGGGCACTCCTCATGGACACGATGGGAATTGTTCCCACCTCCTGAGGTACAATTCAAAGCCACCTGGGCATGAACAGGGTTCAGTTTGGAAGGCTGGCTCTGGCAGCAGTCTGAGCTGGCATTTCCCCTTGCTCCCTGAGGAGTATGGATGTTGTGGTGTGCTGGCCTTCAGCTCCACGTCAGAATCCCAGGGGTTTGCACTGGGCTGTTTGTTGGTTTGTGTGTTTGTGAGTTTGCTGAGTCGTGTGTGTGCTGTCAAATCACCACAGTGGTTATGGTGAGCTCTAAAGAGATGGTTTTCCTTCTTTGCTTTGATTTTCAGGGGAAAATCTTCCAACCGTGTTGTCAGTGAACTCTAAAGTCCCTATTTAGGCACACTGCCATAAAATTGGAGTTTCTGGGTGTTCTCTGTGCCATCCTGGGAGAATCCTGCAGCACCTGTGTGCAGATCCACTGCTGCTGGGGACACCTCAGCCTGGGGCTGGGGAGAGCATCTGCCATCCAAATCTCTCCCTCTAATCTTATTGCCATGACTTCAGCAGCTCCTGAGGTCATTAATTGCTATCAGGACTTAGAGTGAATGCTGGGGCCTCAAGCAGGTCACTTCTGGGCCTGGAGGATGCTGCCTCGTTTTGTATTTATGGTTGGGGTGCAGGATGCCAGAGAGCAGTAGTAGGAAAGGTCTTCAGAGTGATTTGAAAAGGCTTTTATTTCTACTTACTAAAGAGTTTATTTTTAAAAGTCAGCAACCCATTGTGAGTATCCCATGAAAAGAACTTGAATTCCTCAGGGGTTTTCATATACTATTTTTGGGGAGAATAATGAGTTAAACGTGTTTGTACACACAACATCCCTGAGGATCTTGTAAAAGAGTGGAGGAAAGGGAGCCCTGCTTTTTGCTAGTGAGCTCTGAGGTGACACTCACAAATACATTTCCCAGTTTGTAAGGGAAATTACATCACTTACTGCTGACAGAAAACATAACTGGATATAATAGTAAAATTTTTATTCACAGTTAATAATTAAAAGAAAAGCGGGTGTGATCAAGCTGTCTGGTGCTGTAGATAAGACCTGTGGACGTAGTTGCTGGTGTTGAATTATTTGTTACATTTTTTGCAAGGTGGTTTGGGATGTGGTTTATCATAAAATGTGTAGAAAGGTCTATAGCCCAAAACTTTGTACAGGGATTTTTTAAACTCATCCTACCAAACAATCCAGGTTCTACAGTAAAATATCTCTTGTGAAGTTTCCACTTAGTCATTTAGAAATATCTAAGCTGATACAGCCACTTCCTTTGCCAGTTTTCTACTGCACCTTTCAATCCATTCAGGGCTGTTAATGAAGTTTTAAGAGGGCAAAACTGAAATGCAGTGTAAACATATGACTCAGTTATTTGCATCTATATTTTGAGACAGCTACAACTAAGTAGAGCAGTGCATATTTTGAAATCTAAAGTCACTGGTCAAATCTAAAGTCACTGGTCAACAGTAATCTTGATCTCCATGGACTTTTCAGGAAGATAGGATAAGAGCATAAATGCACCCACATCCCCCCAGCTCCCAAACACTCCAGGGAAAGTGTCTTCAAATGCCATAACAACTTTGCAGGGTTGTTTGCAACCCTCCACTCCTGGAAAAGAACCAGTCAGAATAGAATTACACATGTACTATACCACATAAACTCAATTTTGTGTTGGGCTGAGGCAGTTCTGAGGAAGGGTTTCCAACATTCTTTTGAATAAATGGCTGAGTCTGAGCAGCAGAGTCTCACTTCAAAGTTATATTTCTTTTACTCTTCTCCATATGTTGAATGATTCAAGCCTTGCTCTCCCCACTCAGGAGAAGGAGCTGCTGAGAACCTCTTTATGTCAGCAAAACCAAGAATTTATTCTTGGTCCAGTAAGCCTCTTCAATCTAAAATTCCTTCTAATTTCTGTTCCAGAAATATAACAAATAAAATGATGGCAAAAGAAACAAGACACATAATTTATGGAATACTTGTAAAGTGAAGAGGACAAATCTATTTAGCTCTATACTCCTACTTCAGGCATTTTCCTGGAAGGCAATTTATTTTGAGACTTTAATAATTTAAGTAAAATAAGTAAAATGTTTAAATAAAATATATCATTATGCATGTGGGACTACCAAAGATGAATATCCTGCTTTAGAAACCTGAAGAAGGGAGCAAAAGGAATGCAGGAAGATGCTGAAGGTAAACTCTGCTTTACAGTTCAGCTTTCCCTCATCCAAAATCCTCCAGGTTTGGCTGCTGTGTGTGGCTGGGTGGGGACAGAGCCAGGGGCCAAGGCAGAGCTCTGCTGTCCAACACCTTTCCTGCACACCTGGGCTGACCTGCAGCAGCTGCTCCCACCTGCATGGTTTAATTGGGGTTTCAGCTGCTTGTATTTCAGTCAGCATCCCTATGTGGCTGTAGCTTCAATAATCTCTTCTGCTGTAATGCTGTTGTAGAATTTTTTAACCAACCTCTGCAGAAAAAAAATTTACAGAGGCATGGTTACCATAGGAGCCCACATCCTGTAGCCCTGGAACATAACTGGTGAATTCTCTCTGAAATGCTGGTGTTTCTTAACCACATGTAGATAAGTTTCTGATTAGAACACTTTGAAAATCCACTGCTCCTGTGTTCTTTTCAGAGTCATACAGAGAATACAGAAAATTATGAAACTTAGTTCTGTTTCCATATCTGTTAACACAGCTCCTTGTTAAATTAAAGCATCTAAACCCAGGAAAGAATTCTGTAAATTCAGTTTCCATAGGCATCTCTGTGACCTTTCATACCAGTGTAGCCATAAATTTCTGTAAACTATGTGTTTAAATCCTTTAGGCCAGTAGATACACAATTCCCCAGCACTGTGACTGTGTATTTATCAAAGACCTGCATCTAACCAGGGCTCCTAAATCTTGTGCAGAGCAGTGCTGATCAATAGCTGGTGTTTCTAGGCTTGCTGAGTTTTGTTGGGGGGTTCTTTTCTTTGGTTTTTGCTTTCAGCACTGGCCCTTTTCACCACCTTTCCATTCTCATGAGAGAAGAGATTATTTAATGCTGACAAATACAGCTTTTTGATAGAATTATAGTTCTGTTTTTCTAGCCTAGTGTATTGATCCCTGTATCCAAACCTTAATTACCACATGTGGATTTTAGTTTCACCGTGCTGTGTGGCTGTATTGAAAAATATTGTTTTCATTCTTTAATTTTCCAGCTATATACAATTTCAAAGGCACAGGGATACCACAGCTATCTCTACAGATTGGTGATGTGGTCCATATCCTGGAGTCCTGTGAAGGTAAGTCATATTTTCCATTTCTTTGTGAATAACACAATCCTTTCACCTCACAGCAGTTCCCTGTATTACATCAGTAGCTTTCTAATACCCTTATTTTTTGTGGTGGTGGTGTATTTTGAGGAAGAACCTAATCTTTTCTGAAGAGCCAAAATTAGACATATTACAGTACATGTGGTTTTTTGGGATGCCTTTACCAAATGAGGAAGTCATAAAGGTGAATGTAGAGTTTGTGACGTTTGTGCCAGCTTGTGATATACCTCAGGGAATTTACATTAAATTTGCTTGAAGATTTAAAGGAGTACACTTTAAACTAAATATTTGTTGTTAGCCTCTAAACTAAATATTTGTTGCTAGGACATATTGAGCACCCTCATCATCCTGTTGTATAATGAGGAAACACAGTTAAAGAAATCTGAGTGTCAGCATGATAGAAACACTTCTGAAAGCCATCCAGCTTACTGAACGTGTCAAGCAGCACAAGTCCAAGTCAAGTCGTGCATGATGGACAGTCACTACCTTCCCAATCCCACTGATTCTGACAGAGCTGCTGAGGTTCCCATTAGTACAAAGCAAGGAGAGTGGAGTTATTATTACTAACTCAGCAGTTAGGTATCTGCAAATGTCACTGCAAGAGTGGTTTGTTTTCCATTTGCCAAGGCCAAGAGTTTTAAAAAAATTACAGACTGCTTAAAGCTTTGAAAAATATATTGTAAAATTATCTTCTTCAACCTTCTTCTGCTGATAGAATGTGTGTCTTACTAACTGCAGTTATATTCAAGAGAGAGGCCAATTGCTGCATTGCTCAGTGTTGAGACACCTGGCGTGTTGTGGGCACAAGACTGCAAAGATTTTGAGGCTGTTTGAACCCAGCCCATTCCACCACACACAGCTCTAGGTTGTTTTGTCCGGAAACAACAAAGGATTTGAGGGAGGAGCACCTGAAAAACCATGTTTGCAATGTACTGGAGCACAAAAACATAATTATTTCTCTTCTGCTTTTAAGTAAATTCAATATCTTTAAGCATCAGTGAAAACATTGATGTCACTCAGAAGTCAACAGAGTCACAATGATTCATGTCCTCTGCTAAGAAAAGTGATTCTTTAAGCTTCCATTCTAAACATTTTGGCCAAGAGCAAAACACGCAAACCAGGAACCTCCTCATCCCTGTATTGTCTGTTAGTTGGCTTCGGATTCCGGGGATCCATTTGTTGTCAGCCCAGCCTAGTGAGTGGATTGCTGATCTTATGGGGTTATATTTTATCTAAAACTCTTTTCTGAATCCCCTGCCCTTGATATGGTCTGTCATGCCTTGCTTTATGAAATATGTTTGTCAATGGGAATCCTTCTCAGTGTGTGAGTGAATTTCATTTTTTATCAGATATCTTCAAAATATGCTGCCAGCTGCAGCTGGCAAGTAACCAACAGTGACAGGATTCTTCCTGTGCTCCTTTGATGTCCTGTTTTAGTTGGTTTTGCATGCACAAAATTTATGCACAGAACATATATGTGCTGTCACAGCAAATGGAATTAAACCAATTTTACACACTTGGTTGTAAATTGAGACTGTGTGCATATAATTCAGTTTTAGCAATAAGATGGGATTTTATTGTTGATAAAACACTTAGGAAAAAAAAAATCCCACTGAAGAATGACCTAAAGAAAAAAAATCTGTCCTGAGTCTTTCTTTGAGGTCAGCAATCATTCTGTGGCTTTTAGCATCACCTTTCTGACTGTGCTGGTTGGCATTTGGGATTTATTTCTCTTATTTTATGCTTTGTTTGCATGGCTGCAATACCATGAGAGAAAGGGTGATAGTAAAGAGATCATATCTACTCATGAAATTACAATTAGAAAATGTCTGCTTTTGGTCATAAATTCTTTCTTTGGGATGAAAAATGTAGTTTTCAGCAGAGTTAAACATTGTTGCCGTGCAGGGGATTTTTTGTGATGGGATGTATGCACAGTGGATGTGGCCCCTGATCTTATTTAGTAAGATTGAACTCTGATTGTTTATTTTTTTTTTTAGTTTATTGAGACTTAACTGTGGAATAGATGGAACAAAGCCTGAATTAATTTTTAACTTGCCACTGCTGCAGTTCTGCACTCCTGTCTTTCAGAGGGCTTTCTAGTTACAAATGCAGCACAAGCCCAAAAATAGCCCTGAGTTTTCTGGACATTCCAATTTGAATTTGCACCAATAATCTGCTTATTATGGTTGTGTCCAAAAGCCATAGTTTCTCATGGCACAAAAATGACTTAACCTTACCACATTGAAGGAAATTTGATCTGTAACAGCCATGTGCTGCATTGGATTAATACTGGGCCTAGAACACAGTAAGGGCTTCATGGGCTACCCAGGACCATGGGGACCGTGGCTAACGTAGATATTTAAGGGTGTGCACATATCACTTTGCAAAACAAATATCTAACTTTACCTTTTTAATGTGAGCATGGGGTGTTAAATTCTGTGTACAATTATCTGTAGTTACTGTGCAAGACTTGAAAGCAGATAATACAATCATATTTGATAATATGCAAGTCATGCTCAGTATAATTCCTGCTACTCACTTGAAGCTATGTGTGTTTGAAATAACTATTAATTTTTACAAATACCATGCTAAGTACTTTTTATGTGAAATAAACCCGATGAATTTATTGTGTGCTTTGTAATGCGTGGCTTTTTTGTCATACCAAGTGATTTCTCTTCCTTTTAGATTGGTACAAGGGTTACCTAGTGAGGTACAAGGGAGCAGAGGTAAGATCATGTTGTCCGTTCCTATGAGACTGTTCTGAAGGGGGCAGCCCATGAAGTGGGTGTTTGAAATTTCTGACTAGATAGTCCTGATCTCTCTGTTCTGATCTCTCTAGTCAGCTCTTTCCACTCTTTCCTTTCAAGATGAATAAAGTGATCAGCATTCATCCTGGACAATGTTGGTAAATAGAAGTGAGGACTGGGAAAAGCAGATCAATGAAGAAGAAATGGCTGTGTCTTCAGGTTAACAACTGCTGAAGCCACCATTTCAATTGAATTTTGACTCAGTTTGCTGCTAGATGTGCTTGTTTCTTTACTTTTTCCAAGGATTCTTTAGGTTACAAACAATATAAACAACTTGTATGAGGCTTAAGTTCTTAAATAGCTCTAATATACGAAAATCATATCAGTTTTTTAAAAGTCAGTGTTCTTAGACCTGAAAATAGAAAACCACAGAGGAAAAGTTTTTACCCTGGGTATGATGACTCCTGAGTTAAGTAGCAAGAGAATTACTTTTTAGTTTTGACTGCACTTTTCTAGAAGAAAAGCATTTTTGTTTGTCACTTCTTCTTGGTATGAGATTTTCTAGGGAGCAGCAATGCAAATGTATTAAAACACTACAGCTGTGTTTTAATTACTTTGACATTTCTTTTGACTGAAAATGTTATTAGCATTTATTCTACATAACATTTCTATTTTTATCACTTAAAATTTAGCCTAAAACTAAAAAGGGAAAATATTTACCAGAACTAACCACTTCCTTTTAACTAATTCTTAATTAATTCCTAATATTGCTGAAGGGCTTCAAGATCATCATTCATAACATGCTTTAAGAAGTATTATTAATTTCATGTACTAAGATATCACTGCATTTGCTGTTACTGGGACCTTCTTTTACTTTGTTTCTTCATGGACTTTTTCAAACTCTAATCTTAATGAAAAAAGTGTGGAAGTGATAAGACACGATTGTGTTTTGATTAAGATCCACTGCTTAAAAGAAAATGATTATAAAAGCTGCAATCTAATTCAGAGAAAGGCTTTGTAAAATAGCACATGTAGTATTGACTTATCCTGGTACTTGAAGTACCCTGTGTGAGTTATTGAATAAAGAATCCAGGCAGAATCTACTTAGCTACCAAGGTGAGATTTGCCAGCTCAGGGGAGGATTGTCATGGACAGAGTGACTGCCAAACATTCCTTCAGGATGGCTTGAGACATTTCAGCTTTTGTAGAGCAAGGACAGCCACATTAGAACTTTCTGTGTAGTGCCTATTTGTCTTCTGCAGAGGTCAGTTAAAATAAATATGAGATGATGCACAGACACAATGTTTCTTTACTGAATTTAACGAGTATTTTATTAAATTGTATTTAATAGAACTGTTTTCTGGGATAGAAAATGGTGTTTCTTAGGAAGAAAGATGCCTATGCATTCTACATTTGGAGAGATATGACAAACTTCTATTATTTGTCTGTCAAATAGAAATGCATCCATCTGAACAGAAAAATGAATAACCAGGAGTTGGTTTGAGTATTACAGTTTGTCATTACAGTTAATGTTCACAGCCATGATTGTCACCTAAACATTTTTGGAGAATAAGTATGGATTTATAATTTTTTTCTCTTTCATCAGGGAATATTTCCTAAATCCTTCATCCACATCAAGGAAGCTGCTGCTGAAAAGAAAAGGTATTGAATTTATCTATTTTGTTACATTATTGAACTTGTCTGCTAAAGAATGAGTTTTAAGGCGTTTATGTACCTCACCCACAGTGAGTATAATATATACCTGTGAAATGCAGACACTCTTTTTGATCTTTCCTTCTCTTTCCTAGACATACAGAAAATGTCATACCTGCTGAGATTCCCTTAGTCCAAGAAGTTACCACTACTCTCTGGGAATGGGGAAGCATCTGGAAGCAGCTCTATGTGGTAGGATATTTTACATGCAGTTTGTTACCTGTTAGTCCTATTTATGCATGTTAGGGCCTTGTTCAAATTAGTGTCTCCTCCTACATTCAGGGCAGGGTCTGGGTGGATTTAAGAAATTGCTTTCTCCCTACTAAGATTTTCTTCAGTGGCTTTAAATGCCTGGTGACTTTAAATCTAGTCCAGCCATCAGCCTTCGACTGGATCATGTTGAAGGTCTCTTCCAACCTGGATGATTCTGTGGCTCTGTAAAGGGAAAGCTGACGTTGCTGGGGTGTGGTGTAACTTCATGCCTGTTGTTTCAAACTTGAGTATCCTGGGCATGATAAATTCTTCATAATTTTGATTTGTAGCATTGAAAAGTTTCCAGATAGGAGTATAAAAGATAACTGGGGTTAATTTGAAAAATATTCATGGTGCTCTTGGACTGCTAGAACAGAAGCTGTTCAAGGGTTACTGAGAGCAAGTAGCTATTAACAATTGGCAATTTCAAGAACTGTATTGACTGTTCCAGGATCCCAGGCACTGGATTTTTCTTTATCTCTGTTGAGTCAAAGGGATCTTGAATGAGCTCTAGTTTTCTGAAACATGCCACTTTTTAGTCTTTTTGATTAAGCCAGCAATGAAAACCCTGCTTTTTTTTCGGTGAATGACACTAGAACTGCTTTACACTTTTGTGTATCCTCTCATTTTTCTCTTAAATGCATTAATACCACAATCAAGTGGTGTTGTTCCCATCAGTATCTCATACAGAAGTTAATATTTTTTCCAATGTTTTCTCTTGATAAGAATTTGTTAAAGAACTTTAAAACAACACAAATAAAGTAAAAATAGCATAATTCCCTATCTTGATAGAAAATTTCATGTTATTTCTGTATGATCACGTGGGATTTTCTGTCCTTAAACATCTGTGCGATAAGACATCATTATTTTGCCTACTTCTTGTTCCTGCTATCATTTAGCATTAAATATGACACATAGCCTTTAGCTGTCCAGCCCAGTGTTTCACTTCAGCTCGAAGCCTGAAACTTACTGAGGTTTTTTTATCTCCTAGACAAATAAGAAGGCCCGGTTCCAGCAGGTGCAGTCCATGATGTGCGACTTGATGGAGTGGCGCTCACAGCTTCTGTCCGGGACTCTGCCAAAAGATGAGCTCAAAGAGCTCAAGCAGAAAGTCACATCCAAAATTGACTATGGTAACAAGTAAGTGGCCCACACTGCTTCTGTGAAGCATGATTTAGTTTAAAGCGCAGCACCAAAGAAATGACGATAAAGTTTTCATGTTTACAGGTTGGAATTCAAAAGTGTGATTCATATCGAATCTTCCTTTTCAGACTTCTCCCTTTAACTCCTGTGCTGATAGTGGATACCATGACAAGGCTTTTCATAGCAAAATGCTTTTTCAAAATATTGATTTGTTTCTTAATTATAAATACATGAGCTTGTCAGCTGGGAAGATTTGAGGTCAGATAACCAGCCTCTATCTACGTGTATCACTAGCATATTTGGGGCCCAAAACTTCTGTCCATCTGTCACAAACATGGCCTATGTCCAGTAAGTGACCCTCAAAAGTGGTGCTGGCAAACTGCGCTAAGTGTGCAAACAAACACACCCACACCCGATTCACTAGGGAATTTCCAGGCAGAACTCTGGTTCTGGTAATAGAAGTGAAACTACCAGAGACAGAATAGTTACTTGACAAAGTGTCTTGTCTGCTTGCTGCTAGTAAAAAGTCACTGCAACACAAGGTACGTTTTGGCAAAATTGTGGGGTTTTGTGAGGTTAATGGTGTCCCACCATCTGATAAGGTGGGGGGCGGGGTGGGACAGAGAGAGCTTGGTAAGAAAATCTTCCCAGTATTTTTTTTACAGGCATTAGAATCTCCTTATAAGCTGTTTTTTGCTGTTTTAAGTGACTGTGGTTGTTGTGACCTGAAGGCCTCTGTGCAGCTGAAAGGCTACAATTACCTGTGGCTGCACATAAAAAATGACCACAAGGTGTTATGAAATTCTTAACTTATTCACTGCGATTTGGATGCAAATTGGTAATAAATTGTATTCATACAGAGCACACTATGGAATACACATCCTACTGCACTGTGTGGAGCTGAATGCTCACTCAAAACCAGAATTTACTTTGAAGTTCTCCAATCAAAGAAGCCTAGCTGTGACTAAGACAACATTAAAATTCATTTGCTTTCAGACTTCTGTTTTGTCAGTCTTACATTCTTTCTGTATTATGAGACAGTAAAGTGCTTCCTTTGGAAGAGTAGGAGTGAAGGGGATGTTTAAAATTATTTGGATTGCAAGCTGGAAAGTGTTTGTAAGCTCCTGATAGTGTGGGGTTGAGTTGTGTGGTGTGAAGGAAATTTGCCAACCTGTGGAGAAGGAATAAAAGGGAAATGACAACGGAGGCTGAGGGGCGTCGTTGTGGGAGAGGGAAAAAGAGTGGCAGGAAAAAAGGCATGATTTGTATGAGAGCAGGGCAGAAGAGAGCAGAGTTAAGTATTGGGACAGAAAGGGTGAGGGAGCAACATAAAAGCAGAAGGTAGCAGGAAGACCCTAAATATCTTGATTACACACGTTGAGTGTTAAAAGCTAGAAGTGATGAGGACTGCTAGAAATCATTGAGCAGGGTGGATCTATTTTATGTGAGAGGCATTTCAATGCTTTGGTGACATTTCTGAAAATTCCTAAATATTGGACAGCAGCTTAAAAAAGACTCATGGGGTGTAGTTAAATTTTTCTTCATTAAATACTGTTGTATGCATTTAAATTTTATTACTTTAAATCTTTAGGTGCCTCCTTGTTTGTTACATTTCTAAGCTTTCTTTGTACAGAAGGAAATAACCCTACCATTATGCCTTTTGTATTTTCACAGAATACTTGAGCTAGACCTGATAGTTAGAGATGAGGATGGGAATATCTTGGATCCAGATAAAACCAGTGTTATCAGCCTGTTTCATGCACATGAAGAAGCAACTAATAAAATCACTGAGCGAATTAAGGAGGAAATGGTAGGAATGACTGGCTGCTTCCTTTGCTAAAATCCAAACACAAACTAATCTAAGGGTTGAAGGATGGAACCATAAAATGTGGTGGAAACTTCTTCCTCTGAGTTAAGAGTAGGTCCACAGTCTTGTGTTATAAATATGGCTAAGCCTCAAATTGAATTGCATTTGTGCACTGGATTTGGGCTGTGGGCTAGGCTGAAAGCTCGTGTCTAAAGCTGATTCTAAATCCATTCTTAAGCTCCTATGTAGAAATATGTCTCCACTCCATGCCTGGACTACTCAATAGTCTGAATTGCACAGGGAATAGTTAGACACTTGGAGCTCAGGCTGCAAAGCAGCACTGACCACAGCTTGTTTTCACAAGCTCTTGTGACTACACCGATTGTTTGCTAAGCATTGCTGCTTGCTAGTTGGTCTGATGGAGCTGAAGAATTTAAGCTCACTGAAGAGGAACTAGGATGAATTCAGCATAACCTTCTGGACACCAGAAGTTCATGTGCCAAAGCAAAGCTGACAAGTGCATCAATTAAATCTTTTTAAATGCAAAGCAAGTGATTACACTTCCTCGACCTTTTGCAATATTAAACCTCTGCAAGGATTTGTAAGCCTCTTTGGTTCTTTTCTCCATTTATGAGAAAGTGAACTATAAAAAAGCAAGTAAATCACTAAAGAGAAAATATTTGGTTTGTCATGACACTTCAGTAACACCTATGACAAATCACTGGAAAACACCTTGTAATTAACTGACAATATAAGGAAAATGAAACTTGGGAGTCTGTGATAGACTGTGGTGACTTATTTTAAAAAGAGATACAAACAATGGATTTAGAAGTGTTAAGAAGCTGTTTCTTGGTGGTTAAGATGGGAGGTATGTAGAATTCAGGAGCCTATTTTTGAGTCAGTGAGCCTGCTCAGCTGTGTCCTGATCTCAGCATGTTATTTGTCTCCTCTTCAAAGAGACTGACTTCATTTTGCTATTGCTTAGCACACTGCAACCCCACTGTGATGTGGATCATAGGCCTTCTGCTACAGCCTACTGTGTTCAAAAATAAATTCTTTCAGGCTCGTAGGCTTGTTTCTGTGCTGACATCTTGATACTTGCTCTTTTCTTTAAGAGTGGGGAGAATATTTCCCCCTTTACATCATTGCCTACTGGCTGAAGAACTGACCTAAGATGTGGGAGTCATCGCACAGCTCAAGGTCGAAGAGAGTTATGATAGTTACTGAGTCTAACTCCCTGCTCTCCTTTTCAATTTTAACTATTACATATACTTAATGTAAAACTGCTTATAGTATAGCAGCATTTTAATTCATGGGTTATTATTAACTGATTTTCCTGCTCCTGACTAGTCAAAGGATCAACCAGATTATGCATCATACTCCCGAATGTCATCATCCCCCACCCACAGCCTGTATGTCTTTGTGAGGAACTTTGTCTGCCGAATTGGAGAGGATGCAGAGCTCTTTATGTCCCTATATGACCCACAGAAGTCAACAATTATCAGGTAAAGCTTCCTCCTCTGACTGCAGAAGAGTAGCAAATGGAAGTGGCTAAAATGAACTAAAATAATTGCCAATGTGCTGTAATAATGCAAAGAATATGTAAATAAAAGGAATGAAACCAAAAGCAAAGCGAAGTGTGGACAGATCTTGTTGCTAGTAAAGAATTCTAAGTTTCCAAATATTTTCATAGGTAATTCCTGGATTGCATCTTTCAGAAGTTTGGAAAAGCCTGAGCTCATTTCAAATTTTAGAGATTGTTCTAGATGGGCATTGGAGTAAAGTGCTGAAGGGGGAGGAGTGGAAAAATAATTAAATTTATTAATTTCTGGGTAGATTAAGATTCTGTTGAGTATTCCCATCAAACAGACTATGATGATGGTAAAGTTGGTGCCCATTTGTGTTGTGGTCAAGTTACTCCTTAAAAACTTACTGTTAATACTTCTATAGTGTTTTTCTTGTCTTTTTAGTCTGGTCTTAGATTTGAATCATCACCACAGACTGTCTGTTATGCAACTTTCATACTGTGTAAAGGGAGAATTTTTAAATCACTTGGCAGTGAGATATTTATCTTCCAAACAGTGAGAACTACTTGGTGAGATGGGGGAGTCGAGGCTTTCCAAAGGAAATTGATATGCTCAACAACCTTAAAGTGGTGTTCACGGTGAGTGTTTTCCAGTTTACTTCCCTTTGTGTTTGCAAATGAAATTCGCTTCTCTGTGGTCACTGTCAGAGCTCATGAAGAGTGATCAAGATGAAGAAGGAAGCAGAGGTAATCCCAGAAACAGAGCAAGGTGACAAATCACTAAGTTCTTTAAGGCAGTGACAAGGCTTCAGTGGTCTTTCTTCAGATCACTTTGCTGCCTCATGAATTTCTTAATGATTTGATTTATTTAGTTTTATCTGCTGTATCTCTTGATTGTTATTATTCTCTCTCTTACCTTATATTTTTTTCAAACTTCAAACTGTCAGTTTTTCCATCCTTTTGCTGTGCTCAGGTTTGTTTGCTGAGTTTTTGGGCGTTTGTTTGGTTTGGGGGTCTTTTGTTTACTTTTTTTTTCCCCCAGTGATTGCTAAGCTTCAGTTTATTACTGCAGGTTCTGTTTCAATTTCACAACTTGCCTTTTACCCAAGTAACACTATGGATATTTTTGTTTGTATCTTAGGATCTTGGAAATAAAGATCTTAGCAGAGACAAAATTTATTTAGTCTGCCAAATAGTGCGAGTGGGAAGGATGGACCTGAGAGACAGTAACTCGAAGAAATACACACAAGGGCTCCGGCGGCCCTTCGGCGTGGCAGGTACCTGGTGTCTCCTGTGCTATGCCTGAATCAGGATATCAGTGATCTTTGCCAGGCCTAGACTATTAAAATCTTTACCAAGACATGTCAGAATACCCATCAGCTCTATCAATTGGTTTCTGTACTTTAAGTCTGTAAAGACTGCACCTACATTCACATTTTAGTTCAAGTCCAAAATCCGCTTTTGAATTTCATTTCCTAATTATTCATAGAGTGCCAAGCTGTATGAGTGAAAGCACAGAACCAATTTAATAACAGATCCCCTTGCAGATGAAATAAAGTCAGTGGTTGTGTCCCAAAAGCACCACCAAAGCTCTGATACTTGTATTCCCAAGTTAGTCTGAATTCTCCCTCTCTCCCCTCAGCAGCATGTTTGTAGTGTGGACTTTGCACAAATGCTCTGCCCCACAAACCCAGCCCTGCTGATGAAAAATCCACATTTACCTTGAGGCACAAGAATGTTCATAGATAAGAGATGCTATTCTGAAACGCTTTTATATGTTCTGATGATTTTTCTTTTATTCTTCTTCTTTAGTCATGGATATTACAGATATCATAAAAGGAAAATCTGAAAGCGATGAAGAAAAGCAGCATTTCATTCCCTTTCATCCGTAAGAGTGTCATAGATATCTTTCTTATATGTAAAAGAAAATTTTTATTTATCTATCTCTGTGCCCGTAACAATCTGTGAAATGGTTAAAGAATAAGAAAATTTTCCTCTAACAATTTTATGTCGTAATAGTGCTAATTATTTAGGTATGACTTGAAAGGGCATTTAAGACTTGCAGAGGTACCACATTAAATTAGTGAATAATTCCATGATTGTCCTCCTTCAGACAGCTGGCACCATGTCTGATTTCACAAACCCAAGTCAAATAGTTACAAGTGAGATTTACAAGCAGGATAACTACTATTTTGTGAGCTTGGTTCTGTTTAGAATTTGAGAAAAATCTGAGTAAAAACTGTGTTTCCTTTAAAAAGTAATAGAATTGTCATATACTATCTTCAGAAGAAATGCCAGAGCAGCTGCATAAAAATGTGATGCTCGCAGATCAAATGCAGAGATCAAATGCAGTGGAAATACTGGAAATAACTCTGTGTGTCCTATATAGCACTGCTGCTATGTACTATGGAGGGTAAATCTAATTATTAAAGACCCAGCTATGACACACTGGTTTATTTTTTGACTTGTTTCCAATTTGACCCAACATGTTTGCTATGTGTGAATTTGTTTCTAAGTTCAAAAGTAGCTGCTAAAAATTCCAAGTTCATTTATCTGGCTGTTTGTCAGGGAAAGTGGACTGAGCTGGAGTGGCACGTTGGTGAGTGCATTCATTTGGCACTGTCACAAAACATCATTCTTGGTGGTTGACTGAATCTTTTTCATTTCAGTGTACACACAACTGAATGTGAGTGGGCTGCAACTTGAGTGAGAGATAGTAAAAATATTGAATATATCACAATCAGGCAATACTGGAAAGACTGGGGCCGTTAGTCACTTATGTTTTAAATGGTGTCTGATATATTTAGCACTTAATTCCTGAGCAGACATGGCTGTTTCTCTTGCAGGGTAGTGGCAGAGAATGACTTTTTACACAGTCTCCTAAGCAAAATCACTGCATCAAAAGGAGACAGTGGTGGACAAGGTAAAGCGCATTTTTATTATTTTCTTGTAAGTAACATGGTGTTTTTGTGAAACTTCATTTTATGTTGGAGCTGTAGTACCACCATGGAGGTGGGTCAGCTTTGAAGCTGGAATTGAGAAACCACAAGTTTGTTACAGAGTCTTAGGGGCTATTTAAATCAGTAGTGACAGTTTTGCATTGTAGAGCTTTTACTTTCACCTACAGAAAGTGGGGAACGCGAATTCTTATCCCTGTTTTGGTGGGTAGGAGAGGCAATCATCTGAAGATGACTGAAGATTTTTTTTTCCCTACCAAAAATGTACTCTTTTTTTTTTTGCACTCCACAGGTCTGTGGGTAACGATGAAAATGCTGGTTGGAGATGTGATTCAGGCTAGAAAGGATTACCCACACCTTGTAGACAGAACCACGGTTGTTGCTAGAAAGCTGGGATTCCCTGAAATAATCATGCCAGGTAGGAGGTGCTTTGTTCTGTGATAGGAAGGGATTTCTTCTCATTCCCTATGTTAATAAGCATCAGCTGCTGCCTTACTAATTTCTGTAATGGCTAACTCGGGGGATCTTTAGAATTCACTCATGGTAGGTTTTGTTCCCATATTATTTCACTATTATATAAAATAGTGAAATCCTTGGAAAGTAGTTTCTAATACTTAAACAGCAAAAATAAAATCCAGGCAGTGAGGGATAAACCTTTCTCCTTGGACATAACTTTCTTATCCTGTAAGTAGATTATGGTGGATGTCACTTGAATTTTAAATTAACCTTGTTTTTATTGTAATTTATTGCTGTCCTTTAATAATAATAAACAAATGGATGTGAAATATCTTGATTTCATTTGTATGAATGACAAAATATTTTCCAATTGAAATCACTTGCTGTCTGCTAGGCTCCTTTTTAAAAAGGAAATAACAAAAACCTCCCTCGCCCTAACTCACGTAAAATCTCGATCCTTTTAAAAGTCATATGAATTTGTTCAGAGGAGAGAATTAAAATATGAAGCTCCCTCCAGAAAGAGAGCTGAGTATTGGGGGAAAATTCCTGATGGGATCATCCAGCACCTCACCAGCAGGTGTCGGGGCAGGACGAGAATTGCATCGAGTCACTCCGAGCTCCCATTTGTTTATCCTCACATCCTAGTTTTGCCTCAGCAAAGATAAAGAACTGAAAATTTTCCATTTTTCAGATGGAAAATAATAAATTTTTATCTGTTTTGCAGCAAACAGTGGGGTACTCATGTGCAGTTCAGCTGATCTTATGCTCTCAGAGAATTTTAATTGTTTTTTAACCTTTCACTTTCTCTTTTAGGAGATATAAGAAATGACATATATATTACATTGCTGTATGGAGATTTTGATAAATACAATAAAACAACTCAGAGAAATGTGGAAGTGATAATGTGTGTCTGTGATGAAGAAGGAAAAGTGTTGCCAGTAAGTTTTCTTTTTTATTTTCATGAGTGGCATACAAACACGAGCTGAATTTTTGATGTAAGGCTTAACTTACACAGTTAATAAAACACCACTCTTCAAAAACTCAATTTCCTTGTGTCATCCTGTGACATCTTGTGACAAATAAGTTTTACGATTTTTAAAATACTTTAATCTATTAAAGCCCTATGAAAGTCTTGCATAAAAATGTAACAAGGAATAACATTGAATGACCTATTTTAGCTGTGCCAGGAACAAGTGCTGATTCTGACAATTACTGCATTCTTACTCTAGGGTTTTTCTTGAGGAAATTCCCAGAGGAATGCAATTGGCACACTGAAATGTTAGAAGTACCATTTCTGCTACATAACAAAGGCTTGATTTGTGCCAGGAAGTCTGTGTCACTGTCACTCGAATTAAGTACATGGCAAAGAATGACATTAGTGACAACAATTACATATGCAACATAAATATTTACAGTGCCTTTTTGCTTGTCTGTTCCCATTTTGAAGATCCTTTGTCTTTTCCTTAGGGTTTATCACCAGTTTGGTGTTCAGGGGGATTTTTGACCTGTCATTTTCTGAGCTTTATAGTGTTGGGATCGTGAGGGTGAAATCATAAAGACATTCTTGAGATAAAATAAAGATGGAGAAAACGCTGTGGTTCATGACTTGTTTATGAACTTCAGCTAACTGCTTGACCTAAAATGTAAGTTGAAAGCTTGAGTAAAGAAAATTCTAATCCCACATAACATTTAAGGTCCACACAACAAACTCTAGTCATGATTTCAAAACACTGCCTGTACCTATGACAGCACCTGACCATGACTTGCATGCACAGAAGTTAACTCTGTTCTGTCTAATCACATATAAACAAAAATATTCCTTAGAGAAATAAACCTGTTACCATGCATTAAATCTTGCATTCCAATATTATGCATGCTCAGTTCTGCAGATAGAAAATCTTTGCAAATCTTAGGAGAAAGTGAATTTGTCTCATTGTCTTTGAGGTGAAATGTCACACCTGCTTTCTGTGGGTAATATGCTTTGGATATATTTAAGCAACAATTTTGAGGAGGAAATTGAAATGCTGTTGAATGCAAGCAATAACAGAAGTGACTGGTTTTATCTTTTAGCCTATAAAGATACCCCAAACCAATAGACTTTGAAACCCGTGAATTTATATCATTGTTTCTCATAGCAGATATGTGTTCACTGCACAGGAAACTGGCTGGTTCTGTTTAGGTATCAAACTAGTTCCAGTTGCAGAGCTAGCCCTTGATTTATTGTTACAAGGAATAGGACTTTTGTTCCAAGTGAATGTCACAGAGGTGACAAACAAGTAGGTGCATAAACCTTGAAAAATCTCTTCCCAGGCAGATGAGACATTGCTTTCTGCAGTTAAATCCCTCTGACCAGGCCATACAAATCATCTTCAGGTATCAGCATCACCCTCTTCTGGTCACAGGGCATCCTGGTGTTTGAAGCAGACTTTTAAGACTCGCTGGATTTTCAGCAGGATTATTGCACCTTTGCAGCAGTTAGTACAGCCTGGATTGGATTAGCTGAATCTGTGCCTTCAGTAGAGAATGTAATGTTTGCTTCCTTCATGGACTTTAGTTTCATGTCTGGCAGGTATCGGGATCCTGGTGCCTCCCTGTCCAGCAGTAGCTTTTACTCTGCATGTACAATTCAGCTGCAGTCAGCCAGAGCAGACAGATGCAGGCTGAGTCTTCACAGACTCACTGAGGAAAACCACAAGTTTTGAAGCTGATCAAATCTTTCACTTGTCTCTGTCCTAGTTCAGATAGTATTCAAAGAATGAGAAATTCGGATGGTTTGTTGTTGGTGCCTCTACAATGTCCAGTTTGGAAGTTATCTCTGGTGTATGGCCTAGAGCTTCTGAGACTCTGCTAGAGGAAAGTATTTAAAATAAATGGAGAAATAAAGAGAATAACGAAGCTAGATTTTAATATTTTCCCTCTTTTGTATTACTTCTACTAATTGGGATGACATGTTGGTTACTTAAATTAATCAGATGGAGAAATCAAATAGATTTTTTTTTCTTCACACATCTCTTGAAGCCCAACAAGTCTGTGTGTGACCCCTGTAAAATGCAATTACACCGGCTGTGCCCATAGATTATGGTAAATGTTTATTTCCATTGTGTTCAGAGGCTTGGAAAATGCAGTGTCTTTTTGTTAGTGCTTCCCCTCTGTAGGTGCTGTCATTATTATTTGATTTTGAATGATGCCATGTCCAAACTCACACCCGCCGTGAGGGCGGGAAGCGGAGCCCGTGAGGGGAGGCCGCATCCCAGAGCCCAGGCGGAACTCCCAGGCCAGGACTCTGAGGGGAGGCTCTCTGGTGGCTTTTTGGTTTTGCTGAAGTTAATTTGCCCAAAACTGCTCCAAAATGTAGCCAGATGAATGAGGCACTGAGCACTGTTTGTTCCCTCCTTTTGTAAGAATGCTGTGTGCCTGGGAGCAGGGGACAAGCCCGTGAGCGAGTACAGATCGGTTGTTTACTACCAGGTCAAACAGCCACGATGGATGGAGACATTGAAGGTATGGCACAGACACTTCCCACTTCATTTTTTCACCTCCCAATGCCTCTCACAGAAAGGTTGCACAGCATCAGCTTCCTCCAAAACCCATCTTGTCCCTGACTACAGCTGAAGCATGAAGTCTTAGTCATACATCAGTTATTAGAGATTCATGATCGCTGAGGCTTGAAATTTGGCCTAGAAAGTGATCTGTACGTTTTGTTCAGCAAAACAAATGAGATCATCTTAGATAACCTTCTGTCCTAACAGGGCTCATCAAAAATGAAATACTGTATTTGTTCTGTTTTGGTGAAACATTGGAGATGAGGGGCTTCAATTAAGAAACAAACAAGACCAAACCAAAACCCAAATGAAAACACCAATCCTGTCTTCTGATTTCGAAATGAAAAAGCTGTCTTGCTTCTCTTTAGAGACACACTAATAATTACCTAATCAAGCTTTAATATCTATGATTGGAAAATGCCCAGAAGCTGCCAGTAACTGTTCTTACAAAGCAATGACAGGCTTGTATGATTTTTTTAAGACAAAATAGCCATGTATGACAAGCTTGCAATTATTACCTTAAGGTGTGTTACCTGTGGTGGTGAAGGATGGGGAGGGAATGCAAGTGTGATTTCAAACAGAAGCTTATTTGTTATTTTGAAAACATTGATCCATTCTGTTTATTGCTTATTATACTAGATCCTGTTTAAAATTATTCCATAATTCAATCTTGTGTACAGGATCACTAACAGCAGATCCTGTTGAAAAGCATAGTTAATATTAAGATGTTGTTCAGTAAGATTTGTGAAGGGAAGTTGGGAATGCACACAAAGATGTGCAAGTCCTTATACTTTTAGAGCTGTACACTTGATAATATGAAAAATTGTGCTTTCCCTTACACAGCTGGCCTTTTTTGTTGCATGTTTGACCTAAAATATGCTTTAAGAATAAAGCACTTGCAAGTTCCTGTGATTCTCCTCAAGGCTTTACACTAAATTTAATCACTAAAATATCATCAATTTATTTTGCTGGAATTTTCATACCCTTTTCACTTGTTTAATAAATTGGTTGTCAATTTCTGTATCTGAAATGTGGGAGTTGCATAATGCAGAGGTGTTTGATTTTCTGTGGTTGAAAGGGTGAGCAGTAGGACTGCACTGTGATTATTTTCTAGCACCTGTGTGCACTAACTCACTGGGTTCTATCCTTCATTTCTTTGCTGGTGCCAGACTTTGAGCAAAGTCTAACAGATCACTGCTTATCAGCCCCCACTTTGCTTCTGTCATCAGGCTCAGCAGTTTGAAATGGCCTGTGAAAGGCACTATGGAAACAGAAGAAGTGGGGCTTAGTTATTCTAAAACAGGGACTCATTACATGTGAAAACACCCCCATAACTCTCATCATTATTTTCTGATTTTACAAAAGGTAGCAGTCCCCATTGAGGACATGCAGAGGATTCATCTGCGCTTCATGTTCAGGCACAGGTCGACTCAGGAGTGTAAGTAGGGAATTTTTCCTTTAGTGAATTTTAATTCATTGATGGGTAGTCAACCCAAAGTCTTTTGCTTTGCAGCTAAAGATAAGGGAGAAAAGAATTTTGCAATGGCCTACATAAGACTGATGAGGGAGGATGGAACCACTCTCCATGATGGCATCCACGATTTGTTAGTCCTAAAGGTATGGGCTCAGATTGATTTCTTTTTCTTCTTTTTCATTTCTTTTTCTCTCATAAGACATCTTTTCTCACACTGTTGCCTTTGACAGTGTTGTGTATTTACTTAGTGCTGGATTGGTTTTATTATTCTATCAAAGATAATACTGTGGTGTTCATCTGAACAAAATGAAAAGGTGTACTCTGTTCCATTGTCAGTAAATATTGCTCTGCATTTTAATGACATAAAGATGTTATCCAAGCACAGTGAGAGATGATTACTCTTTTTACTGGTATTTGTGCTTTTGGCCTACTGCATTATAGAGAAAGTTGTGCTGCAGCTCTGTACTTGGGTAGGAACCATTCTTCTTGCTGGATATGGGAAGTATTTGATCCACTTGGAATCTTTACCTCATGAATGATCTGGGAATGCAGTCTTAGGAAAATGCTTATTTTAAACTGCTGTGTAGTTCCTCAGGTACAAAAGTGAAAGTTTCAGCAATTAGGTTTTGGGTGTGAAGAATAGCTTTAGTTAGCCCTGGCTGGAAACAACATCTTTAACTTTGTTAAGGAAGCAGGGAACAGATGTTTTGACTTTTGTTTTATTTGCCCTCTTGGAAAATGGTGTCTAGCAGGAACTAAGAACCAGAAATCACTTCCAGTACAAAGGAAACTTAAGTTATTTCTCAGCACTCTTCTCAGTAAACAAGTTTGCTGTATCATTAATACCAAGTGAGATGCATGCAACTAAATCAAGTTGCTTAGGCAAGCAAAAAGAGATTAATGGAAGCATATAGTTATTTATCTTCTCTTCATTGAAACTATCATTTAAAATATTGAGACTAGAAGGAAAATTGTGGACTGTGTGGTTAATGTTCGTTGTGAAATTCCACCTAATTCATTTCTGCATCAGCTCAGTAATTTTTTCAAAGTGACAGCATGGATGAGAAATGCTAAATGGAGTTGACCTAGTTTATGGTTGTGAGAAACAGACAGATTTTCTGACATATCCTTGCCTATTCTAGTATTAAAAGCAGTACTTGTAACCTGTGTTTAAAGCAGTCATACACCTGGCCCCTCAAAATAAGTAATTTGAAAACTGCTAAGTTTAAACTGTCTTTAGGAATTGGATCTTTTTGAGAGACTTTTGGATCGAAACTTCTTTTTCCCATTGTCTATCTGACTTGTCCCAAAAAGAGGAAGTCAAGAGTTTATTTTGCTTCCAGAAATTTGGGAAGTAATTATTTGGCAAGCCTGATACAATCACAGATGTTGGTACTGCTGTGTGTTTTGCTACATAAAGGTTTTGCTTCTTGTCTGTCTAGGTCTCTTATAGTCAATTTTTAACCTTACTTCTTTGATATGAAGTAGAAACTGCACCTCTGCAATCACTGAACCAGATAAAACTGCAAAACTTTAAAATATGTTTCTAGATCATGGTTTTTGCAGCTCCTTGTTCACACACATTTGTAGACTAAAGGTCTGCAATTGAGTCACATCTTGTCACAGTGTTGTAGCTTTAAGTGACATCATCATCAGGGAAATTTTCTGGAGTTTTGTTAAAGAAACACTGTGTTCTCTAAACAGTGAGAAGCATAAATTTTATTTTCATTGTCTAAAACTTCTTTCCTGTCTGGGGAATCCTAAGATAACACGCAGAAAATCTGTGGGATTGTGGCACAGATGTTGATGAAAGAGAGGAGGGAAAAATCTCTGTTGGCTCTCTGGTTTTGTATTGTTCATTCTACTATAAAGCACACATATCATTTAGTTACTGCAGCATACTGTCTGTTTTGAAATATAATCTTACCATGCCCTGATCTTTTATGTTCAAAGTCCAGGTATGAGGTTATAATGAGGATATCAAAATAGTGCTGCTATCCTTTCCTTACTCAGTCCTGTTTTCTGATTTTAACTTGTGTGCAGACATTATAATCCTGTTGTCTGTATCCTGTGTAGAGTCTTCAAGGTGATGCTGAATATTCTGGAGTGTTCCACACCCACTGACATTTGAATGAGAGATTGGCTCTTGCTTTTACTCTGCCAGGCGTGTCACCCCTCGAAGTCCCTTCCTGCACCTCAGTTTTATTTACTCCTCTAGTACAAAAGTAGAAAATAAGTCTAATTTTAAATCTGGTGGTGTGAAATATGTGATGAATGGTGTGTTGTTTTTCAGGGGGACAGTAAAAAAATGGAGGATGCTGGTGCTTATTTGGCATTGCCTTCTACACGTCTGCACGTGGAAAACAAGGGAGCAACCTTAGTCAGGAGCTCAAGTATTGTTGGGGGGCTTTCAGTCAGCTCAAGAGATGCATTTTACATTTCAACTCTTGTTTGTTCCACAAAGTTAACTCAGAATGGTATGTACTTCTAAACAGGTGGGAGTTTTAGGAAGAAAACATTTGCACAAGTTGATAAATCAGATTTTAAATTTTAATGTCTGTCCATTTATTTTCCATCAGTGGGCTTGCTGGGTCTCTTGAAGTGGCGCATGAAGCCAGAGCTGCTCCAGGAGAACCTGGAAAAGCTGAAGATTGTGGATGGAGAGGAAGTAGTGAAGGTAAATCTTTAAATCCTTATTCTAATAATAGTTATTCTTCAGGCCCCTTCATGCATAATGCCTTCGTTAGTTTGCAAAGGACATGAGCAAAGTTCTTCTTTAGAGGGAGCAAGAAAGCCAGCACCTGGACAGGATTCTTCACAGTGCTGGCCAGCTTTCCTCCTACTTTTTAATTTCAGACCTCTGGTATTGGCTGTTGTTGGGCTGGGGGATTTCCACGATTATTACTAGGAGATGGAGATAGTAATGATAAAATATTTTCCACAATCTCTATTCATCTGTTTCCCTTTGTCTATCTGAAGTATCACAAACAATTCTTACTGCTTTCTTTGCAGTTCTTAACATTAATTTACATGTTGATATTAAATCCAAGTGTTGTGTACCCAACAAAGCACTTAACTTTCTTAACTTAATGACTATATGAATGAAAATTGTTAGTATTTTGGAAAATGGCATATACTATTACCTTTAAACATAAACATTAGATGTCTCTGGAGAGAAGGAATAAGAACTTAAAAAAAAAAAGAGGAAGAAGGAGTGGATTTTTTTAACCAAAGATTTGTGTCTCAAACCACTGAGATACTTTTCTTTGATTCAGAGCAGAATTTGAATCAGACCACAGAAGCAGGAAAAGTCTTTTCAATCCAAGTGTACATGTGAAAATAGCAACCACTAATCTCTGTCACTAAGGAACATAGTTTTAACAAGTTTTGTCATTTATATACTATTTTTATCTTTTCCATAAGCTTTGAGCTAAGCATGTATTATTGATTGCTCATGTGTCTGAGAATGCAGATTCTTAAAACTAAAGCAGCTAGGGCCTAAACCCTTGGAAATGTTTTCTCAATTTAAGCGATGCTTCAGTAAAGGTAGTAAAATTCTAGCTTGAGGGAAACCAAGTCTACTATCAGAAAATTTTCTTGTGAGGTTTTCAAGTTGAATTTGTTATCAGTTTGTCTTTTCATGTTCTGCAGTTTCTCCAGGATACATTGGATGCCCTGTTTAATATCATGATGGAACATTCCCACAGTAATGAGTATGACATCCTTGTCTTTGATGCACTGGTAAGAATGAGCACCAACAAATTTATTTGTCAAAGTAAAGAACCTTAGAATTTTGAACAAACTATCAAGTTTTTTAGTTCAGAGAATTAGTCTTAAAGTCTCCATAGAACAGAGGAATATTCTCGTTGACTGAAAATCAGATTTCTTTAAAAACTTAAATAGTAAATTACCAGAAATATTTTAAGAAAGTTAATATTTAACTTTGCAATCTGGCTAAATGTGTCCCTGTCTGTTTAGATCTATATCATAGGGCTCATTGCAGACCGTAAGTTTCAGCACTTTAACACTGTTTTGGAAGCATATATCCAGCAGCACTTTAGTGCAACCTTGGCATACAAGTAAGTTTGTTTTCTCTTCTCTTTTTTCCTAAACCTCCACCATCACCACAAAGAAGTAAATCCTGCTTGTGACTTCTCTGTTGTAATTTATGGTGACTGTTGTTTCGATGCTGCTGTTTGCTTCTCTGCCTCTGAGACACGTTTGATTATAAGTGGAATTAATGAACCCCTAGCAAATGATTTAGGGTTAAATGATGCTTTGGCATTTGTTTTCTGTACCTGTCTTTTGCTGTGTCTCAGCACTTCACCTGTATCCTGTCAAATGTATCAAAATCTTCTTTGCTGTAAAGCTTCTCCATTTGTATCCCTGGTCTTAAGTTGAAATGCCTCAGGTGAGGACTTGAGGCTGTCCTAAGCCCATTTGCATAGGTTTCCACAATTTTTTTTTTCACATCAAGCAAACTCAAAGTGAAAGGAATTGTTTGGTAACTGTCAAGTCTTCATATGAATTTTAGTCTGATGTTGTGTCAGGAGGGGTTCAGTGCAGTGAACTGGAATTTTGGTATTTGTTATGTGTCCTGCTGTGAAATGGACTTTTAGTATTTGGTACATGGTCATGCCAATGGATGAACTTGTTGTGGATTTATTTGTTTATTTATTTGTTTTCAACTTTTGGAGCTTCTACACTACACCCAGATGGGAACACATGGACTCATAGAAGAGAGTAAAAACTGTACAGACAGTTATATACCTTGTGTAATCCTGGATTCCTACTTTATTTAGAATAGGCTTTTGCAGATGATGGTGAGATAAAAAGACTGAATTATGAAGGAAGGTAACTTCTTCAGCTGGTGCAGATCTCTGGGATGTGCTCTAAGAGGATGGATGTGGATTTTTAATCTACCTGATGTCTTGTTCTGGCAGCTTAATGGAGTGGCAGATTGAAGCAGAACTTTAATTTGGAATATGAGTAGTACATGGAAGAACTGAACTGAAGTAGCTGAGGATATCTTCCAGTCTCTATGTTGAATTTGCATCAGTTCTATCTCAACACTAAATGTCACAAAAATCATGCACTAGACCATGAGTTTCCTGGAGCTGAAAGACAGCAGTGCAAAATCAGCCCTCTTTCACACCTCAGTAAAGTTGAAGTGAGCTTTAGTGGGCTCAGAAAGCTCAAGCACAAACTATGTGCTCTTCTTCAATCCTCTCTGACTCCATAAGTAATAAGCACATGTTATTTAATTCTTTATAGTACTGTGAAAGAAGAAGGGTACAGAACCTCTCAAGACAGCCTTATTTGCATAAAATATTTCTATTTCTATTTTACCTGGCTGTGAGTTTCTGATGACTTAATCAATGTGGTAGAGGCAAAATAATAATGTGTATGATTGTTCCCCACATCATGTGTTTTCTTGGCGTTATTGATTCAATGCACATCATGGAAGATTTAGTCTGGTTCCAGAATTATTTATGAAATAAACACGTGTGTGTGTGGCCTAACTCCTAACTAGGAAGGAAATGCTGTGTCCCAGACATATTATAGCCATGTTATGATATGGTTGGTTGCCCAAACTGTTACCTATTTATTCAGTTCCTGTTGAGTCATCCTTTCTCCTGGCTTTTAGAGAGCTCTGAGAGGGCTTAACATGCACTACCCCTACATACAAGTTGGATAAATATTGTTGCAACTCAGAGAAGCTGTAAAAAGTAGAAAATGGAGACACACAATGGATGTAATGCCCAGGATACTGAGAGGCTGAAAGCCCAGCATTTGGTTCTGAAATGTGAGTTAGGCTGGGGATGTGTAGTAGTTACACAGAGCATTGGTTGTTGGCTTTGTTTGTTTAGGGAAGGGGACAGTAGATCTCCATTTTTGTAGAGATATAGGAAGAAAACCCTAAGCACCCGAATCTTAGTTCTTATGGCTGCATTAAGATCAAAATTACATCATTAGTAATGCTTTAGTCACTTCAAATGATTCTATAACTACAAATTAAGGGACTTAGATTTAGATGAACTTGTGCTCTTTTGTAGCTGGCTGTGTCTTTAGCAAAAAGTTGCTTTTAGATACAGAGTAAGGGAGTGTTTAAATAAAATAAGTAATTTAAGCAGATATTGTTGTGTACTGGAGTACTGTAATATTTACATGCTGTTAATTAGAGCGTGTAGTTTAATCACTACTCAGTAGAGGTAGGCAGAAGGAATATTTTGTGTTACTCTGTGTATATGTATTACAAACTTCTGTAAAAGTGCTTCCAGGATTGTGCAAAGTCATGCTGCTCTTCTAGGATTTCAGATTTCTGTCTTGCTTGTGCAGCTAAGAATTTGTTCCTCATTTGTTTAAACTGACAGAATTTGTGCAACATAAATCCAGAAATACATACAGTCTGTTTTCTTGTGTGTGCTTGACTGAGCATGAACATATATTTGGAGTTGCCAAAGAAGCTAAAGAAGGTAATTAAAAAATAATAATGAAAATTATTTTTAAAAATGTTTTTAAACTTCAGGAAATTAATGAGTGTTCTGAAGACATACTTGGATACTTCCAGCCGAGGGGAGCAATGTGAACCTATCCTCAGAACTCTGAAAGCACTGGAATATGTTTTCAAGTTCATTGTTAGATCAAGGACATTATTTTCCCAGTAAGTACTCAGATATTGCAATTTAATTAGCTGTCTAATATCAGACATAGAAGGAGACCTGAGTAGTAGAAAAAGTTATTTCTAGAACAGAGCTGGTTTTTACTTTTTACAAATAAAACATTAAAACTGGCAACTGCTTTAAAATACAAATAATGCTGAGATACATTTTGTAGAGGGAATATCCAAGAATCTGCTTTCTGATTCTCAGTTTAAGTTCCAGTGATGTATTTAGTAGTAGCAGCAGGTTTCAAAGGGTGATTATTCTTTGTGTCAGGTGGCTTGGCCTAAGACCAGTGGATGGCCAAACGTCTCAACAGATGGCTGGAGGCTGGAGAACCCCATTTCAGTCCTTGAGAACCCCATTTTCAGCCCCTCATGGAGCACTGTCATTGCAGCAACCATGGTCACACTGAATTTAGAGTTTTTGACCTCCTCTTGAGGAATTTATAGGGAAGACTCAATGGACTGGATGTGTGTAGCTCAGGCAAACTGAGGAGGTGTAGTATTTACAAGTGGTTTAGGGGGAAAGGAGGAGGGGAGAATGAAGGAAATGCAAAGTGTAAGGAGAAAAATGACACACTGGTGACTGTGCTCTCCTCATCTACCATAGACCCATTTCCTGAATTGTTTTCTGCTTCACCTTTCTCCATTTATCCTGAGCTGGTTTCCCCCTACAGCTTGTTCTGGTTTCCCTTTGCTCTGGTGCTGTAGGATTACAAGGACAGAGGTGAGGCAGTGGCAGACTCAGACCTGTAGGGAGAGTGAGTGCTTGGGTGTTGTGGCTGGCATTCACCAAACAGGAAGGTGTTCTGTTCTAGCTGTATTATGCTCAGTGGGAGCTCTAATAGAATTTTTCTCTGATATTCCACTGTCCATTAAAAAAAAAGTCTGTGTAGATTTATAGGTTTTTAAAATTAAGTTTACTTGCTGGATTATGATGTTTTGGTTGAACTACCAGATTTAGAAGGAATTTGCTACTATGGATAATACCTTAGAAATATTATTGTCTCTAGGAACTTACTACTTATGGATGGGCTCAGCTAAACAAGATGTAAAGCTGTATAAGGAAGGAGATGGTGCTCAGGAGAGCAGAATACAACTTTCTCTTATATTTTATCATAGGTGTCATGGCAGAAGGGTATATTAGGGTTCTGGGGAAGGAAGCATTGTGTAGAGGATTATGGAAAATTTCTTGTCTGGATGAAGGTCAGAAAGCAGAAGAGGTTTGTTTCAGGGAGAACTTTGATCCTCATTTTAATCCCTCGTGTTATCTTGCAGCTGAAAGCGTTCATTGGACAATCTGTCATAAAGCAGGTTATTGCAATGTGTTGCACATTCAGGTGCCTAGCTACACATATCTAGTCCCACTTAACTAGAGGTCTGAAACTCTAAATTCACTAGGCAATTACTATTATTGTAGGCAGTCTTACATTTCAAATTGAAAAGAAAATCAAATGACGCTGCAAAACATAATTTTAAAAAGAGATTTTTCTCTTCTGATGGAGCAGAAAAGACAACACTTAGCTCACAGTATTCTACTCCCATTTCAGGATTCTCTTGTCATCTTGGCTTTTCTCTTAGCTTGTTTTTCTTTAACTCTTGACGGCTGTTTCACATAACTAATTTCACATGTCACCAGTGTTTTTACTGTTTATGTAGGCAGAGTTTAGTACTAAGAGCCAGTATGAACAATACAGGAGAGAAAATTGGAGGGATTCAAACTTTAGAATAGGGACTGGAGAAATAATGGTGTGAGCTCAATTTAAATGCACTTTTAAACTTTCAAGTGTCAGATAGAGACTTTTTTCAAAAAGTAGACTGGTTAATAGCCAGTAAAAAATAGCTCTTGGAAAAAGTGGCAGCAGCAGCAGAAGGCAGAAATTGTCATAATTTGTAAAAAATATCTTGGAGTAGCTCAGTTGTAGTGGGGAAAAAAATGCAATTTTTTTTTTTTTTGCATATAAGTTACTTTGAAAGTAAAATGATTTATATAAGCTCCAATCTGGGATGTGTCATGCTTTAGAGGCTTTTGAAACATTTGAAAGTCATTATTGTAGTGTTCAAACTGAAGAATTCCCACACAATACAGTGAATAGCAGTTATAACCCATTGGGGAAATCTCTATGTACATAATATTGGATCAGCTTCTGAAATATATATTTAATGTTAAATCTCTTGCATTTGGGAGAATGAAACCTGAAAGGATAAACTAATGCATCTCTCAACAGATTATATGAAGGCAAAGAACAAACAGAATTTGAAGAATCAATGAGGAGACTATTTGAATCCATCAACAATCTGATGAAAAGCCAGCACAAAACTGCCATTTTGTTACAGGTTGGTGTGTTCCTGGAAACCAGTTGGATTTGGTTTTCAGTATGGTTTTTGTACCTGGGCTTTTTATTTTTGTTCTTTTTAAACTGAGGAAAAGACACTCAGGAAATGTATCCATCATATCTCTTTTGTAATTCCTCTCTGTTGGAAGCGTAGGTTATCTGATAAATTTGGAGCCTAGTTTGAAAAGGTCAGAACAAGATACACTTACAGAAATTCTGTGAATGTAGTCAAGGAAAGAACCAAGGCACGGATCTTGGAATATTTCAAGCAATCTAATGACATGAAGCCTCCAGTGGGACCTGGATGTTTAATTCTTGATTTTCTCCAGATAATGATAAACAGGGATTCCACCATCTTAGTTGGGAAAATAAATTTTATTGTCTCAGTCTTTGGGAGTTACGTTGTTAAAAAGGATCAGGGTTTGCCATTCATGTCAGTCTCAGTTATTCTACCACTTCAGAATCTAATGTTTTAAAGAAAATGAGAAAACAAGGAGCTATTATTATTTGATATTATCACTAATATGAAATAATTTGCACTTCTGTATTAAGATGAAAAACTATCAAGATTTCCTGTAAAATGTAGAAGATTTATTAGACAGCTGCAATATTGATGCTTCGTACATTCTTTATTAAAAACTCATTGTATGCATTGAGCTTGAGTTTTCCTCTGGTTTTGTGTTTTGATTCCTTTTGATATGACTTAGATTAGAAGTGGAAACCCATGAAAAAGCCTGTGTTGAATAAAACCTCAGGTGGCTGATGTTGAGATTTGTATCAGCTGACACTTTGCATGGAGTGTTTAATGTGCAACTGTAAAAGAGCTGAGAAAGTAAATACCAAGTTAATTATATAATACCATGGTTACAGAAATATTCTAAATGCATTTAAAAATCAGTCAGATACTCTGTTACTTGATAATTGTGTAGAAGTCTTCCTGGGAATAGTTTATGCATTTGCATACTGTATCAGAAGCAGGAGATTCTTCTGAAGGAAAAAAAGCATCTTTAAAGTAATACTGAAAGAGTTTATATAATAATGTTTGCTCTTATGGTACTCGTACTAATTAACAAAGAGATCTTGGAGGATTTGGTGCTCTCTGGGGAGAGCATGTCACATCACTGCATTCTGCCCTGGCTGCTCTCAGAGGGGTTGTGTGGGATTGTCCGTCTGTGTTTCCTCTGATGAGCAGGACAGTTTCTTCTTGAGGGTGACAAGAAAGGCTCACAGAAAGCTTTTTCTTCCTTAATGGCTGCCAGGTGTGCAAGGGGCAGTGGTGCCCCTGAAAGGCTGCTGGGAGTGTTTCAGAACAGATTGTAGTGCCAGGGGTACCACAGCATTGCATGGAGTGGGGAGTGTGACTGTGCCTACTCCCATTTCCACCTTCCCATGGTTAATGCCAGTTCCCAGTGTTGTAGCTGTTTAGCAAACATGCACGACATCTTGGTTGATGTTCCTCAGAAACAGCAGAACCTTGAAAACAGAGCTGAGCATCTCTCAGGAGGACTAAAGGAAAGAAATCTATGCTAATTTTAAAGAGCACATTAGTGTGTTTCATAAACAGACTAGTTACTAAACAATTATGCTTTGATCAATACCATATTGAAAATCAAAATTTTTGATTTCTAATGAGTGCTGTCTGTTGTGCAAAATGGGTCCTGTTTATTCATAACCCTGGAACACTAGTGGGCTTTTGGGTCTCTAAATATGCATAAGGTACTGAAAGTTTTCTTTTTAGCAGGAACTTTTTATGGCAGATGTGGAATACTGGTTTATAGCATAACTTTGCTCTTGTTCCAAATACTAATGATTCACACAGCTGTGTCTCTGAGAGAAGCCTACAAAGAGATTGCTTTACATACAGTAAATAAAAACTACTGGATTAATGTTATAAAGTTCTGATAGGAGAGGCATGGAATGAGCAGTGTCCAGCTGTAGTTTAGTGCTAGCTGCTGGAAATAAGTTTAATGGGGGCAAAAAATATAAAATTAACACTCCCTCCCACTTCATCATGAACTCCATAGGTAGCCACAGCTTTCACAAGGGACAGTATTTCTGTGCCTGTTTGGAGGAGACTTCAGTGCTGACACTTGAGACTCCTTCTCTGGTAGGTGGATTCTGGCCAGAAAATGGAGATAATTTCTGCTGAGAGGGAGGAGAAAGTAGTAGAAAGAAATTCATAAATCTGTCTCTGCCTAAATCCAACACTGATTTCCCTTGGGGAATTTGAGATGACAGTGATAGATGTTGTAGTAGTACAGATTAACTTTGCAGAGTAAGGTACAGGTGGTTATTCAGTGATTCTACAGACACACGGGACTCCATAGATGTTACAGTTTGTATACCCAGAGAGGGAGGTTCAGAGAGTCTGTTGGAAAAATACAGGAATAATCAGAATATTAAAACTGGCTTAAATCTGTCACACTTGGAATTATCATTGATAAGTGGAACATAGATTGGTAGGATCAATTGAATGTGTTCAAGTAGATTATGGTCTGAAGATATCAGAGAAGAAAGTTTTAGGAGCCCTGAAGAACGTTAAATTGGGTTTCTCAGGATATTGAAACTTGAACTAATATGCAGAGCCTTTGAATATGAATTTTTAACTCTTATTTCATCCTTGTTTGTCCACATGTCTATTGGGTTTAACTGTAGATGATTTAAAGAATTGTTTTGAAACCTGAAGTTTCTTGGTCTGATTTTTTTTTTTTAATTTGAACTCAGTATTTTAGCCAATAGTAATTTCCCAGTCATTTTCACTGATAGAATCACACTCAGACTTGCGTGGAAAATTAATTCACTCAGGAAAGGATTTTTTATAAAGTTATGTGTTATATGGAACAGCCTCATCTGTGCCAGAAGCACTTCATTGTTTCAATTTAACTTTATCTACTGAGTGATATCTTACTTTGTGATCTATTAAATGCTGTATACATTTACAAAAAGTTAAAAATCTCTTTTCAGTCCTTGTTCTAAGGCTGACTGAAGTGGATTGATGCTTTGACTTACTGTAGTGCCTGAGCTCTGGGAAGGGCAGTCATCTGGTTGTTTTGCAGTACTGTTGATATAAGCTTTGAACAGCTGAAGACTGAATTGTTAATTTATTGTTGGCAAACTGGACATGTACATATTAATCTACATTACCCTTTCTAAAAAAAAATCTGGAGTTGGTCAAGTTATCTTTTTTGTTTAAAGATACAGACAGAATGCTTCTCAACTTCAACATTGCATGAAGTAGTTAAACCACAATTAGGATTATATTTTCAATATTCCTACTGTGCTGATGTTTAAGAGCAACCATGTGAGCTGCAGAGTGGCCTGGGCGCAGGCCCTGGCATGGTTCTTTGTAAGGCTGGCCCTTAGGGTGGAGGTTGGAGTGGTTCCATTTCGCCAGTACAAGAATGGAGGTGCAGCTGTAGGGTAAGGATTCCTCCTTTTAAGAGTTTTTAACAGGTTGTTCTTGTAATTATTTAAAACTATTAGTTCAGAATAACACTGTCTTTATGGTGTAGGGCTTCCTAGGCACTAGATGTAAACCTTTCTTTAATTTCTTTTGGCAGGGATGGTGTTACAGCTTGGTTGCATTTATGAGTTGCTCTTCTGTAGCCATTACTGGTGATTTTTGTAGATTTTAGAGAGTTTTTTTTTCATGAAGTCTATACTTCTGAGAGAGAGAATCCTTGAAATCTGGAAACCTGGAAATCAGTCTCCAGGAACTGCAAAGAGTTTGGTGAAGGGAAGCTTGGGGGAAAGGGGGAGTAGGGGAGGTATCAGTACCTTCTATCCTTTGTTTGAGCACGCAGGGAAAAAAACCATCATTTTTAGTGGATGTGTTGTGTGTCTCTTTAAATCACCCTCTATTTCTGGGGAATAAAATTGAATGAATGATTTTTAAATTTCACATTACGTGTATTTTACATTGTCCTACTGTTGACTTCTGATTTGTAGTCTGTGAGTGTGCCCTTTCATTGACCAGCTTGTGCTCTCAACCTTAATTTACAAATCAAGCCCCTGCTCCTTTTCCAACTGTTCCGTTCCCCAACTGACACACCACATTTGACCTACAGATGGTCTTGTCTGCTGCAAATGTCAGCTCTCCCCAGCTCGCTCCTAGGCACTGATTTGAGAAAACACAACTCCCTGTGCTGTGCGTGCTTTCAGAAACCTTAGATGACATGTTCTCAAGGTCATTGAAACATGGAAAAACAAATTGTCTGTGACACTGAAAAATATGACAAATAAGGGAATATGAAGCTGCTGCCTTTTTCTCATTCTTCCCCACTCAATTTTGACCCACCCTACTGCTGCAGTAGATTCTAAGGACTTGATGCATTTCTGTACATTTTTTTTATGAGAGAATAAGCCTAGAAAGGTACTGATAGTGATGCTTTGCTTGTGGTGCACAAAAGGGGATGGCACAGTAGCTTCTTAAAGTTGCCTTGATGGCAAGTAAAATTAGATTAAGAAACAGAGCACCAGTGATTTCTTCGAATGTACTTTTCATCTCATGGGTACTCAAATTTCATGAATATGTATAATGTAATGCTGCAAAAAGAGGGTGGCTAAAAATAAGCTTGGGCAGGAGTAAAGGTTAAAATAAATTTAACTGTACATTGTATATGTAAGAAATAATTTTCTGCAGTGCTATGGGTTTATCTGTATCCTGCTTAAAAAACTAATCTCTTAAGGTTTGAAGAATGCAGAACATCTTGTACTGCTGACTAGGAGATTTTTATGACTTCATTAAGGGCAGTGCTCAATTGTGTCCGTAGTGTATCATTTGAAGCAATTATTGCAAATGAAACTTGGGAGTCTAAAATAGTGCAGGGGATATACTCATTATTGTACTTCAGCTGGAACTGTGGATCTGCAGAGAGGTTGCATCTCTATCCTTCCCACTTCCCTCCTATGCAAGTGTAGAACAGGGAATATGTGAAAGTCAGACAGCACAATAGTCCAGGTGTCAGTGGAGTACTGCTTGAAACATTTTTGTGGCCACTGGTGGCTCTTTTATCAAACATCTTTCACAGTACCTGTGAACTGCTGTAAAATGAAATTCAGATGCTGCTATGCAGTCTCTTTGTGCAGTATCTTCGTGCAGTATCTGTTGCTTTGAAAAGTGAGGAGCAGCACTTGTTTGAATTAAAGCTGAAGGCAGTTTCCAGCCCAACACAGGTGTTTGTTTGGGTGCTTTAAATAGCCCAGGGATTTCCCAAGATCAGTAGAAGATACAATCTCTTTACTGAAGTTGCAAAAGCTTTTAAACACTCCTCTGACCTTTCTAGGTTTGTGTATGAGTGTGGGATGAGATCTGCAGGAGAATGACTTTATCTGAAGGTATCATAAACCAGCATTGAGTCTCTGAAATACTGTATTCACTCATGCTGCAGACTAAGCTCTCTTTTTCAATCAAGACATAATTAGTTTTTTGGGTTCTTTTTTAATTGGCTACTGCAGTGGAAGCTCATACAAATAAAATTACAGCTTTATTGTGTTTAAAAGAGAGTCAAAGAAAGCTGTGCTCTGATTGTCCTCATTCTAAGCCCCCTACTCTCAAGAAAGAGACTTAAGTTTTTAACAAGGAGCTTGAGCTTGCTGTGTACAGGTAAGAGAAACATTGAACCTAGATAGGCTTCTATCAGATAGATCAGTAATAGAAGGCTTCACATCACTGTAATTTAGTTTTTAGCAAAATGTTAGTAGGGATTTATACCCTAAAGCTGCACGGTGAAGTAAAGTACTGCAAGTTAGTTTTTTATGCATGTTAGCCTAAAGCATTAGTGGTGATTTTGAGCCTGAAATTGCCTGCTGAAGATTTCTTGTCCATATAAGAATAGTAACTTGTTTCTTAGCCATGTCAGGGTAAGGTGCCATTATCCCACTATGCTGTCAAAACATACCTCAGGAAGTGATAGGAGGAGATAAACCATCCCACAGCTTGACAGCAGATGATTGGTTAGGGACATGGCACCCCTTTTCATCTATTCCAGAAATGGTGGCATCGAGGTGACTGCTACCCTGACTTCTGCCTCCTGCATGGCACATTTCTGGCATGGAATCGATACAGCTCCTGCTTTGATCAGTGCTTGGTTTACTTACTTGCATCATAATGACACTTCTAGTGGTCTGCAAGGAGATAATCTACAAAGCCTGGGCCCTTTCACTGGTTGAGTTGGTCTAACTCTCACAAAGAGAGTCAGATCCACTTGGAACTATGGGAGTTAAGTTCCTCTGTATATCCTCAGCATACGCAATTCTGTGATGAAATTTATTCAAATGTGATGTAAAATTTCAGTCAGGGGAAAGAAGTCCGAGTTTATCAGTTTGCTTTGTGTGTATCTGTGTCAGTGGTGTGTTCTGTGCTGTTCATGTGCATGTACAACCATACAGGATTTACACGATCTGTCTGTCAATGCAGGTTGCTGCCTTGAAGTACATACCATCAGTTCTTCACGATGTTGAAATGGTTTTTGATGCCAAGTTACTGAGGTGAGTCACTCTTGAACATTTCCTAGTTGTCAGCAATTCATTCTTGCAGATCAGTTTAGGTCCACAAAGCTACACCAGTTCCTAGTGATCAAGACAGTGGTGGGTATATCCCTGGATATGTTTGTTACTGGTCCCTTGTCAATATTGGTGATATATAAATAAATATAAATCTTAAAAAGTGACAAATGTTTAGAAATATGTGATCTTTTGCTCTTTCTCTCTGTCCTTATTAACACCTGATGAATTGATCTGGATGGTATTTATGACATTTTTCCTTTTCACGCAGCCAACTACTATATGAATTTTACACTTGCATTCCACCAGTGAAACTACAGAAGCAGAAAGTGCAGTCCATGAAGGAAATCGTACACAGCAACCTTTTTAAAAAACAAGGTAAATACAAAACGCCTCCAAGGCTTTGAATAAACGTGTGAAAATTTTCAGTGACTTACATGTTGTGCAATTCACGTTTGAAACTGAGTGAAACAAATATTGAAAGAGTGTGAATGCCAGAAGCCTGAGCTCTGGAGGGGATTCATCTCTTTCCACAGGATGGCGAGAGCTGTGCAAAGTGTGATTGCTGGCCTAGAGCAAGGAACAGGTGGGGCTCAGAGGAACAGTTTTATGTGGTTTTCTTACATTATAGTGGTTAGGTGGGTGAGCTATATAGCCTTTCAACCCATTTTAAGGTCTATAATAGAAGAGGAGCATGAAGGGAAACCTTGTGAGCACAGATGTTCAACAAGGCCTCTGCCTGGGAAGAGGGCAAAAAAAAAATCTGATTGTGCTGTGGTACACTGAGCTACAATGCAGCATTTCTACTTACAGGAATTATGATGCTTCTCAGCCTCTATCAGAACTTAGTGTCTTTCTCAGCTCTCAGGAGTGTTACTGATACTGAAATGCCTTTATCACCATTGTTCTCAGTTTTCCTTCATATTATCACAAGAAGTGAATTTTTGCTGAAGGAATCCTATCAGAGTAGCCAAGTTTTGCATGATTAGTTTGATCTCAGTGTCAAGTGTTCTGACTCCTCTCCTGTGGACTGGATGGTTGGTTCTCTCTCCCTACCTTTTTGCTGTGTAGATAACCTTCAGAACCTGAAAGGCACATGGACTACTCAGATGAGTTCCAATTTCTGACAACTTAGAGATAATGATTCCAGGAACTTGACAATGCAGCATTGGGTTGCAAATAGTACTGTGTGTGAGTAGATTGAGAGAGGATTACTTTGCTCACCTCATTCTGAGTTGGAGAGTGATGCAGTTCTAACTTGCCAGGACAGACAAAAATTACACTTTATTTTCAGACTTGTGTTGTATTGAGACTGAATTATATATTGTAAGATTTAACAATAGCTGTGTCTGTTGTGTTTTAAGACTATTGTAGATTTCCTGGGAAAAATAGTCAAGAAAATAATGTAGGTGGTTTTATTGTTTAGATTAAATTAAGTAATATTTTAACCTATCTTTATGTTAATAGTTTCATGGTCAACAGCTGTGATTTTTTTTAACTGTGTGTAAATTCACATTTGCTTTGAATTGGTGAAACACAAGTAGCTGCAGCTTAGATATCTCCAGACAGTGATCCAAACTATTAAGAGCAGATTCTAATTAATTTTCAAACAGGTCTAGTCTTGCATTCACAGTTTGCTCTGGTAGTTGGCTGTATTTCTGTTTTACAAGCAGATTCTGACGTGTCATTGCAGTATGAGCAGCCTTTACTGCTGCTGCTTCTAAAATCAAAAGTGTCAGACTTAGTTTTATCTGTGGTGCTTGTGGTAAGCAGAATTTAGACCAGAAGGAGAAATAACCTCTCGTAAGAGTGAAAGACTCGTGGGTATAAATAAGGCACTCTCCTGAACTCTTGATTTTACTAGAGTTCAGTCAGCTACCCTGTGTTTAATACTGAGAAATTAAGTGTAAGCTATAAACTTTTTTTTGGTTCAATAGCTTTTCTTTAAAGAAGCTCGTCTCACTGAAGTACAATTGTTATTGGTTCACAGATCAGGAGTGATGGTCAGGACAGCAGATCCCAGGCTTGTATAATAAGGAATAAACCCTAATAAATATTCAGAAGGAAAACATTTGAGCATACAATAGTTGTGTGCTTCACAGTTCTATTCACTAGTGTACAACCTACAGATCCTTTCTTCCTTCCCTCTGTGTGTCCCAGAAGAGAAAAGAGTGAGTTTTGGATTCCCAAGAAGCTTTCATTATACTCTGCTTGGTGTGATGCTTGTTTCCTGTGTTTAACAGGCCTTTCCTTTTGCTGAGGTCTGTTAATGCAAAATATTCTGTAAAGCTTTTACTACTTGCAGATAAATAATAATAATAGATTGCTGGTTGCTTGTAAATGCAGTTTGTCTGATGTCTTGAAATAAATAGCTGGTCTGTCATGGGATGTGTCTACCTCAGGATGCACTGTGAATTCTAAAAAGAGGACACTGTTTCTGTTTCTGTCTTTTTTAGGTTATAATGAATAAGAAATTTTGCTAGGAGGATTTCTAATTCTGGGGAGCTTTTATAAAACCAATAAATGGTGGGTTTTGCATAGTGCTGACCAGATAATTAATACATTTTAATTTTTTCCCCGACAGGTAGTTAGGATTAATTTAGTCTTAAATTCCTAGATGAAAAAAATGTATTGCCCAAAAGCTCTCCACTGTTTTTTGCTTACACCAGACACTTGACAGCAGAACCAAGCAGCTGAGAGCATGAAGGCAGCCTATCACAACTGATTGATTTGCCAGCCCTGCTGTTTCACCTATATCCTGTATATCTGTGTATTGTGATCCAAACTTGCACTAGTAACTGGCAGTTTAAGTGTATCTACTACATAATATGTAAAAATTAACTGCTTGTTTATGTGCTCGTGGGGATTACATGTGTAACGTCTACCTTAAAATGTTTTTACTGTGGTACTTAATATAGTAATACTTGGTATATAATTATATAATAATACTTAGCTGTGTTCTTTTTAGAGGAGTCTGGGGAAATGGATTGATTTTTTTATTTCATGTATTAGTTTAAGACAAGAGAAGTCTTCTGAAGAAGCACTTGCCCAAAATAGAGACATCAAGTTACTGTCATTTTAAAATAAAACTAAAATATACCTGTTTGTTTTAGCCTTATCATGACATATTGTTTTAGCAATATCATGACTTATGTTATGATAGTACTAACAAGAGAATATTTTTGCTATCTAGAAAATACTCATTTAAACATTTTGCGTGTCAGTAGTTTGATGAAGTGACAGAATAAAACAGCTCCTTGCTGGTAATGGAGGATTTAGAATTGTCATTATTTTAGAATTTAAAATGCCTGAAACTGACAACTTTGCTCTTCCATTTTTTTTTCTTACTGGAGTGGCAGGCATACCTTTACACCATCCTTGGTACAAGCTGGTCAGGGCCAAACAGACTCTTGCAGATGTATTTTCTGTTTCCTGAGACCATCCCATGAAGCTGGCATTCCTCTGACACAGAATGGCCAGCTAACAATGCTCCTATTGCCTCAGTGGTGGTACCCAAATATCTTTTAGGGTATTTAATACTGGAATTTCTCTGTTTGGTAATGATCTTTATACCTTTCCTTTCACCCAACTGCTCCTACATTACTAATGGCAGAAAATCATCCTTTTGATAATTACAGGGTATTTTTTTATCGAAATTGTATTTTTTCAGTATTTACATTTATGTTTTGTTTTTAACCTTAATGCTGTAATTACAAAAGGGGAGAAGTCCACATCGTATTTAAGTGCAGGCACTGAAGAATATGAAGAGACAAATACACAATTAAGTATATATTTTATTATATAATATACAATGTAATATTATTGTATTATTATCAGATATATTATATAATATATAATATTATAGTTATATAAAAACATTTCTGTACTATGATGTAATACTGTGCATGGTAAATAGCAAACAGATCTTTTTTCATTTACATTGCCATGGCTTAAAACAGAAAATTGTAAAGGTGCTTTTTTTGCTCTACATTAAATACAATTGATTCTAAAATTAATTGGGTAGAGAACCAAGTGTGTGTCGGGTGTAGACGCCGCCTGATTCATTACTGCACTCAATGAGCTGGAAGGTCATTAAGAAGAATGAAAGCACATGTAGGCTATCTCAGAATAGGATGCAGCATGATAATTAAGGTAAGATTGCCAACAGTATCATTAACTAAAGTTCACATTTATCTAGAACAGGTAGTATTTTTTTCTGCCATGAATATGGAATGTATTTAACTACACTGCTAATTACAGCAAAGTCTATTAATTTTTGTATGTTTCAGATTATCCATTTTTCCTCCAGACTTTAGTCTCTTTCCAGGTAGTTCATTGCAGTTGTTCAATTAATTTATATCCATTCCCACAGGTATTATCTTTATAATTCAATTGGAAGGCATATACTGGTATTTCTATTCTTTGACCCACTGATGTTTACAGCATTTTCTAAAGAAGCGGACTTGTAAAAACATAGGAAAGTGTTTTAGAAAAAAATTCTAAAGTCAGTGAAATTTGCCTTTATTAAATAAGTTACATGTGAACCTGAAGTTGGAAACCTTGAGGGTAAACTGAATTTATTGTTAGGTATTCCTAGGCATTCAAAATTTCCACTGTAGGCTCATGGAGTGCTTTCTTCAGCTAGGAAATGGTCCCATGCACCTGTGCTGTAATTGATCAAAGGCCTTGCAGCACTAAAGCACTTTTAGAAGCCTTTAAATTACATTGCCATTTTTTGTAGAGGCATTGATTTCTTGTTCCCACTCTGTAACTATAAGACAGCTTGGAGAGGTTATGGGGGTGCAGGTATTTGAGGGGCTGAGTGGAGGATGATGGATGCTTTCCACTGCTTGTGCACTTTCACCGTGGCATTTAGGAATGTTCTAACAGGATGTGTGAGCAGACTTTTATGCAGCTTTGTCTTTAGAAAATATTATGTCCTTTTTGGTCAGAGGACAAGAAATCTGCTTAATTTTTGACACTTTGCTTTTAGATCATTTGGTATTTTGTTGTTTTAAAATATCAAAGTGACAGAAATTGTTGCCTTGTCTCATATAAACACCTCTAATGGGATTTTAGAGTCTCTTTGATGATGTAAGAAACTGTCTCCTGTCATATCTGTCACTCTGTTTAGTAGGATGAAATGGATTATTCTCTCCCTGTTGTGAAAAAGTTTTGTTAGAATTGCTTAATTTCTATGTAAAACTACTTTTCAGGAGTTACTGTTTCATTTGTTTATTTTTAGGAAACTTACTGGCAAAATTCTGCCACCATCTTTCTGTTTCTGAGAAAACAACAAATTAAGATATAACTGTTCATAAATCACATGGAGTTTTTATTGTAGTTAGTGTTGCTGAGTTCATAGTATTTGGAGCTAGATGTTTATTCTGAGCTGGGCCTGGAATATTTACTGGCATTATGCTGAAACTTGCAAATGAGTAGCCTTGAGAGACTGGTTTTTATTGGTGTGAAATGAATACAAAGTGCTCAGCACACGATGAAATGTGTATGTTTGATAGTGGTGCTTTGGACATTGCATTCCCTCGTGGAAATACACAGAGGGGGGTTTGTGCTGTCCTGCGGAGGGGTTTGTGCAGCAGCAGGACTCAGAGACCACCCCAAGGAGCAGGAGCTCTAAGTAGGGCACACGGATGTCTCTGGCAGGGTGGGAATTGGGTTTGTCTTGGCTGGAAATGCAGGCCCTGTGCTCACTGTGGCTCCAGACACAGCTCGTGCATGTTCAGCATATGCAAACCACTTGCTGATCTTGGAAGAGCAGCAGCAAGAGACATATGTTAGCACCAGGGGTTAATTTGCCAGATGCCAGAAGAAATGCTGAGACTGTAGCAATTTTTTTCCCTCATCGAAGAACTCTTTCTATTCTATTACTGTTTAAACAAGAGAAGTACTTGCACACACTGATTTCCTAACATTTGTGTACATTACTGAGTTTTACCTGTGAAATTCTTGGTTTCATTTCACAAATTGAATATTGTTGCTAGTTTGTGCTGATATAGTATATTGTTTTTACCTTCAGGATTATTAATGAAAAGGATAAAAAAAAGGCAAAAGCAGGAGTAATTTCTGATTAAGTATCTTTCAGTTTCATTATTATGGTCAGGATTGAGCTACAGATATTGATTTTTACTATTATGATCTTACAATCTGGTTCCTAAGCCTAAATTTTTGGGGGTTTGTGGGGGTTTTCTGTGATTTTTTTCCCCTTCCCTGTGTTCAACACAACTTCTAAACATTTTTAAAATACTTGAACTTGGAGATTGTTCATGCATGTGACTCTGCTGTTTTTAGCTACTGGGGAAAAATGGAAATTAGTCACTGTTCGTATATTCCTTTAAAAAAGTTCTGTATAGAAACCCAGTCTATCCTGTAGATTCAGTCTTGAATTTTGTGTTTAGCTTTTTTATTTATTGGGGTGTTTTACAGGGGTGCATTACCCCTAAATCATCACTCTAAGTCATATATTTCAAATATTCATATTTAGGCAGTTCTATTGCTGCCATGTTTTGATATAGATGACTATGGCATAAACATATCTTTAGGTATTTATCTGCATACATTTGTATGAACATAAGTAGTTTAAAGCCATTCCTTGTGTTTATGGATAAGTAGGAGACATGCTTGATATTGCAACTGATAACTTTTTGTTATAGCATTTTTGTAGTTACATTTTTAAAATATCCTGTTATGTGGAGGGAAAGCAAGTTAGGTGAGCTAGTTTTAGCAACAAACTTCTAAATGTATGTGTAAAGCGTGGTTTACAATTACTTCAAATAGAAAAATGAGATCAAAAACATATTAAAGCAGTTGGTAATGACACATATTGGGTGTCAGTAAAATGAAATGAGGAAACACGAGAATTGGAATTCACCAAAATTCACAGAATCATAGGATGGCCTGAGTTGGACGGGACCTTAAAGACGTAAATCCGCCAGAGAGGATGTGCTGACAAGGCTGTGTTGCAGCCTGGCAGACTGCAATGGCTGCAAGCTGGAAAAGGCACCAAGTGCTGGAAGTGCTGTCCTGGCTAGAGCAGGGTTGTGTTGGAAGTTCTGGCTGCCCTGGGGTGCCTGGCATCACTCAGCCCCTCAGAAGTGGGGACACTTGAACACACACCTGGCAGGTGGAGCCTTGTGCAGCTGCTCCTGGGGTCAGTGCTGTGCTGGGCTGTTGGTGCTGTACCTGTTCTGTGTCCTGCCTCACCTGCTGACACTGAACTGCCAGCAGCTGCTGTGTGCTGACCTCACAGGATCCCTGTGTTTCTCCTTCCTTCATGTTCCTATTACAGTCCAAGACACAAAGAGAATTTGCATCTTGCAGTGCTATCAGAATCTGTAGGTGACCTATGGTACCTTCCTTTCTGTGGCTCTTTATCTAAGCTGTGAATTTTAATTAAGAATTAACAATGAATGAAAAATATACCATTTAAAAATTCTTGCTTCAGGGCTTCCTGGTAAAGCAAAGAGTTAAATTGCAAATAATAAAGAGAGAAGACTTTTAACAGGAAGATTGCTGCAGTTGCAAACAGATGTCCTTTGTGAAGAAGCACAATGCTTTAATTAAGCACTGGCTGCCATCAGAAGTCTCACCTCATTGAAAGAATGTTGTTCACTGGCTTTATTTTTAAGGCTTTGTTCTAAATCTGTATTCAGATGACACCTACGTCCTTATTAAATTGGCATGCCAGTTTTTAAGTGGGCATGAAGCCATCTTAACAGATGGATATGACTACAGGCATGCCATGGAATCAAGAGAAGTGTTTCCTAAGGGAGACAAAAGTGGTGTTAAATCTTTATTACCATTTTGGCTGCACATGTGAAGCAGTCAGGAATGAAACCCGTCTGTGATTTTTGCTGAAGGAGACCCAAATGTCTTTTTTAATGGCATGATTGCATTAATGACTAAAGAATTTGAATTTCATTTACCTGGTAAGAAATCATTAGGTATCTTCCAAAGGGAATGAGGTGAATAGAAGGGTTAAAAACCCCAACCAAACCCAAAATAGAAAACACATAACTGCTTGATCTTGGACAACAATGAATCTACCTGTCCTTATGCAGGAAGGTGCTGCCAGGGAACCTCTCCAAGAAGTGTGTTGGAATTTGGGACCGATGAATATGCATAACACTAAATCTTTTGAGAGACCTTGATGAAGAAAATGCAAGATGCTCAAACTGTATGTTGATGTTTTATGTGTTCAAATAAAGTTTGGGGCAGCTAGGATAAAAACAGAACAGTTGGGCTTTTTCATGCTTTTGAACATTAAAAAATAGATGTTGTTGGCAATGTTCTTACATTATTCATCAAGCAGAAAAGAAAGCAGCCAGTTTTAAATAGGCATCTGCCCCTCTTCATGTCTCTCCCTTGTCTGTCTTGAGCTTTCTTGGTGCACGGAAAGAGGTGTGAAAATGTGAATTGCTTCATCACAGACTTAGAGATTTGTTTAGGTTGGAAAAGACTTTTGAGAATGAGTCCAGCTGTAAACCTGACCCTGCCAAGTCTGCCACTAAACCATGTCCCCACATCCACACATCTTTTAAATCTCCTCAGGGACGGTGACTCCAGCAGTGCCCTGGGCAGCCTGTGGCAGGACTGGACAACTCCTGAGACAGTTTCTGCTCCTTGAGAGAGCAACACCCTCTCTACACCCTCGGGGAGTTGTAGAGGAAGAAGGATCTCTTCTGAATCTCCTTTTCTCCTGGGTGAGCCTGCCCAGCTCCCTCAGGCACTCCCATCAGACTGAGCTCCAGCCCCTTCCCCAGCTCCGTTCCCTCCTCTGGCCTGGCTCCAGCCCCTCAGTGCCTTTCCTGCCTGAGAGCCCCAGGACTGGGCAGAGCCCTCAGGTGTGGCCTGAGCAGTGCCCAGCACAGGGGACAGTCCCTGCCCTGCTCCTGCTGCCACACCAGTGCTGGCACAGGCCAGGTGCCCACCTGGGCACACCCGGGCTCGTGTTCAGCCACCGTCACCTGCACTCCCAGGTCCCTTCCTGCCTGGAGCACAGGGCCTGGCCCTTCCCCTCAAAGCAGCTCACCCTGCTGGCCTTGGCCCACCCATCCAGCCTGGCCAGGTCCCTCTGCAGAGCCCTCCTGCCCTCGAGCAGGTGTCATTCCTGCCCAACTCAGTGCCGTCTGAGCCCTGATGAGCCTAAATCATCAACTACAAGATAAAGTTTTATTTTAGCTATTTTTTCAGTTACAGTCTTCCACAATTTTCTTAATTTTTTTCTCCTTTTCCCAGGCCAATGAATTGCTGATATTTAAACAAGCACAGGGCTCATTTTTCTTACATAATTTGTGCAATGATACCTTAGTATTATAATCAGAAATTTATGTGCTGGTTCAATAACCTTTTCTTTGTCCCAAGATAGTACAAGGATTCCATATTTTATGTAATGTCCTAGTGTAATAGTTTTAGCTGAGTTTTCAAAGATACAAAGGACCAACTACAGGTTTATATTTACTTTAGTCCACCTGCAGGCTCAGGCTGAGATCAGACCTGCCTTGCTACCAATACTGTTTTTTTCCAGTTGCCTTTATTGTATGTGTTTTTCAGAATGTGTTGGAAGTTCATCCTCGTATGGGATGATTTTAACTGGTAGAGATCTTCTAAAACCTAATTAGTTTTTCCTTTTCTTCTATTTATGAATAATGTCCTAGAAGTGCATTACAAAATTAAGTAGTTCTCCCGTATAATCAACAAGCTGAGCTATCTTGTACCAGTCAAAAAATATGGAAATAAAGCATTAATATTAACCAAGCTAATTAACACACAAAAAAAATTGTTACTAAAATCTATTGATTCTTTTCGTATTAGTACTAGTGGCAAGTTTGACTTTTTTTTAAAGGCACTAATATAGCTAAGAAGAGTTAAACCACCTTTGAATTTCCATGTTGCTTGACACTTCAACATTGTTCCTATTTGAAAATACCCTGTAAATAATTGAGCAGCTGCATATGTTAAGTCCTTTTAAGAGATTCTGTATGTATCAAATATGGATCCAATCTTAATTTATATTGCCAAGTACAAGTGGGATTACTGAAGCTTGCAGAGCAACTAGCTCTAAAAACTGGAGGAAACCATTTGTACCTTCTGCCTCAGCTGTTCTCAGTACAATAAGAAAATTTGGTCTGTGCAAGAAGCCCTGTTTAAAGAGTATGGAATGGCTCTATATGGAAGACAAGACTTGATTCTTTCACCAAAATGCACGTGTGTGGTTTTTAAATGAGTTATAGACAGCAGCAGGCATTTTGCCTTCTGGGAGGAGGCTTTAAGTGACCTCTGAATGCTGGTATGGAGGAGTTTTTAAATTCAATATAGTTTGCTCCCATTTCTCTTTAAGGTGTTTGGTGCAATGTGTTAGTTATGATCCAATTACTGATCGAATGGATATCCCTGGCATTTGAAGTCAGGTGTAATTTGGTGAATATACCCATAACACTTACCTTGAATCCTAGGGTTTTATTTTATATGTGAGGAGAAATTAAAAATGTACTTTATCTAGACAGGATTCCTCTTGATCAATGACTTTGCTCCGTTTAGTCTCTTACTTTGCTTTTGAAATAAAGCTCATTAGGTATAGGTTTTTATTATCCACTTGCTCCTGGTAATTCTGAAAGCCTTCCCCAAAGGAATTTTTGTATTTGATAACTGTTAGACAGTTCAAAGGGACATCTAATAGCTTAAAATTGAGCTGGATATTATTTTGAAGGAGTGAGAGCAGTAAGCATGTTTATCCTGGCAGATGTGAAACTGGAATGTGCAAAGACCCTTCCATCTTCTTTGTGAGGGGTGAAAAGTGACTGAGATGTCGCGTAATGTAATGTGACTTTGAACTCTGCTGTTATGAACAGCCTGTTAGCATGGCACTCCCTACTGATGCCTTTTGAAGTGCAAGTGTTTTCAAGGAATTATTTCTAAGAATTGGTAGTTATGGGGAAAAAGTTGCTAGCTGAATTTCTCACATGCTGTTGGTTTGAAATCTGTATTTCTGCGTCTCGTTGTAGATTATTTAAAGGTTGGATGTATTTGTCTTCCTGTTGTATTAGTTGTGGCTGTTACTGTGTCTGTTGCAGGTTGTTAGAGTAAATTATGAATCCTTACTCAAAATGTAGTTTATACAGACCAGGTTGAGAGAAGAGAACTTGTGGCACCTCTCTCTTAAAAAGTCAATGCATGTGTGAGATTGGAATGTAACTTCATATTTGTGTCAGCTTCCTTACATTTAAATAAGGATGAATATGTGCACAGCTCTCACTATCACAGGCTCGACAGGCCTTTCATTGGAGTCTTTCCTTTGTCTACATTCTTTTATGTGCCTACAGAAGATACATTTCAAAAATTATGCGCACAGTTCTGTTCTGCTGTTTGAGTCTTATATTCAGAAATAGGTGTTGCCAGGGGTAGAACTTTCCTGTAACTGCAGACAGGTAGGGGGAGGGTTGGGGGTGAGTTTTACTGCCAAGGGTTTGCTTGGGATCCACAATGCTGTAGAGAAATGTGGGGTTTAGCTGATGCTGAATCATTCCTTCAGCATATCCTGCATACAGTCAGAGAATCTGGAAAGAAGCACAGGGATGGAGCAGAGTGGAGACCAGAAAAGAGAAATTTTACTTTATGTGTATTTCCATACAGGTTAAATATATGTGAAACAGTTTTTATGCCTCACTACAGATGCTGTGCAAGTGCTAGGGATTAAAATGACAAGAAATGGGTTTCACCTATCTGTCTTTAGAGTAATGTGTTTGATATCATCTCTTCTGATATAGGACACCTTGATGTTTGAGTCCACGGATAAAAAAATGACAAGCCCCAAAAATGTCATTATTTATGTATACAGGCATCTATGTAACTTTGTTCCTAACTTTCTGACAGTCTTTGTCCATCTGCCAGAGATTGAGGGTCTCCTGTAAATTTCTTGCCGTGTTGTGGCACTTACTCGCTATCTTTGTCTTCTCTGTTCAGTTCCTGAATTTTTGTTAAAAACTGGCTAGTTGCAGTGCACCAAGCTGCTGCCACACTGCCTCTGATTAGCAGTTTTGGCAATCGAGGATCCTAGAATAGTTGAAGAATACTTGGAAGGAATCTGGGAATGTGCCCAGTCCAACCTCCAGCTCAGCATGAGGTCGGCTCTGAGGTCAGACCAGGTTTTTCCAGGACAGAGACCATGCAACCTCTTAGTTCTACTGCTTGGCTGTCTGTGTGAGGGAGAGGTTTTTGCTCACATCCAGCCTGACCTGCTTGCTTGGCTTGTGATTTCATTTTTTTATTTCATCTGATCCACTTTAAAATGTGCTAAATCTGCACCATCTTTCAGTAAGTCTCTTACACTTATGGTCCTTCTGCTAAGCACCATTAAATGGAACTTGGTTAGCAATAAATGTTATAGCCAAAATATAGCTTAAATATTTTTGGAGCGGTCAGAATCTTGATTAATAAATTCTGAACTGATCATACCAGGAACTATTTCTCCCCTGTATAACCTTAGACTGTTGAAGGACATTTTCCAGAGATAATAGTGAAAATGGAACTTAAGTTTGTTTACTAGCTTTTTCAAAAGTAATGAGCTAAAAATCTCTTTTATAACTTGCACTTATTTGTTGACTGAATGTATAAACCCTTTATTTAAAAGGTCCTATCACATTGCAGCAAGTTTTTTAAGTATTGCATGTAACTTTTTTGTTGCTAGTGATGTTTCTTTGGTTTAGTTTTGGCTTCAGCTAATAGCGCTGCATTTGTTGCATTGACAATTAGTTAGCAGTGATTCATTTGAGCAGATCAAGAAAGTGTTTGCTAGGCACGGAATTACATCTCAATGTCAGGAAACTTCTGACATTTGCTGTCTGCAGCTGGTGACCACAAAGCTGCCAGTCCTGACTTCTGGAGGACAGGTGTTCTCTGTGTCCATCCACAAATCCACGCAGAAGTGCTTTAGGAGTGCTGGTATCCCCTGCTGCTGGGCTCCACTCTGTGTTTTGGGAGTGCAGCCCTTTGGTTTCTGTTGCAGAGGGGTGTCTGCGGCCTGCAGGAAGAGCAGGCAGTGTGTCTGTGCAGAATTGGGCACATAAAGGATCTGTAGGCTGTGTGAAATTCATTTTTATGCTGCTGTTCAAACAGGTCTTGTGTTGACACATGTTCTTTAACTGCTGTCTTACTGGTGAATTTGTAATTTAGTTATTGGGTTGGATTTGTCTTGTAGCTTGCAATAGGTGTTATAGAAGTAGTTACCAAGAGTAGAGATACTTTCTGAAACAAGAAATTATGCTGCTCTTCAGACATGATTAAAAGCTCTTGGCTTCATGTAGCTTGGAGCTGTTATTTCAAATAAGAATAATCTGCAGGGATTGCTTCTGTTGCTTCATCTGCAAAATTCAGACAGTTATAATTTACCTTCCATTCTTTTCTCTCTTTCTCTCTCTCTCTCTCTTTGTCTCTTTCTTTCTTTCTCTCACCCTTCTGTCTTCCTGTACTAATGTCCTTATTCTTGGGGGATTCTGAGCCCCTGGCTTGTTTCAAATCACATTAGATAAAGTTTCACCATGTCTCACCCTGCTCATGTTTATCAGGGAGTGCACTGTGTGTCCAGGTGCTCTAAATCATTCTTTTAAAAAGCATGTTTTTTTATTCCTGGATAGATATTACTCTCATTAAAATTATTACAATTTTGTTTATTTTGTACTCATTAAATTTCCTATAAGCATCTCTCTCTTAAAAAGTCAATGTATATGTGAAATTGAAATGTAACTTCATATTTGTGTCAGCTTCCTTACATTTAAATAAGGATGAATATGTGCACAGCTCTCACTATCACAGGCTCGACAGGCCTTTCATTGGAGTCTTTCCTTTGTCTACATTCTTTTATGTGCCTTTAGAAGATACGTTTCAAAAATTATACACATAGTTCTGTTCTACTGTTTGAGTCTTATTTTCAGAAATAAGTTAATAAATACAGTCATTTTCTTATATAAAAATCCTGTCATTATTTAAACACAATTAATTTCAAGATGCTTTGTATGTAAGGGAGTGATTTGTCCCCAGGTGTTTGATATAAGCTGAACAGCCTTCAGAATTTAACTGAAGAAAATTATTTTTATCAGGAACTTTTGGTTTATGAAAATATTGTTGACTTATGAAAATACCACACGAGTTTGGAATATTCCTGAGGCATGACTGCCTTTTGAGGAAAAGCAACAATTCCACGGTGGGACTGTGGCTGTTAAAGCATATTGTGTTTCACTATTCATAGTTAAGATAATTTGCTTTCTTTCAGAATGCAGGGACATTCTGCTTCCTGTGATTACAAAAGAGCTGAGGGAATTACTGGAACAGAAGGAGGATCAGCAGCTCCAGGTGCAGGAGAGGAAGTACTGTGTTGAATTACTTAACAGCATCCTGGAGGTTCTGAGCTGTCAAGACCCTGTAAGTATTGATGATGATGTAGAGAGCCCAAGTCTGTAGAAAGCCTGAGCTGATTAGGAAGTAAATTATTGATGATGATTAATCTCTTTCAAATATTTAGTACAAGTCAGTGGCAGATTGAACTTTTCTCCTATTTTTCATAAACTTAAACCAAAGGGCAGATGAGGTCTAGAAGATGAATACTGACTTCTGAGTGACCTGATCCAGTTGAAGATGTCTCTGCTCATTGCAGGGAGTTGGACTACATGACCTTGCAAGGTCTCTTCCAACCACAACTTTTTGATTATTCTATAATTATTTTAATTATAGAGAATAAATTTCAAATTTCATCTTGTTCCTTTCATAAAAACCCCTGTAGTTTCTGAAACAAATGCTTTCACTGTATAAATGTTGTAGGTATGGTTTCTGCTTTCAGCAATGTCTGGGTAAAACAGATTACTCTTTAGTATATTTCACTTGGAGACTGTTATTTCTTTATCAGATTTCTGACATTTTGGAACACTGAAATTTTCACCTGTATGGTTCTTTTTTTTCCTCATTTGAGAGAATGTTGAACTGACTTTTTAGTCCCTCACTTTTTAATGAGCAGTAGGTTATTCAGTGAAGCTTCTCAATAATTTGAGGAATTTATTCTGAGAAAACACAATAAGTAATTACATTAAGAAAGCTGTAATTTCCTTAATCTGTGAATATATGTGCTGATTTTTCCTCAACTATAGTTTTCTGATACATATGTTCAAACTTTTCAGACTTTGGATTAAGGCAATTTGTTATTTTAGGAGTTTTTCACTGTGGCTCCTTGGATCATTTCCTAGTAAATGAAATCATCACAGCATATATCTTGATTTCATAAAAATCTTTGATACTGCTGAGGCTTTTCAGTTTGCACAGGGCAGTCTTTCCATGTGTATCATGAGCTATTTTCCTCATTGCTTTAGACTTAAGCAGTTCAGGAGGGATTGATCTAAGGGGATACAAAAGAAATATTGGAACATTTGAATTTGAAATGTAATTCTTAAGATAAATGGTGAAAGAATGATAGGGCAAAAATTGAAGCTATAATCTCCTAAGCTATAATGCAAAGTAACCAGTTTTGTCACTATACCCTTTAAAGGTAAAACACAATTGTAAAGCAAGATGGAGTAATACTTTCTCTGTGTGTACCACAGAAATGAAGTTTATTTTTGAATTTAACATTTGCTGTCCATAGCAGCAGTTGCTGACATGTAAAAGACTCATTAAAGCCTACTTAAAATATGGGTTTGTAGCTCATCTTTCTGTGAGTGAGAACATCATGCAGAACAGCAGAATTGCTGAGAATTTAAAACACATGCATAAAAAAAAAGATATATATTGACATTTGTTCAACAGAAGTGGCATTTGTGCAATAGATTCTTTCAAGGAAGGTAAACTGGAGATTGTCTGTGAGATGTTTGGGTCATCATTATCTATGGATAGTGCTTGCAGAGAATACTGATGCATTTCTGATATAAGGAGAAAAGCCCCTTGGGGTAAGTTTAAGTCCAGCAGTGGTATCAGAACATGCTGAGCCCTGTAGAGGCATCATATTCCTAAGAAATATTGTAGAATAGTTTAGATATCAACAAAAGAACCAGATGCTTCTGTTGCAGAAAGTCCATTCCCTGCCTGCCTCTGGCAATGCAACTGCTGGTTGGAGAAAATATGAATTTTAGAATATATTAAGCATTTGTCATTAACTGTAACACTGGGCTTTGTAACCACAACAGCAAATGTGTGGCCATCACTCGTAGCTTTTTCCTTCCTTGACAGAGAAACCCAAGGATTATTATTATTGTTTTTTAACCACACTGATTCTGCTTCAGTACTGAAAATCTTCTATTAAGATGATTTATCTGAAGGAGGAAAAAGGAGCAAAGGAAGGGAACACAGCAGCATCCAAGGATCACACAGTCACTTGTCTTTAAGAGCCACTACAGATTTCTCTGGGGTATAACACACATGTTTATTTTCCAGCTAAAATGAGAAATCTTGTTTCAAGGCTGTGTTTGCCTTGCAGCAGTAAACACTTTGTGACCTGTAGGCAAATGAAAGGGTTCACATATGGCTGTTACTGTTTGGGCAGTGTCCTTCAGGATGCCTTTATTCAGTGTGATCTAGATACAGACAGTTGGTTTGGTAATTAACCAAATTATTTCAGCTGGGGTTACACTTGAACCCTAAGATGAATGCAGTTTTCTATTCAACAATTCATTCCCTGGATTTCTTAGCCTGTCTCTGATAAAAATGGATGGTTTGACCAGCTGGAGGCGGAAGCTTCAGCCTTTAGTAGCAGAATCATGTTACAATATCAAGAACACCAACATCCTGTCCCTATTTCTTCTGGGTTTTCCATCTCAGTAGAGAAACCTGGTTACAGACTAGTATTCAAAACTTTTTGAAAACTTAACTTTTGTATTTTTGCATTGCATTTATTCTGTGAAAATCATCAGAAATAGAATGCACACAAAGGACAGGGAAGAAAAACAGCAGTGGTTGTTCTGTTTCATGTGGTGAAAATTTATACTGTGAAGTGATCTTTGAAGTAGTTACAGAATTTTTGAAGAATGCGTTTTCTTTGTCAAAGGGAAGGATATTTTGATATTACCAGCTCTGCTCTACTGTTGTGCCTGACATTGTTTAGCGAGTGGGAACATGGGAATCATCAGATCCTTGTGTTCAAATGCTGTTTTCTTCAGCTGCTGCCTCACTGCTGGGTTCTGCAGGTAGCCAGCATGTTGTTAAAATCTCTTGTTTTGTGTAGTGTTTCTGTGTTTATTTTTATGACTAGACAGTCAGTGTTGGGCATCTCAGTGAGATGCCTAGGTCTGATTTTAAGATTGCTCTCCAGCGAACAACTTTTGGACATAAATGGCATTGTTTTGATTTAATTGTGTCTGAAATTAGCTTCGTAGCTTGAGATTGTGCTTCAAGCACCTGTGAGATACAGTTAAATCTCAGAACTGCAAGTAGGTCATTGATGAAGGTCATGGTGAAATCAGTGATTTTTTGTTCTGTTTTAATTAAAACCATTTCCCTTTTCCCTCTTTACAACACTTTGTTTAATGCAGTCTGGCTGTCCTTCATGAGGTGACTTTGTCTCTAATCTGATATATATGCTATGTTTTAATATTTACTGAATCAGAACAATTTTTTATTTATCATGCTTACAAAATTAAATGCAATGGTAAATGTTCTCTTTGAATCTACAGTGAAATCTTGGTTAAGACTTTAAATGCAAGTGAGATGAAGAATCTTTTCCTGTTCGGTGCATTGTCAGTAATTGGCAGCAGTTTCATTTTAAGCTGTTTAGCAAACAAGCCTGGAAGCATTTTAGAATTGGAAAGAAATTTTTTAAGCATTTCCCTAACTTATGGAGGATCTTAAGGCTTTAGCAAAAGAGAATTTCAAAGGAATGTAGTCAGGAATTCTGCATGTTCTTTCAGGGCCAATTACCTTAAGGTCTTCTGCAGCGACTTTTCAGCCAGATCAATGCAGGATTATGAGTTATGGTTTAAAAAAGAAATTGTTATCCTTTCATATGTGCCTTTCCTTGTGTGTGTGCCAAAGAGGGAATACAAGTTACAGAACTGGGTGCACCAGAGAGTGAGCACACAGGATCTGGTTGGTGCAGAGCTCATTTCCTCTGTGGCTGCCCATACAGTGCCATGGTTTACATTTGTGACCAGAACAGTGTTGATAATGCAGCAATGAAATTTTAGTTATTGCTGGAATGTGTTTCTCCTGAGGCCTCTTGTATTTCTCACTGAGCCCCATGCCAGGGAGGAGGGTAGAGCTGGGTGAGAGTCTGGGAGGGCACAGAGCAGGGACAGCTGAAATGAATTGACAGAAGTGTTTCCAAGTGGCTCTCTGCAGTACAGGCAGTGTAATGTTGTCATTCCCGAGCAGCCATTCAGCGAGTCCCTGTTTGCCAGTGTCCAAATAAATGAACACTCCATCAGAATCTGAAGTGCAGGGTTGACTCTGAAACAACAGAATTGCTTTTTTTGTCCCAATCCTGTAGTAGTTTAAATAGAAGAAGAAAGCTGAATCAAACACTGCCTGGTTTTACCCTGCACAGATATTTTTGAAAGAGAGTGAATTTTGTTTGGTTTGGATTTTCTATTAACTGATCTGTGTACCAATCTGTGCCATCCAGCCCAAGAAGGAACCTGGAGGTGTTTTAGTCCTGTGAGAACACTCCCTCCTGCTGACCTGCTTACAGGGCAAGAACTCTGATTGTTCTGTGCCTTGGCAAATCTTTTCAACAGGAAGACAAACATTTTTGATCACTGTATTTAATTAAATGGAATAATACAATTAATATTTTCCAAGGAAACATTTAAATATAATACAAGTAGTTAATTTAGCTCCTAAAAAATCTTATGCTTAATCAATGGACTGAAGCCAAATGATGGTGGGTTTTCCCATGACATCCATGTGAAGAGAAATGTGATCTGAAAAAGCACATGTTGCAGTTGGTTGTTAAACTATCTTCTGAAACTAGAAGCTGTAAGATCAAAGCTGAAATCTTATGTATTGACAATCTGTGAAAACAATTTTTGTTAATTTCTCAATGTCAGTATTGAATGCCTAATTGTTTCTTAGATTATCAAGAAGAAAGGAAGTCTCAAGTTTCGTAGAGAAACCATTTTATTTCATTTGCTAATGTTTCTCTGAAAATCCAAAGGTCTAGCAGAAAATAACCTTTGTGTGCTTGAGCATATGTAATAGTCTTTCCAGGAGAGGTTTGTTATGTGCTACTTGTGAATTAAGAATAGAGCTCATCTTTAATGATGGAGTCAAGGCTAAATGTTAAAACTCATTATGCAGTGTTCTGAACTGTTACTAATTATGGTATAGCACATACTGAAATGTAGAAGTGAACTTACTTTTTATGAGCCCTCATCTTTGAATTTAAAAGAAAAGGAAATTAATGAACAAATTACATCCCTCTGCTAAGTGCTTCTACATAGTTTATCAGTCTTGGCTGTTGATAATATTTTTTAAAATTATAGTGGTAAACAATGTTATAAAAACAAGAAATGTGTCTTCTGTGCAGCCACTGTCAAGTGTAGTTGTGTTATAAACATAGACTGTACCAGAGAAAGTGGAATTTTAAAGAAGGAAACACCAGACACAAATTATGCTGTGACTACATTTTTCATTTATAGACTATAACAAATTCTGAAATTCTGTGACAGGTGAGGAGATCACTTCAGCTTGTGTGTGTCATTGTCAAATGTAGGCACACAGTTTGTGGTGATTGGGAGTGGGGCTGGCCCAGCCCCATCCCCATGGGCACAGCTGTGAGCAGCAGGTGAGCAGCACTGACAGCAATGAGCCATGGAGTGCCCAGGTGTGCTGAGCAACCACCAAAGGGAGCAGAGGGCACACAGGGGCAGTGCATGAACAGGAGGGGATAAAAGGCTGGGCTGAAGGACAAGGGCAGGTGCTTGCACCCCGCTAAAGTGATATGTTGTTATTTTGTGTGTTGAAGCTTTCTGAAATTGTATGATGATACTCTGTGTACGGTGGCCATCTCAGCTGTGACACATGCTGTGACAGTCAAAGGATACAGGAGGACTAAATGGTAACAGTGAATAAATTGCCAGACGTGAGGAAGGTCCCTGTTTTGAGCTGTGTGGCCTGATCTGGAGCAATCAGGAGAAAGAAAAAGGAGAAGACATTGGCTGATTCAGAGGGAAGACAGAACCTGAAGCAGTTTCTCCTGGGATAGTACTGGGGCTCAGATACCTGAAACATTATTAAGAACTCGCCATGGCTTCTGTGATTGTGGTGTTCTTTCCATGCTATATCTGACATTAAATAAGGGTCTCGGTGTAAGCTAAATATCCTTTTCTACTAGAAATTTGCTTTGACTTTTTCTTTCTTGTTGCATGCTTGTTTCCCAAGTTGTCGAGTAAAGTCAGTGAAACTGGTAAACAGAAGGTCATTCCCATTTGCGCAGGGATTTAGAATAAATAATCAAATGTCCTTCAGGCTACAAGAGCAGTACTTGGGCTGTCTGTGTCCAGTTTGTGCCCTCCCAGAGCAGCTTAGGTAAATGAAGACAACTTTCTCCTTTAATAACTCTGTGTTTGTGACTGCCAGCTAAGAACATTCCTGAGCTCTAGCCTGCCCTGAGAGTACCGACATGTGGGCAGCTGTGAGAGAATTTCCTTTAAGTTAACTTGTACCAGGGTTAAGCTACAGACTGCTCAGTCAGGGGGAGAACAGGGCTTGAGTGAGCGATGGGAAGTGACTGTTTGAAACAAGAAACAGTCGTGGAGTAGATTGGGCTGAAATTGGACTGAAATTGGATACGAGTGTTCCACTGAAATTGCTTGAACTACGGAGCAGCGTGAGCAAGAAGAATTAGTGTTGCTCTTTCAATAGGGCTATATTATGTTATATTGTACAACTTGAACTGTCAAAATGGAAGTAATTGGTTTCTTCTTACTTTTCAAAGAGATATGATTTTAATATCAAAACTCTGTTTTTTTCATTTGCAGGCTTCAACTTATCACCATATTCAAGAAATAATGGTGCAGTTACTACGCACAGTGAACAGAACTGTTATTACAATGGGACGAGATCCATTAATTGTGAGTAATATTTTAATGCATTTTCAATGCTTTCAAACTCATTTTGTGGTTATCCTAGAAAAATGCAAATATAGCATTTGTGAATTATTGAAAAAATATAGCGTATTGTGAATGTATTATCGAGGTTTAGTGAATTATTTTTTTAATTTAAAAAATCTCAAGCTTTACTCTTTTTTCATTCAACTGTGACACTGTAATCACAGTCTTTTGAAGTGTAGTTGTAAGATTTGAACATTCTTTAAGAGAACAAATGATAAATAGAAAGTTAGTTGATATTTGCAAAAAAGCAGAAAGTTTTACAAACCTGCATAAAGGACATGGTTTAAGACATTGAAAAGAGTATCTCTGCTAATCTAAAGTGAAATTTTATGAGTAAAACTGAAAAAAAAAAATCTGGGCATGTGCTGGCACTAAACACTCACCTGAGATTTTTTTTTTTTTGTGGAGGTTTAATGATTTAAGAGTTATGTTTGAGGACAGAGTCTGCATTTTATTCAGGTTTAAGTACACATCTCCTGAGCACTCCTCTGGATTAGACTCTTTGTGAGACTGTAAGAAATTCATCAGGAATTAAGAGCTTGCCCTTCAGACTGTTCACTGATGGGAAGATGGCTTTTAATGGTTTGTCTTTGGAGATTTATTTTATGCTACAAAATCATAGCATCATTTACTTGATGATTTTGGCCACAAGAGTTACATTGTGTGTCTTTTAATGTCCTGTGTTTCCCTGTTTGCCTCAGTTGGAAAACAACGGTTTTAGATCATTGCCAGCCAGAGCATGTGTGCCTCCTAATGATGAGGCTCCTAATAAGCAAGGAGACTAATTGAGTTCCTCAGAGGAAATATTTGCCAGTGGTTGCTTTGAACTCTCTGGTGGTACATCTGCAAGTTTGAGACATCTCTGTGGCTGTTTATCTGAACTCCAGGCTGTTGTTCTTGTGGCACCCTCGGGCACATCCATGGTCACCACAGGAAATGGTTTGGAATGAAGACCAGTCACCCTTACAGTTCTCTAGAGTGTTGGAAAATGTTTTCTGTGCAAAGGGAGCATGATATGAGTGTTGTGCATGACCTAACCAGTCTATTAAGGAGTATTTCTGGCAACCATAAACAGCACATGAAAAAGCAAAATGGAGCTGTTTTAATCCTGCATAAAAGATCCATTAGGAAACCAGTAGGAAACAAGCTGGTTACAGTAAATTGAAATGGCTTGGAAAATCTGTTTCTTTTTTTCCCCCCTCCCATCTACTGTAATTTCTTCAGCTGTTTTAACCTGAAAAGAACTAATTCAGTGTGAATTTTGAAATGCCATTTCCTTACTTCTAATTATGTTCATGAGCACCTCTGTATATGTGTATATTGGGCATTTTAGAGGTTTTTCAAAGTGGAATTCCAATAAATTGCTACATTTTCTACAGCTGAAGCAACACTTCTTAACAGAATAGCCTTTCACATGCAAATAAATTGTTTTTAACTAACAAAAGTCTTTTGTATTCAGAAAAAAACTGGCAAAAGAAGCTTTTTCCAAGCTCTGTGTGCTACTTTAGTTCACCAAGTTAATTTTCAGGTTTGCTTTAACACTTTTGAGAGGGTCAAACTTGCTGTGAAAGCCTGAATGCTTGATATTTTCAAAATGATCAGATAGTCAAGAATTATGTCCTGGAGAATGCTTAGATGAGCTCAAGTTGCTGAAAGTGTGGTGAATTCTGCAAGTACAAGTGGGACATGTGGAATTTCTGCAGAGGTTATACAGGTATAAGTGACATTTTAAATGGGACTAAATCTCTCACTTCCAGGAGGACAGAAGGTTACTCCTTAGATTTTAAATCTGTTACTGTGTTTTTGAACATTGCAAGTATTGTTATTAACTTCTGCAGTGTAATTTACTGTAACTTGAAAATGCTGTGGAAAGTAATGCAAATACTGATTTATACTGATAAGGACAGTGGTTCCAATTTACAAGACTTATAATTCCTTGCAAGTTTAAATGCCTTGCACCTGACAGATAACTGGATTTGATTTACCTGAGGAGGTTTTTTTGCTTTCTGACAGGGATAAGCAGGTTAATTTTCGTATTCAGGTGTTCTTTTCACAATCTTCTAGCTTGTTGGCAGAGATGTGGGGTTACAGTTGCCTGGATCTTGTCGTGCTGTGATGGCAGTTGAAGGGAAGGGGAAAGGGAGGGTTCTGCCTTGGGTTTAGCTGGTGAGTGCCTGCTGGGAGCTGTGTTCATGTAATTACTGAGAAGAGTCAGGCTCAGAAAGAAATAAACTCCCCAGGAGAAGGAGGTGGTGGTGGAAAGGTAATTTGGCTCTCTGCAGCTACTGCAGGGAAGACTTAGTTAAATGCCATTCTTGCCTTCGCTGTGGTGTTTTAGCAGCTGAAGGCTTTAACAGCTGCTTGGTTGTTTTCACTCTTAAAACCCCACAAAACCTTGACTGTTTGTAGTTGTAGAAGTGCTTCTACACTTTCATGAAGAGGGACAAGTTTATTGTCTGAAACTAGCTATGTAAGCTTTACCTTGACTAATTCATGAGATTTAGACTTTTAGTTCAAGGTCATTGTCGTGCAGTGAAGTCTTCTTACTGGAATTATAGAAGTCAAATTCATAAACCATGTAGAACACAGAAATACTTGTTTTCAGTCTTGGCCTGGTTAGGTAAATAGAAATATCATAAATCTACCATATGTACCTTAAAGGTTTCCTTTAGTACTTCCAAACTTGATTTTGCTCACAGTATCAGTTTAACATGATGAAATAAGTGTAGCTATACTACATGGAGATGGTTTTAGACAGTATTTATATATAATGTCGTACAAATAAAACTTTGCCAAAAGGAAATCTGTGAACTCTGTTAAGCAGAGCTACTCTAGAGCAGACAGTGACCACAGAAGCTATTTGCAGAGCTGCCATGGTTGGAGAATTTGATATGTTCAAACATACTCATGGTCTAGCTAAAAGCTACAGCTTTTTTCTTTGGTATTCAAATTGCCATCCTTGCTCTGCCTGGAAATGCTGCAGAATGATTCCACGACATGCCTGTTAGTTTTCCATTCATTTTTCTTTTCCCAAAGAACAGCTGTTCCCTTCCTTTGTAATCTAAATGTTGTTTATTATTAATTGACTCCTGAAACCTAATAAAAATATCTCATTTTATTGCAAAAGATAACATCACATTTAGAGGGCCTAGAAATATACAAAACACACATTAGGGATCAAGTGCCATTAGGAAGATGTTGTGTGTCTATGCTGGCAGGATTTTTATAGTGCACAGATCCATCAGAAGCCCTACATGAACTGCTGTTGCAGGAGACAAATCAGTATTTTATTCATACATTTTTAATTTTTAAAGAAAGTTAGTTTGATTCCATAAAACAACAATATCAAATACAGTAATATGGGAATATACTGCATTCTGTGCAATGTTTAATGCCTAGCATATATTACTTAAATATGTATCTCTCAGAAGCCCAAAATATTTTTGCAATCAAGTGCTGTCAAGTAGCTGTGGTGTGGGTTTTTTGACAACTTATGGGGGGTTTGTGGTGGTTTTTTTCCAATTTTATTTAAGAATGTGTTTGTGTTTGTCTTTCTAACATCTCTTTCCTGCTCTGGGAGATGTTTTTAGGAATTATGCTATAATTTTGTAAACCAGAGAAGTTTTTTGTAGCCAGTACTTTTATCCTCCAACAGTACTTTTATCTACCAATTTCTACTGCTCTTCTGATCTTCACACTATAAATTGTGTGGTGTGTACGTGGTACTTTTTTATTTCCCATAGGAATTAATAATTACTAAAATATTTTTAAATATTAAGCAATTTAAAAAACGCCATGCTTCCATATCATATTTTCATATAGCCAAGATTCTCCAGTTCTGTGTTACAAAGCTTTAAAATTTAATTACTTTATGTTGCTAAGATATGCACATTTTTAAATCTAAACAAAACAGCAGCTAAGCAGCATTACCTTGTTCCTGTATCCACCACTAACACCTCCTCACCTCCCTCCTTAGGGGGACAAAAACCTGTTGTTCCAAAGTTCTCTCTCAAGTTTGATGTAGAAAATGTTTAGAGTGTTAAGCACTGTGGGAATGGCTGGGAGTAAAATCTCCTTGCAGCCTTCCTGAAGGAAAGTGCTTTCACAGCACTGGAATTCCATATTTCTGTCAAGGCAAACATGCCTTGAGGGGGTGAGTTTGAAAACTCTGGGCAGAGGGAAGGCTGAGGGAGAAGTGGATGTTCCTGCTTGGCTGAGGCTTGGCTGGCCTGGGAACCTCCCAAGCTTCCCTGCAGCTCTGGGGCACAGGTCACAAACAAGAATTTCATACCTACACCTGCATGATCCACACTTTACTGACCGAGAGAGAAACCAAAACCCACCAACACAGGAATCTGGGAAACAGGAGCTGATTGACTGAGAGGTTAAGGATTAAAAATTGCTTATGGTTCTGAACCCATCAAGCTCAGATGTTAAATTATAAAACCTGTAGCACTTAAATCAGTGTATTTCAGATTTTTGAATATTGATGTTTCTTCAGGTCATAAGAAAGACTTAGAGTCTTACTTGTAACTACCTTTGGTTGGGCTTTCTTAAACTAAAAAGAGTATTTCTGCTTTGCATAGTTCTCCTGACCCCAGGAATTGATTGGTGCTATGTGGTGAACCAAGGTGCTGTGGTTTGTTTAAATTAAATGATCTGGATCCTTTGCAAATAAATTGAAAGCATCATATGCATTGTGTGGGCAAACCCAAAATCAGACAGCTTAAAATGAGCACTTTTTGTGCTTGTAAACACAAAGAAATGCAAGAAGATGGCTTTTGTATCATAAATGATTAAAAATGGGTTCAATGCAGGAAAAAAAAAAAACTTGCTGGTTTTACTAGTGTTAAAACTCCTGGTGTTGCTTATTATTATACTTTACCACAGGGGATATTGGTCCTAAAATGTTATTTTAATACACAGGAATAATTTATACACTAATAAATCATTCCCTGCATCAATTATAGATACTGAAGCAAAACAGGAATGCTGTTGGCACAGCAGCACAAGCAGTGCATGTACTTGAGTGTAACATAGAGATGTGTTCTGATGGAGTCATTTAATTCTTACCTTTTTTATAACCACAACATATTATTGAAGAGCTTTTCTGTCTAATTAAAGGCATCTAAAGACATTAGTAAAAAATTAATTTCCTTCTGAAAAGCCTCTAAAATAATAACAGTTTTATTCCTGTTATTTCTGTACTAACTGAAATTAACATGGGAATGATTTTAAGCATCAGTCCTTTAGAAGTTTGATAAATTAAGCCATGGCATATTGCAAATTTTCTTCTAAAAGCTTCATTTTATAAAGAAATTAGTTCCTCCAGACAAAATTCTTCTATGCAAAATTATTTTTAATGTATTTTCAAATGTGTAATTAATCCTAGGAATTCAAGAAACACAGAAGTGTACAAAAAGTGTACAGACATTTAAAACTAACATTGCACAATTAATACAGGATGACTTAGAAAAATAAGCTGCAGGGATTAATCTATGGAATACCCTGAACCAGGGCCACTTCTAAGAAAACGTCTGCAGTACATTCCACTCGACGTGCTTTGGAAAACCTTTTCTCCCCTGCCCCCCATATGAAAGGTGACCACATTTTCATCAGTAAAATAGTAGGATCACCAATCATAAATTGGGTTTCATTGGCACACCCTGTGCTAATGGTAACTTGAGTATTTTTGGAGGAAAGAAGTAGCTGCATTGACATTTGATAAAATCTTTTCAGCATATATATGTTCCTTTTTGTGCAATACAGATCAGTTCACTAAATATTAATTTCATGGTCAATTTTTATCATATATTAATTTACAGCTTAAGGCGAAAAAAATCTTGGGATATTTTGGTACAGCAAACCAGCTCTTAAATGGATAGACTGGGCAAATGCTTCAGTAAGACAGTAGCCAAAATAGTTATTCCTCTTTATGCAGCAATGGTGTGATGACCTCTGAGGGATCGTGTCCAGCTTTAGGCTTCCAGGTGTGGCTGTGGCTGCAGCATGGGAGATGAGAGGCAATGAAAACTGAATTTGTTCAGTTTTTTTGAAGTGAAGCCTTAGGAGAGAGGTGTCATTATCCGTGTAGTTCTTCTTGCAGGTGTACTTGGACAGAGCAAGATGTAATGGACACAAATCAGAATGCAGGAAATTCAGATTAGGTGTTAGGAAAAAACCTGGAACAGCCTTCCCCAGGGAGCTGAGGATTCTTGTCTTTGGAGATACTCACAACTCAAATTCACTGAACTGGACCTTGCTTCAGCAGGGGTTTAGGACAGGAGTTATTGTGACATTCTCTTGTTTCACAACTCTCCAGTTCTTTTCAGAGAAGCCCATTAAATTGCTGAAACTTCTAAATGGTGGCTTTTTATAACCAACAAAGAAAAGGATAGAGTTAAAACTTAACCTGAAATTCTTTTGTTTGATTTTCAATATTAGATGACAGCAACAAAATATTTCAGTGGGGATGTGAAATAATTATGATATAATTGTCTCCTTTGAGGAGAGATTTGTTTGAACAATTTAGGTTTCCCTGAATTTGTTCTTGATGAAGTTTTTTCCTTTTAGTCGATGTTGCTTATAAATGGGAAATAAAGGCTGTGTGACATGCTTAGCTTTGTCTCCCATTGTTTTTTAAAGTAGAGATTTGAATCTTGTTATTTTTGCAAAGTTGAAAAAAAGGTCTTTACAAAGCATATGAAAGTGTCCTTGGAAAAAAATGAGAACTTCCTTTTGAAAGAAACTATTTCTTTTCTTGAAAATAGTATTTTCATGCACCTTTATTCAGTGAGCTAATTTAATTAAATTCACTTATTTTGATTTTTCAGATACTCTAATTAAATATTCTTAACCTTTGTGATTTCATAATAGCACATTTCAGGTGTGTGCTCACAAGCTCTTTCTGTTTTAGTGTCTTTCGAAATGTAAAAGGGTGCATAAGGAAGTCAAATCCACCAGAAGCATTTTCTTTTCACCTTTTTTGTCTTTCTCCTTAACTCCTTTTTCTCGGGAGCTGGAGGATCAGGTGGTGGCTTCTGAGGTGAAGCTGAAGTTGGATTTTGCTCTGCATTGTCCAGTGTTTTCAAAATCTGATGAAATCTTCCTTCTTGTTGTCTGAAGTCATATTCTACACTATGGAAAAAAAATTGAGAGACTTATGCTAGTAGGTGAGAAATTCCCCCTTTAAAGAACTTGTCAAAGGCTGCTTCCCTCATCAGAATAACTTGATGTTTTTCAGTGATCCAGCCTGGGGTGGACACAAGGGTTTAAGGGTTTGCTCCTTTAAATATAAGTTCATCACCTATTTTTTTTTTTTGAGCAAAAAATTTTACTTCATGTGAATTAAGAACTCCAACATTGTGCCCAAAGCGATGGGATAAAAATGAGAATGTACTAAGATGACCTTTCAATGCATTTTATTCAAAGGTCAGATTTTGATCCCATAGTTTAACAGTCATGTGCTTGTAATTAAAAACTCTCACATGCTTAACTTTGTTCAATGTGAGAGTCTCCCACTAGGACACAGGCTAGGAACAAAAATACATTAAATTAAGCCAGCATGTAAGTCTTTGAGATAAGTGATGCTAGTTAAGTGGAAAGTAGAACTCATTTCCTCAGTTGAAAGCCCTAAGTATTATTTATGTCAAACAAGAGCCAAGATGTTAATTAGATAACAGCAGATGAGTGCATAGAAATAAATGTAAGGTTCAAAAGAGTCAGTGTGGACAGGGATTAAGTAGTATTGTATGTGTTTTCCTTATTTCAATCATCTCTTCTGGGCAGGAGAGTGAGTTGTATCAGCTATGGCTGCTGGGAAGGTTTTAGGGAAGAGTGGAAAGGTTGTATTTGCCATGATAGGAGGAAAAGAGCATCATTTAAGGAGTTTGAGATGTCACTTCAAGGCCCTGAAGCTGATTTTGGCACTGATCAGAAGAAATATGTAAAGTTAGTAAATGTGCAAATCTTTAAAAACTTTTAATTGTATTTTTATATAAAATCCGTAAACATCGTTAAATAGTATGTTGAAATTAACTAGAAGATTGTTTCCCTTAATTCATGTGTTTTGGGATTTTTCATGAAATTATATAACTCAACAGGTAAAAAGAAAGCAGGAGGATAATTTTCAGTTAGAAAAGAGTAGAAGGATCTCTTAAACAAGAAGCAATGCATCATAAATACAAAAAAAACCAGAAAGAAGTGATATATATTCAGTGCCTCTTGCATTTCATCAGCTTTTTACTGAAACTGCAACCTAATACCTTTCAATATTCACAGTCCAAGGGCAGCACTGGAGAATGAAATGCTGGGTTTATAGAATATGTAAGGGCAGCATCTGCTCATGTTCCTTCGCTCCACCCTTCTTCAGAGTTTTTAATTTAATGTTGGAGATATCATCTCCAGAGGCAAGAGGTCAATTCAGTCTTCATTTAATACTGCCCATGATAACTGGTTTGGGCTGCTACTTGCATTTGTTTATTACAGTAGAAACATTTGTATTACGCGACCTGGATGGAAAATCCCAAGCCTGGAATCCCTGCTGGGTAGTTAATAAAGCCAAATTTACAGTCACTGTTAGGCTGAAAAGCTCTTTATTACTTTAGTGATCAGTGTAATCCACAGGAGGATTTCTGTGGGATTAATGCATTGTTTGATTCAGGGGCTGTGTGTGGTAAAGATGCTTCAGTGACAGCAACCCAGCACTCTGCATGTGCAGGGCTTGCAGCAGTCAGGAGTGAGGTGCTTCAGGAGCAGGAAAACTGGGGGCAAGATAAAACACTTGATTTTATAATCACAGCTGTGATGCTGTCTTAGGGGAAAATACTTGCATGGACATTTCAGGCCACATAAAACACAGGAATTGCACGTGTTTGTCTGGAGCAAACACTGACAACAATTGCTTCTTTCAGAATACTGTCTAATGAACTTTTAATATTAGTCACTCAGAATGCTTTTTTCATAACCACATCCTGTGGAACACCTCTGTAAATAAAAAACTATTGTTTCCTTACTGATTCCTCTTTGTCTCTTAAAAGTAGAAACTTTTTAGAGCACCTGTGTTCTGTACACGTTCGATTTATCATGGCTGTGTGAGCCTCCAGGCACCATTATTGCTGCAAACGACCTGGTAAATCAAAAAGGCCCCTGAGTTTTTTCTTACTTCCTCTGTTCTTTCCTTTGAATGATGGTGCTTGTTGCTCAAGATCTATCCTGCACTGAAACCATGTAAACTTAAAAACACTGGGTATTTTGCAAAGACAGAAGGCATCTTGTGGTCAAGGATGGTCTGTATATCAGTTCTAGGGAGTGACCTGTTCATGTCTAGTCCCATAAAACACACAGAGATTGTTTGTTCAGAGACAATGATCAAGTAAACGAAATGTCTTTTTTTTTTTTTTTTTAATGGATACAGTCTGTGCTCTTGGATAAGTCATGTAACTTCCCAGGGTATCCAGGGGGCTGTGAAGAAGACCTCCAGCTTTGTCTCAGAAGAGTTGTGGTGTTTAATTTGTGACACGTTAATTACTTGAAAATTTCATTACCAGAGGTTTAGGACATCAGTATGGGACTGAGTTGCATGTTGAACAATAGGTTCCAGTGCTGTGTCTAGTTTATTAAGCTCTTTACTAAATTTGGCTCATACAGAACAACCAGTTTGAAAAACACTTCCATGGGAGTATTTTCTATTAATTATTTCCATTTTAAAAATTCAAGTTATAGTGATTACAGACTGTTGAAGATAATGGTCTGCCATGTTCTTTGAAATTAAGGAAAAGCTTTCAGTCTCAAAGAGAAATTCTCTTACTCTTTATTTTTGTAAATGCAATCCAGTAACCCAAGGTGTGGGTTTTATGCCTTGTAACTGAGCTTGCAGAGATTAGATAATGTCTTTATAAATTCCCTTGCTGAGTGGAAAAGGTACATGTGCAGCACAAGCAAGACTGTGTAGCTGCTGGCTTTGGGGTGGGTGTCTGGACAGCTGGAGGCTCTTACAGTGTGTTTGTACAGACACAGCATTTGAAACGTGCAGCTCCCAGAACACGGTCCTGAAAAGCTTTCTGGCCATAAAGTTTAGCATAAACTGCACTTTAAATATGAAGTAGCCTACACCCAAATTGCATTCTCTGAAATTAATAACAACTGAGGTGAAAATGTGGGGATTTGGGGCTTGTTTTGCAGGTTAACGTGAGCTGTAGCTGTAGCTTACTGGCATTCAGAGAACTGAGAGTTTATCTTTTCCAATATTTAAATTATTACAGAAACCCTAGCTTTAAAAATGTACCACACAGAGGAATTTCATCATCAGAAATGGCATCACAGGTCTTCACTGTGAAACTTTAGAGAGAAGTTTCTGTTTGAGTTCTCCCAAGTCCAGTCCCCCATTCCTTTCAGCTAACACCACTGTGAATCGTTTTCTGCTTGGGGAGCAAACCAAGCACCTCATACAAACTACTTGGTCTTTTCTTAAAATCTGGGTTAGTTGCATTTGAGACATTTTATAGGTGTGAGCAAAGCACTGTTTTGTGCAGCTAGGGGTGTCCAGGCAGGACAGGACTGTGGGGGGAGCAGGGTACCTGTAAATGATGCACGCCGTGTTCTGACAGGTGCTGCAGTTGTTGAGGTCCTGCCCAGTGTGGTAGAAGTTACGCCTGGAACAGACAGCAGGTCATGAGATGTGGAGTTACAGACACGATAACAGAGCTCTGAGTCTTTTGTGAACTAAAGCCATTCTGTTCACCACTTCCGTTAGCCCTACTGAAAATTCAAGTATCAAATTCTGAGCTGGAAGGTTTCTTTGAAAACACACGAACCCTGTGAACCTTGTCTTGCATCCTTCCCACCTCATGCTGTTAAGGGTTCTGGTTGTTGGTTCTTGAATGAATACTTGTTATGAAAACACTTATATATGAGACTGCTTCTAACAAACATGCTTTCAAGTGTTTGAAAACCCATGCAATTTGCTGAATCAGTCTGATCTCTGTCCTTATGCTTTCCAGTCTTCCCTTTTCATGTTTCCTTACTTGAGTATAACTAACTCAGATTTTTACTGCTGATAGGTTACAAATTTGTAGTGTTGAGAAAACAGGAAAAGTGAGTTTTTATGCTTAATGCCAACTAGAGCTGAAATATTTTTATGATGGAGAGATCCGCATAGAAATAGGTTGAGATTGGTGGCTCTTTATGTCTGAAGAAAGTGTAACGCTTATATTTAACAAGTTTTATTTGAATTAGGGGAGATCAGTTGGTACCAAAATAATTTTTTAATTGTTTTGAGAGAAATGGGAGTTCTTCATGTGCATTGTTGTGCTATCAATAAAAGTGCTTGGAACTTTCAGTGTTACTGTGAGATGAATTTGCCAAGGTGGATTGAAGCTTCTCATTGAACCTCAGAGTGACATTTCAAGATATTTGACATTTTTTTTCTTTTCAACCATGTGATAACTGAACAGAAATGTATTATAAATATTGCTGGATAATCTGACCATGCTTCACTGCAAATTAGTCTTTGCTATGGGCAGGTTCACAAACATAATTGAAACTTAGGTTCTCCCCAAGAGAACTGCATGCAGGGAAGAAGGAGTGGGTGTTCTTTTCTGTCCCTTCCAAAGGAACCACAGTCAGGTGGAGTCTGGATGGAAATTACAACAGAGAAATGACTGCTTAGGCTTGAGGCATACTTGGATCCCTGCATTGAATCTTGCCTCTTACCTGAATTTTTGGGGTTTGGAGGGTTGTAAATATTTTTTGCATTTTTGCTGTAAGTCTGTCTATGTGGATTTTGTCTCTTTTGTTTAGGCTGTTACAAATTTGGTGCTAGAAAATCATATGGAACAAGCCTCTGAGGGAGGGTAGCTGGAGCTGAATTGTATGGGGAAAATGTTAGAACAAGAATTTATGTGGACAGAGTGGAAGCTAATGAAAGTATTTTCATGCTAAAAGCCAGATGGACATTACCAGTTAATGTTTCCAGATAAAAGAAGATAACGTGTATGGAGTAACATCACATGCTAACCTGATATATATTGTTCTAAATTTTTTAATGAGTCTAAATTCTTATTTGAATTGTGAGTTGGAATGTTATTCAACAGAAATATACGTTAACTTCAATTCCATGCTAAAATACTTGGAAAAAGAAAAAATTCTTCAAAATAGATTGGTTTTTTCCCCTTCAGAAGTTGTAAGAAAATTGGAGTATATAAAGTTATGGCCTCAGTTAGTTGCATCCTGAGACTTCTGCCCACATGGGAACAAGTGCACAGCCCTGATGCTGGGTGGTGTGAGCACGGCAGCATCGGCTCTGGGCTCTTTCTGCAACTGCACCTACACAAAACCCTCTTGCAGCCTTCTTGTTGGGTGTTTGCACAGTTTGTGGAAATGTGGAGTATTTCCTGATTTGGTCGTTATTGTAATCAGTAGATAGAGCTGATACACATGATCTAATTTTAAAATTAAGAATGCAGTTTTGCATGCATAAGTGATTTATCTACATGCATGAGATGCCTGTGGTAAAAATTATATTTACGGTAGCATAGTCTCTTCATGTTCTCTTTCCTTTAAAAAATGAAATGGAACCTTTATTCCTTTGATTTATTTCTGAGTTTTTCAAAGATAAATGATTTGAAGGATATACTACTTTACAACAAAACACAACTTTAAAGTGTGTCCTAGATGCAATTACTGTAAGTAAGAGATGCTGTTGATAGTTTGGAAAGCTCTATTAGGATATTCTGAAACCTTTTTTGAGCATAAAATTATTTAAAATTGTATTTTAACTTTGTCCTGTCTTTAGATGTTAGTTGTATTTATGGTATTATTATTATTTATAATGCATAGTAATTCATGAATACTGCTTGTAGCCTTGGCACAATCCCTGTGTCACCATAGTGACAATAAATACAGGGATTTTTACATTGTTATGGGGGTGATAAAGGAGCCACTCTGAAACCTGAGAGTCTGAAGTGAGTTCTTGCTGACAGCCTTCCCATGCCCTCCTTAGTTCTCAGTCTGGCACTCAGTGTATGTTTGACCTTGCCATGCTTTGAACACCTTAAATCTAAATAAAAAAGGGAGTTGTAAAGCTGGGTCTTGCACTGGATTTTGTAAAGGCAGTGTCAGCCCAAGCATTAGGGGCTAAGCCAAGCTAGGGACTTGCTTCTCTGCTGAGGCCCAAATACCACAAAAAGGCTGTAAGATACATTTTTGCAAACTCATTTTAAATATCAGAAGACCTGTGTTTTTCAGTAGCAAAGGTTAAAAGAATGCTAACATCTACTTCTGATTAATTACTAATATTAAAAATGAACCATACCCTTCACTGAGGGCTCTGGATTTTTCCAGGTCTTGGATTACATTCAAAAGGACTTTAATCTTCTCCTGGTTCGACTGCAAGGATTCCTCTACAGACTGCAGCCTGCCTTGTAGGGCACAGAGTTCTCCATGTGCCAAGTGAATTTGATTTATTTCATTAATCTCTTTGTTGCTTTGCGCGTTTATTTCATTCCTTGGCGGGTAAGACTTTATGTGAAATCCTTCTAAACAGCTGTTATGCTGGGAAACATCTGACTGGGTGGAACTTTTCTGGATTTCAGCATTACATGACAGACATGGTTTTGATGCGTTACTGCTGGGCAGTGCCGCTGTTGGGTAATCGTCACTCGGTAACGTCACGCAGCCAGAACCTGGCTTGTGCTCTCCTGCCTGGTGACAGTCTCTGGGGAAACAAGGAGATGAGCTGTGATTTGATGGGGGTGACACTGGAGTAGTTTCCTTACTGCTGGCATCTTTACTGGCTACAGGCAGCTCAGAATCGCTTTTCTGCACTTCACGAGCAGCAGAGTGGGGGTTACATTCACTGCAGTCCACAGAATTGCTCAGGCAAGGCTCTGCTCTGTCAGAATCAGATGACAGTGTGCTGTTTTCACGACTTTCGTTGCTGTTGATGACAGTAGAAGAATGCAGTGAATTACTTGAAGCTGTGGTTGTGTCTGGTGCATCCAGGGGAACATTTCTGTCTTGTGGAAAACTCACGTGAATGTATTCAGGCACCTGTGTAGACGCAGTTGTCTTGTCTGACACTGAGAAATCACTCGAGTACCTCGGTCCATTGCTTTGTGCTTTTGATGACCTTTGACCCAAGCTCACCTCACTGTCCCTGCATCCATCCTCCAAGTGATTACTTATCCTCAAGTAGCAGAGCTCTGAGGACAGAATGTCTGCTTCACAAAGGTTGCCATTTACCTGGATAGAGTTTGCAGGCTCCGCTGGCATTTCTGTCAGTGATTTGCTTACTGTCAGCTTTTTCCTTTTGAAAACCGGGAAGTGTTTCCTGAGGCTGGGAGAAGTTTGTATGGCAATGTTCCGAAGCCCCTTCTGAGCCCTTGGAAAAGTTGGAGACTGAGTTAGCAAAAAATTGTGATCCCTAAATATTTCTGTTTTTCCAGTTGTGAGTGCTGTGTCTCGGGCAGGATTAGCTTCCAGCTCTGCCTTGGTGCTGACACCATCATCCTTGAAGCGAACTTGCTGGGATTTGGTCCTGCGGTGCTGAGGGTGTCTCATAAAATCTGCTGAGTCCAGACTATTCCTTTTCAGTAGCACTGGTCGCATTTTCATGTTTTGCTGGGCCATTGAATCACAATTTAAAGTCTGTAAATAACGTGTTTCTTTGCGACCCATTTCATTTGACATTTGACTTGTATATTGATATTGTTCCTAAGATACAAATTAACACCTTACTCCTGGAGCTTATCATTCTTCTCCTTGTTACTATGTGTATTTTCAACTGGCATGTTCCCTTTAGGGGTCCTCTTTCAAATTGAATTGCTGATTAGACCAAAACTAAGATAAATTAAATATAAAATTTAAGGAAAGATTTCTTGTAGCTCGGGAACGCAGAAATCCTTTTACCTGCAGCTAACATCGTCTTTGTACTACAAAATTGCAACAGGCTGTTTCAGTTAACTAATTTAAAGGTAAGGTTGAGTCTATGGCTTTCCTGGAGGCTCTCATTTGACAGCAGCTCTCCATTAGAGATCCAGCTTTTCTTTTCTGATGAACCAGTCACATGTGTTTTATTTGCGTGTTGTCTAAACAATCATAATAGCTTTTGGGGGCATTTTCATTTCTGATGCATAGTTGTACTGATGGAATATATCCATTAATACCAAACTGAATTGCTTTCTTTAGAGATAGTTTTTCTTCCTCAGCCATCTTTTTAAGTGTCCAATTGAAACTAATCTTCCCAAACAGGTATGGAAAGTGTCACCACTTATGACCAGGGCAAAATACAGCATCCAGTGGGATTCAGTGAGAAAAGTTCTTGGTGCGTAGTTGTTACTGCGGTTCTTGCAAACACAAGGCAGATCATATCCAAGGGGTTGCCTCAGTTCTATAAACAGGACAGAGGTCCAGGCTGAATAACCAGACAAAGCAGAATAGCAGAAAGTGTTTCCTGAAAATAAAAAGAACAGTTGTAGCTGAGCAAACTGGCAAACGGTGTGATTTTCTTCTGCTGTCTCCTAGGCACTTTCCATCCTCACTGCTTCTGTAACTTTGGCAATGAGATACTGCTACAGAAACTGAAAAATGTTTTACAATTTTGAAGCGGCTCAAGTTTTTTTCATATAAAATACAATGCTAAAAAAGGGATATATATATATATTTATATAGAACAGACACAAAATATCATAAGCCTGAAACTGGCAGATCTTAAAAACTTAAGTAGTTAGATTTGAAAATGGCCATTAAATCCTGTTATGGATGAAATATCCAAAACTGAACAATACAAATGTGAGTTCTTAATTTGGAGGCAAGGTGAGATTTGAACAAAGGTCATATTTTTTTTGTTTTTAAAGTTATTAATTTTCAAGTGTTCAGATTTGGGTACAAGATTGCAGCTAAATTCTCAACACAGTGGTAATTTAGTATTAATCCTGTTCCCTGTTAATTCACTGGTCATTTCATTAGCCTTACTACTTCCATTAGCTCAGAAGCTTTTATTTAAGCATTGCACAGATTTTACCATATTTAATTTACAGGAATTGAGGAGATGGGTGCAGTGGGAAAGATCTTGTTACAGAATATAGCAAACTGTTATGTAGCATCATGTAACATTTAGGCACCATAATATAATGTAAGCAAAGCAATAATGTGATATTACTCTATTATAAAGTTTTAGAAGAAAATGAGTGTTGGATTATTTCACTGCAGAGAGAAATGTCACATAAGATATTGAGAAAATAAATATGCGCATTAATACCAATTTTTACTTTTGTGATATGCATGAAGTCACAGGAATCTCTGTGCTGATTGTGCACTGGAAACAAGAATCACAGTAAACAAGTCCAACAGTTTCTGCAAACAACATTCCAGTGCCAAGTTCTGAGTTCTCATTTCACCCACTAATTACCAGAGACTTTTAACGGTTTTGTTTGAGAATGTATCCAAATATTGCAGCAGTGTTCTCCCCATCACAGCTGCTGTGCTCCAGGCAGATGGACTACTTTAAAAGTTACACTTGCCCAATTAAATTCCGAAAGAAGCTTTAGAAAGCTAATCCTTTGTGTTTTAAATAAATGTAAAAAGCCCTTGAGGGTTTTATGAGAGCTCTCTCCTTTGGCTGTAGAGGCATTTGAGCTACATTCCTGCATTCTTAATTTGAAAATTGCTATTTTAACTCTGTTGATTTTTAGCTACTTTGTCATCCAATACTCTGGGTTTGCTATGAACTGTAATGAACATTTTGGTGCTGTTGTTTATACTAAATCAAGCTGAAAGAAAAAAAATATATAGCTAGGAATGTTCAAATATTTGGATTGAAAAACCAGACTGGTGAATTTCAATGAGTTATAGGTGTCTGTGCTTGAGTTAACAAAATCACTTCAACATTGCCAATTACTAAGTTTAAATAACATTTTCCCTTGCCCAGCATCTAATTCTTTATTCTTTACTGACGCAGCAATTTAAAGTTCTTGTTTTGCTCATTATTTGACATTGACTGAAGTAGAAAAAATCCTAAGGATCCATTTAATAGAAATGCTTTCAATTTATTAATTTAACTTACTTATAAAGAAAAGATTAAGTCCATTTTAAATTAATGTCTTGTAGTAATAGTAACAGTTTTAGTAGAAAAAATTTACTGGGGTTTAATGTTCCATGGCTCCATGGATCCAGCTCTGCAGCCTCTCCCTGCCCATCCCCTTCCTGGGCACTGCCCCCAGCCCCAAGGCAGTGCCTGCTGCCTTGGCTGCTCTGCTCCATGAACTTGTTCCAGTCTCTCCAGCCCCTGCTGGATAAGTGCCCTGTGAGGTGCTGGATGGCTCATGTTATTTTAAAATGGTGCACATTTCCTACTCTTCTTTTCAATGTTTTGAGTATTTTCTGTTTGGCTTAGCTGATACTGTTAAAGAAAATCTTGACTTTGAAGGTCTCTGCATGTCTCTGCATGCTTTGCACACACAATTCTTAGTGGTGGTAGTTACTCTTCAGTGTAAACTTACCCTTGCTCCATTGAAATTGTATCCCAGTGTAACCAGTGAACCCCTTAAAAAACACTCAGGTGCAAAGCCTGCCCCCTCAAACAATACTAGAACTGATTTTCTAATCTGGGGATTATGAGTTTGAGTTCTTAGAAATGCACACACAGCTTAGTCAGACTGCCAGGCAGAGGAAGTTTCACAAGACATAGATATTTTTCTATATAATTTTTCTTCTGTCTTTCCTGCCTCTGCCTTCCCAATTTCTTCAACAGAGTCAAATGTGGTTTTTTGGTTCATATTTCAGTTTAATGGCTGAAGCTGTGGGTAGAGAAGTGCAGATGGTAAGGATAAATGGAGATTACAGGGAATTGCATGGAGTGAAGGACCATGCAGCAACAGACAGTGGGGATTTTGGAAGAGTGCAGATGTGTGAGAGTTGTGATTCTGGGGGTTTGCTGCAGTTTGTGGCAAAAATTATTTATTTCACATTGTTTTCAAACTCTTTCAGCTGCAGTTGGACAGCTTAACTTTTCATTTGACAAGTTTGTTCAAAAAATAAATGTTTTTCTCATCGTAAAAGTGTGACATGTGTTTTAGAATTTTGATTTTTCCTTATGCACATTTTAAAAACAGTATTTCTTGAAACTAAATGTTTGGACAGAACCTTTTCAATAAATAAAGGAGCTAAGTAAACATTTGTAGAGGCTTTCAACAGCAAGATGATTAATGCAATTTGCCTTCACCTTTTGAGCATCCACACTTTAAATTTTTAAGGCAGTGGGTTGGAACAAGGTGATTTTTAAGGTGCTGTCCAACATAACCTGTTCTGATTCTGTGATAGGTGACAGCTGTAGTAACTGTAAGATAATTTATTCAGACTCAACAGTTTTCTGTCATGTCTGGTTTGTCCTGTAGAAAACAGCTTTCCTATGGTGCACGTTTGATGGGCATTTGCAGTTTAGAGAGGCAGCTTGCTGTATTTAATTATGGTTTGTGTTTGATAATAAGCTGGTTTTAGGTGGGAGATTCTCAGGTTCTAAGAAATTTGTGTGACTCTCACTTTCCCTTCATATTGCAAATCTTTCCAGGGTTCCTAAACTGTTGCTGGGATCAGAGGCTGCATGTGGGGGCTGTTATGAACTGTGTGCTTATCAGTGGCTGCAAACAGCCTGGCCACTGCAGAGCTCTCCTTCTATGCATGTTCGTTTCTCAAAACAAAAAATAAATATCTGAAATGCACCATTTTTAGTTAACAAGTCTAAATTAAGGCTTTAACTGCCTTGGTTTGGATGTTGCTTTTGTCCCACTTCATTTTCTGTCTCCATCAGAAACTTCAGCAATAGCTGTTGGCCAAGCTGCTTAATTTAGTCATAGCTCTTCTTTGCATAAAAGTCATGTTGGGTTTTTTCCTCAAAATAATGAGAGATGTTGAGGAGAAGTTTAGATATGCTTCTGAATTCCCTGGAGACTGCAGTGAAATATAGATCACCAGCTAGCACGGAGGGCTAGAGATGGATTTGAAACCATTGGAATTGGATGATGCTGAAAATTACCTCTTTTTCCTGTCCTTCTTTCTTGCAAAGGGAAATGGATGGAAATGTGCTCAGAGTTCCAGAGGAACTGCATGCAAGGAGGCCTCTGAAGGGAATATTTTCAGATGAAAATGGGTGACAGATGCAGAGCCTATAAAGTAGAAACAGTCCCCTAGAAGTGCAGATTTGCAGCTTATTGTGATACACGAGAAAAGCTGGCAGGGAACAGGAAAGATGAAACTGCTGAGAGAGATTTTTAAATGGCCTCTGTGTACAGGGGGCTGTTGTTGATCACAACAAGGAGTCTTATTGCTTTGGGTCCCGCAGAATGAAGCACAAAGCTATTCATGAAAGTAAATGTGTTTATTATAAGAGATGGAGTAATTTGTGGAATATAGTTTTGTACCTGGAGTTTTCTCCAGTGCATAGCTTGTCTAGTGTAATGTTCTCCTATTTCTTACTCTAATTGGGCAGTACACAGAATATCTGTTTCTATTGGTGTGCATGGCCACAGAGGAGTTCTCTGGATGTCCCTGGGTGTGCTCGGTTTTCCCCTACAGCAGTGGCTTGGTAATGATGGAACTTTGCTTGAGCAAAAAGGACTGAAGAAGCCAAGAACTTTTTTTACAAATCCTGCTGATGGGTTCTGTAAGCCACCTCCAGGTGGGATCAAGGTGACTGGAGAAGAGGATCTAACAGAGATGTGAAATACAGGGTAGGATGGAAGCTTCTGGCCTCAGAAAGGGAACATTTCAGTGATGGAACAGATTACAGGATTTTGTCTCTGATTAATTTTACAGCAAGATCTGAAAATTACTTCAGGCTGGTGAGACTGGGTAGAGAAGATGCTGTGATAGTTACTGCAGCAGAAAATGGACTTAGCTAAGCAAGTTTTAGGGATGGAAATTGAGTGTGGTTTGCCTATGATTTGATAGAGATGATGCAATGCCATTCCACATGAAGTGCTGAAGATGCACTAAGAGATAAAACCATGATGATCCTATTTCTGAAATAACTTTCAGAACCATGGTACTTGAAATTCCTTTATTCTAATTTAATAAAAATAAAAGTTCCTTTCCTTTGGAAAGATGATAAATTCAGTTTACTCTGTCAGAAAAAAAAAAGTCTTCATGGATTAGAAAACATTTTTATCTCAGTATTTCTTCAGGAGCATATGCTGGGAATTGTTCATGCAAGGTTTAGTGTCAGGAGGTAAGATACAACTCTGTATTCACTTAAGAGGGAAGCATTTCAGTCACATATTTATATACAGACACAAGTTGGATTTTTTTCAGTGTTAGTTTGCAAAGATGAGTGTACTTAAAACTGAGAAATTTCTCTTGAAGAACTGCTTGAATGCCTACAGGGAGAGGGAAGTTATCCAATGTGACAGGCTGGTGAGCTGGAAAGTGTCCAAATAGCTGGTTCACAACACAAAATTTCAGTCCTCTTCCTTGGATAAATCTTATCAGCTGAAAAAATATTGCTAAGTACTTGATGTTTGTATCAAAGTGTTCACGCACTTTACACTTTAGATTATTGTAGGTTTATATTCAGGCTTAATAAAATATTATCAGAGCTGTATGGAGATCTGTAGGTAACCTGTGCAAGGCAGGTTTGCACTCTGTGCTGCTTTGCAGGCCTCTGCACTCAGCTAGAGACAGATCAGTTCATAAAATGACCTTTTGAACTTTCTCTTTGGTTGTCAATTATATTGACTATGCCTGTTAAAACAGCAAAACTTCCTATTTTTTCCCAAGTAGCAAAGTTAAAAGCTGCATTTTCATGGTTCCTGTGTGGCAGGCTGCTACTGCCCAGCACCTTCTCCTGTTGAGACACTGCTACGAGAAATACCATTTAAAACCAGTACAAAGTGCTTGCTAGAGACTGTGACTTCAACAACACTGGAGTTGTTTTTCATCATTACAGTATTTATTTAGTTCTAAAAAACAAGTTGTGAGCGTATTTGCTGCAACCCCTTATCTTTCAGTTGGTTTCTGGGGGTTTTTTCCCCAATAACTTTATCACTTCAGATCAAGAATGACGTGGCAAAGCTGCATCCAAGAGTATTTAGCAGTCTGCTGTGCTGCAGCTGTGTGGGATGCCTTATAAGCACTGTGTGTTCAGTTATGATTCTTTAGGATCTCCAGAACTTTTTCTGCCACTTCAGTAAGTGGGAGTTTCAGTAAATGTAAGGAGTCAACTGTTACTCTCACTTGTGTCACAAACCTGGGTATTTGGGGAAGCAGTGAGAGAAGAAACCATGCCAGACTCTCCCTGAAATCATTGTCCCATGGCTTCTGTTCCCTGTGGAAGTGCTGGAACCTGGGTGGGAACATTGTGCCAGCTCTCATCGTGGTAATAGGGCTGGAATTTAAAATTGCATCCTGAGGCGTTTTTACCTGTGTTCCTCCAGAGCAGTGAATGACATCAGGAATGTGAGTAACTGGATATTTCATCCTCTAGAGGTGTGTTTTGTGTACTCAGCTGAATGCACCGGGCTGTGCCTCTTCCCAGATGCTGGTTTTGAAAAACATTTTTGCTGTGGGGGAATTGAATTAGGAGCGCAGACTGGGTTAGCAGCAACTGGCTGACAGTAAGTGCAGGAGAGACTGGAATTGTGCTTATTGGCCTTGGCAGGGTGTCTGCAGAGACTGACACTTCTCACAGGCTCCCAGATTCTGCCATAAAAAGCTACAGGTGGAGGAGAAATGGAGGTTGGGATACAAGAAGCTGGAGACTTCTCTGAGGAAATCTCTGAGCAGTCATGGCCACGGCTGTTTTCAGTGTCAGGGGAAGCTTTTCTCAGCCTTATCACTCTGCAGTGTAATCTGCTCAGCCTTGGCACATCTCCTCTTGGAAAGTTTGCAAAATGGAGCTATGATATGATTGGCAGTAAGGTTGGTAGCTCAGGTTCTTGTGTGGGTTCTGTTTCATTCTCTCCTCAACCTGCCAGGAGCCAGAATTATCTGTTCTGGAGGGGGATTAGTGAGGAGTAGAGCAAGAGAGAAACCTCTGTTTATATTGAGTCTCTGCTATAAGTAATTTTATATCAAAATACACCAGCCTGCTGATGTTGGAGAGTTCAGTCACATTCATTTTAAGGGGTTATAATTAAATGGAGGAGAACTGCATGATAACTCTTTGCATGTTTGTTCTCTTCTTCTGACTTTGCAGTGGCAAATTTTAGTTCTGTTTCATATCCTCATTAGTGAAAGCATTAAGGAAATTCACAGTTCAGATTTATAAGACTTACAAGAATTTGGTAAGAATACAACTCTTGGTTTCATGATTGTCTGTTTAACAACTCAGTAGCTTCATGATGCAATAGAATAATGGGAAGGAACAACACAGGTGTGTTTTACTTGTGTCTGGTCTGTTGTGCAATACTTCTCTTTAAATCCACGAGAAAGGCAGCAGGTTTATTCTCTTTTGTGAGCATTGTAAAGGTAGTTTTTAGAGTTGTGTTTTAAGTCTGCTTCTGCAACTTATTCATAATTCTCTGTGACTTTATTCTGTCAGTTTATACACCACTTCTGTCCTGTATATTTAAACAGTCTGCAGCTTAATGTTGTTTGAGAGGTGCACGGATTGTTATTATGAAGGGCAGGTGCCTTTACTTTTGAATTGTAGCATCATTATTGCCTGACTACCTTTTCTAAAGGTGGAGAGATCTTGCTTTTGAAAAGCCTTTCTTTTTGTGAGGAGAGGATTTGAAAGAATCCCTCTTCAGTTAATTATTTATAGCCTGAAAAATAATGTAGCCTTACAATGGCTCTCCAAGCTTGGCACCACTCCCCACATAAGGAGCACCAGGAAAATGAAAGTTTCTCTGCAGCTCATGCTTTGACAGAGACACCCATTCTAAGTTACAGCATTATTACCATGTATAGCATTATTTTGTGTTATTAAAATATTTATGGCTAGATACTGGTTTTTCTTCAAAGCAATAGAATAAAAATTCAGTCAAAACTTGTCCCACCGGGGGAAGACAAACAACTGGCTAATTTGTTCTTCACACTTTATTTAAATAATATTCTTTTATTTTTACCTTTTTTTTGGTGGTTACTGCTGGCTTGGGGCAGATTATGAAAGCTGAAATTGTTTCAGTACTAACAGGTACTGAGGAATGCTGGAATATGGAACGTTCAAAAAAATGCCAAGCAACTTTTTCTCCTGGTATTTAAAAGAAAATGTGTGTTTCTTCTTTATCCAAAGCTTGTTTAGTTTCTCATGAAGTTGGAAACTAAACTGTAACTCAGTTGTCTGAGTTACAAAGGGACCAGACACTTGGCTGGAACTCAAATGCCCCTGATGACTGAAGGGCTTAGGTGACATCTTAAAAAAACCTTAAAACTAAAAGGATAAATTTACAGTTTTTCTATCAACCTTGTAACTAATTGTTTCTCTATATTCAGCTCTTAATCTTGGTCATAGTTGTTATTTCTTAATATTCAAGAAATATTAATGTAAATAATTTCTTAAATCTATAAATTCTCCATGTAGCGACTCAGCAGTTTGAGGTTATTGTTGGAGAAGCCACAACACCCCCAGTTAAGGGCTGAGATTCAATAGCTGGGGGTCTTTGGCACAGAGCAGAACTCCTACAGAAACAGAGGATGAAGGAAATTCTGTGAAACTGTGGGCTCTTAGGAGGAGGAACTAGTGCATGTAGTGAGATAATACTTATATTTGAAAGGAATTCAATCCCATGGCAGAAAAAGTGAGATGATGACACTTTATTTTGTGTTGAGATGGTGAGAGAATGATCTGAGAGCACACTAAAGTATCACATAGATATATTTGTGTGCTGGGCACATTTAGAATCATGGATCTTGTGTCTGGTCTGTCCTGGAACGTGTCCAAAGAGCAAAGGTGCAATTGTGGTTTACAAAAATAAATCACAAGTGTAGATAAACATTTCACTCTCTTCTTGGGAAAGGTGATGCTTCACCTTGTTGAGTTTCTACGATGGCACCACAGAGGGAGGGAGGTAACACTTTGATGACCTACTGATGGTCACTGAGGGAAAGATGAATGTCTCTGGGCACCCCCAGGGCTCTGAACCTGCTGGAGAAATGAACAGCTTCTCTGGGCAACACAAGCTCATCTCCCCGTGATGTCAAGGGCAAAACAAAAGTCTGTTTGTTTCCTTGCTTTTCCCATTTCAGATATTTCTCAATATTGGTACCTTATAACTGATTTTATATCTTGTAGAAATTCAAATTTTATGTTTAGCTTACAGAGGTATATTTAGATAGTCAGAGAAGTTAATAATTGATGATACATCTAATAAATCTGCAGTGTCTTGAGCTGTGTGGCACCCGCTTGTCACTCAGCGTTAGGGTTTTTGTTATTCAGTCTTCACTGAGGCTGGCAGTTTGAAGAAGTCCAGAAGTTCTATTTGGGAACTGCAAAAATCCTAACTAAAAGGCTGCATGGAAATAGGTATCTTCAAGAAATTTTTGTATGCTCAAATTATTTTTCCACAAGTGAGAGCAATTAATTTCAAAGAAGACAGAAGACATGCAGCATTCTGTACAAATTAATAGAAACTTGAGTTCCTCATATGTTTTGAAATATGTGAAGTCCTTTGAAAGTAATATGTAAGTTAATTGCATAAGCAGATGAATATTGGCTTAAAGTCACTTTCCCTGTACTTTCTGATCCTCTTCTAAGCATAAGAATGTATTTTAGATGATTGTATCATCTCTATTTGGAGAAGAAAAGAGCAATCTCTCAAGTAGTTACATAATACGGAATATGGCCTGCCCTGTCTCAAGAACAAAGATGACCTTCCTTCTTTTTTTGTGTCCCTGGGATGATCTCCCAGGGCCTGTTAGTGAAATATCAGCAATTTTATACAAGTTACTTCCTTCCCTCATTATTCCATATGAGCACTGTGTTGCTTTAATGGCCCTGCAATGAGGTTATTTTCAGAAAACTGTAGTTTTGGGTTTTTTTTATTTTAAAGAATAATTTCGATGTAAAAGGTCTCCTTGGGAATAGCTTCAGGTTTAATTTGAGTAAGTAGCAGTGTGATTCAAGCAAAATACTGCAATGTAAACCTGTGTTATTAAGAAGGCAAGTAAAACATGAAGAACATAGGTGTGATTGCGTCTCACTTCAGACATGACTGGACATGCACTCTTTCCAATGTTTTCCAGAAAAGGTTAAACAAGAAACCAGATTAGTACCTTACTACATAGCTGAGCCAGGCAGACAACCCAGAAGCTGTTAGAGAGGCTTGGGTTAGGGTTATCATAGAATATGTTAGCTGCATAAAATTGTGTGTTTCAGGTTTTTGTTGGTTGGTTGGTTGGTTTGTCTTGTAAAATTTAAAAAAGCGAAACAAAAAACAAAACCACCAACAACAATAACAAAAAAACCAACACAAAACAGCAACAAAAAAAACCCCTAAAAACCAAACTAACAACTAAATACCTTTAAAAATTGATAGAACCCACAGAAATGTTGCCATGTGTAATCTGTCAAGATTGCTTTGTTATTCCCCTATGTCCAGAAATAGAGGTTATGAGGCAGGAATGTCTAACTGGCAGCCTGAGGGCATGTGTATCCTTGTATAATAGGAATTGACCTGATTCAGTGGGAACACCTTTTCCTTTTTTCAAAAAATTGATTTCATATGTTGATAGAGATGTTTGTAATCCTGGTGTCACTTGTTTTGTGAAGAGCTTCCAGAAAATCACAGCATTCTCAGAGCTATTTCTGTTGCAATAATTAAGATTTCTGTTAGCAGACTAACAAGGTTCATTTTTGTGCCCTTTGCATGTCCCCAGGATGTCCCACATGTTTGCACATCAGCTGTTTCTCCCGTTAGCCTGCCTGAAACTCTGCTGTGCCCAGCCACCACTGCTGCAGGACTTGGAGGCAGCAGCAGGGAGCTCATCTGAACAAGGGCTGGGTTTGGGTTTTGCCAGCTGCCAGCCCGTGCCCACATCCTGCACATTTCCATTCCCCAGTTTCTTTGCCACCAAAGAACCTGCTCCCCACACACTCTGTGAAATCCTGGAGAGTGCTCTTCAATCCAGCAGAGTGCAAGTTCCTTTTTCTGTCTTCTCCCAGATCCCTGGGACCACATTACTGGTTTCCTGTTTTCATGCTTGGCTGCTCTGTTCTTCCAGAGCATCTGTGCCTTGAGCTGCACAACCTGCTAGGGCAATGTCCTGGAACTCTCTAATTGCAGCACAGGCAGGCAGAATTTTGTGAGAATCTGGAAGGGGTGAGGGAACTCCACTACTGCTCCTGTGTTTCAAATTCCCTCTCTCTACTGCCCTATTCATTCAGAATCAATTATTAACAATATTAATTTTCCTCTTGTTTGCTTGTAACTTTTTTTTAATATATAAATTATTTGTAATTATTTGCTAGATATTACTAAAATATTTTAATGTTTGTTGTATTTAACAATCTTGGAGGGCAAGACCTTGTACCAAGACAAGATCAAATAAAAGACTCTTTTACTTTATGTGACTACAGTGCCATTTCAAAAAAGATAAGTGGTCTTGGTCTAGTAGTAAGTGCTTTATTTTCATATTTTCTAAAGATAAGAAAGACATCTTTCTTTTAAGGAAAATACTTAAGAAAATAATACTCTCCATTACTGGATCCCTGACACTGAGCTCTGCAGTCTATGAAATCTTGTTTTAAGATTTAAAATATTAGCAACTTCCTTTAAAACAGAAACTGAGCAGAACAAGTTTTTGGATTTTTTTTCTTCTTAATGAACATGCCTTGAAAACTGATAATAATCTAAATGGAAAATTTGATTCTAGTCCCTCCAGCTTCCCAGACTCTTGCCTTAATATGATAATGTTGCAGCCATAGTTTGGAGAGTCTTTGACCAGGAATAACACAATAAATCACAAGATCCAGGTCTCGGAAGCTGTAATGGAACATTCAGCTCAATGGCTTTATGTTAACTAGTATGGGAGAAGAATTTGTTTATAAAACATACCATAATGATGTCATCAAGATATGAGATATCTCTTCAAATATCTCGGAAGTTCTTTGGACTGTGTGATGGTACCAGTGCCTGCCAAGTGCTTGTTCTGTCCCTCAGCTCTCTAGAACTAAAAAGACAGAAAACAACTTGCTTCACAACAGGTCCTTTGGTCCATTTCAGGGGAGGACTAGAGCAAAGATGCCACTACCAACCATGATCTCATGATCTGAGAAGTTTTTCTGAACACCTTCAGTAGCACAGTCCTGGAGCTGCTATTAAACCCAGTAGCACTAATATGGAAAATACAGTGGAGGTGTAGGTTGTAATGGTTCTAATCATCACCTTTTCTCTGTGTGTGTTGTTAGATATGTACTGATGCTCCCACACACTCTGTATTGCAGTGACTAATCATAAAATAAGAGACTATAAAACTGCTCAGGTGATGCAAACTCTAAATATCAGAGGCATAACAAATTCTATTTCTCTGGCGCTCTCATTGATCAAGTTTGCTTTTATATGCATGTGGTTCTGCTTTTTGTTTGTTTGCAATTCCCTAACATGTATCTACACTCATTATTTCTGTTTGCTCTGTCCAGGAGAAGGTGTTGGTACCCTGGCTTCTCAGCAAGACAATCTATTCGAATGAAATCCTAGCTTAGAGATGAGGACAAATAAATCTCTGCAAATAGCCTTGAATATTTTGGCAATAAAGCAACACAAAGAAGTGTCCTTTTGGCACACAGTCATCATCCTCAGGAAGAGTTCAGATGGTCAGATGATGTAGCACCATAAAATATTGTGATAATCATGTTTGGGAAATTGTTGAAAAACTGAAGCTCAGCTTATGTTTAGGAAGACCTGTTGTAACACAGTGCTGTTGCACCAATACTCACCTGTTTTTCTGAGGGTGGTTTATGTTTGGGGTTTTTTTGGGGAGCAAGTTTTAATTTCAGAATAAGGATATCATTTTTTGTCGGACGGATTTAATGCCAGGGGAGCAGAGGTGCTGGATTTTACCATCCTGGTGGAATTTCCAAATAGCCAGGAACAGGAGTTCAGCCTTGTCCCACTGTGGTTTTAGGGTTCAGAGGCTCCTGGGTTGCAGTGACTGAGCAAGCAAGGGGACAGTCACACCCCTGATGGAGCCTGAGCCAGGGCACTCTGGAATTCTTTACCTTTTACAGGCTTTTGACTGGTTTTTCTTTCTCTTATTTAAAAAAATGGAAGAAAAAACAAGAGCTAAAATAACCCCTGGTTTAGTTTTTCAAAGAAATTTCAACTCTCATCTTCATTCTACTTAGATTGTAAGTATATAATGAATCCAGCTCTTGGGCTAGTGCTGAGTTATTAAAGGAGTATTCCTTATTCTGCCAGAGCCCAGGGATAATGTGTTAGAATCTCCCTAAAAACACAGATTAGCATATACACAAATAATTGATGCAGACAATGCTGGTTGGGAAATTTCAATCTGTATATTATTAGAGTATCAAGAGTCTCTGTTTATGTTACATTATAAATTAAATTCAATCAACTGGGACATAAGTGACATCCCTTGAAGAGACCCACACCTGAGGAGGTGCCTAATTGGCTGTAGGCTGTGAGTTGTAGATTTTGTCCATGGGCAGGACATTCTGTCATTTTTGGAGTTTTATCCTTTCCTCTTTATACATGTGTTTCCACAGGGTTCCTTTCATGGAGAATTCTCTGTGCTTTCCATTAAGCAACCTACTCAAGATCCAGTGTGAAAAGCTCTCTTTAGAAAGATTTTGGGTTTTGCTGTGAATTTTTTGGTTTTTCTCGTTACTCTGCTAACCAGACTTCAAGATTTTTTTCAAGCTTAAAAGTGGAGCCCACTGTTACAAAACAATTAAAAACTTAATGAAATCCCCTACTGGATATCATTTAAATATGAAAAATATTTCAGATATAAATTAAAACTGTTCTAACAGTTGCTAGTTGCTATTAATCAATCCTAAACAAACACCGTGGGTAGATTGGCTAGTGTAATGGATGTAATTTATTGGAAAATTATTTTTATTGGGCCCTATTTTCTCCATAAGATCAATTCAAAAGTAAGAAGGAAATTTCTGGAGTGAAATTACTTTCAACAGTTTTAAGCATAACTATTGTGATAAAGCTTTGTTTTAGTCATTCGCAAATATATTTTATTAGTCTCATCTCTGATCAAGTAGTTGAACTTTAATTTAATTTTTCTGTCTTCAGTAAGTGCAGCTGAAAAAGAACAAAATCAAATAGAGTGATATAGTTCTGGGAATACAGGAGGTGGCTCTGTTTTGTTTTAAGGAAGTGAATCATCATCCAAGACATTCGTCTTCACATTGTGCAAATTTAAAGTACTTGGCTTAGCAATAAAAGATGTTACTGCACTTTGAAGAGCTTGGATTGCTCAATTCTGCTCTTTTTGACCCCAGGGTTGCTCTCCCTTGCAGTCTCCTGTTGCAGCCCTGGCTAGGCTGGTTCCTGCTGTTAAGTATTGCACCTCAGGGCAGGGAAGCCTTCCCACAGCCCCTGTATCTCTTCCTGCAGGTTCCCAAGTTGGTTTCCAGTCCTTTCAAATGGAAGAGACTGGCCAATCTTTGTTACAGTAAATCAGCCATGGGTGGTGTTTTTAATCTTGTTCCTTGCCTGTGCTTGGTGTGTAGTTGCACTGTTTCTCATCATCTCTAACTGGGAATGAGAGCACTGGGACACTGGGCAGCACCAGCCACGCTCTGCCTGCCTGGCTGCCCATCTGCTTTAGTGGCACCAGGGCAATGCAGCAGCACTTGGAATAAGAAATCAGGGAAATGAGCAGCCTGGCAGCCCCTGACACTGGTGTGTCTCAGTGCACATCTCATTACCAGGGCAGGAAAGTCCTTCTGGCCTGAGGGACCAGGCTCAAGTGATTGTGGGGAGGCAGTCAGTGGGATGCAGAGGAGGGAGGAAAGCTGCAGAGATCCCTGCAGGCAAAGGATGGGAGATTTCATCTCACAGAGCAGAGCTGAGGTTAGGAGTGTGGTAGCAGTGCTAAAGTGAGGAGGTGAAACAGCTCTTTTTTTTTCTTTGATAACTGTGCTCTGGACTAGTTCAGTTTCCAAGCAATGATTGCTCATTCCAAATCACAGCACCACAGAAGAATCCCAGAATATTCTGGGTTGAAAGAGACTCACAGGGGTCATCGAGTTCAACTCTTTAGGGAATGGCCCATACAGGTATTAAAGCCACAACCTGGGTGTTATTAGCACCATGCTCTGACCAGCTGAGCTCAACTCAGTACCCTCTGACCTCATTGATTAATGTTATTCATAACTTATTTGTAAATATGCTTTGAAGATGAGCATAAAGTTAATATTACAGGAAAAGCAGTAAATTACACAACTGTGTTTGAACACAGACTTCAGCAGAAGTTAAATCAATCACAGTGGAGTGTTCGTATCAACCAGAGACAGTAGCAGAAATTCTGGAGTGGATTTATGGCACAAAACCAGCCGAAAAAGAAAACCCAGCAGCAGAAAAAACATTGCAGAGAATGAAAAAATCTTCATTTGGAATATTGCTGGAAAATCAGTACAATGTTAAAAATACACTCTTGTAAAGAAAAAAACACTAAAGATGGCAAAGGATATACTCCATGAAAATCAAGCTACTTTTATGTCCTACCATGAACCATTATTTTATTGCTTTTATCCATGTGTGGAAAAGTCTTGAATGAAATAATACTGAAATTGTTGGGTTTGTCTAACTTGTAACAGATCTTAAAATCGCACAGAGCAGCTGCTGTTACTCTCTCATTGTGTTACAAAATTGTTCTGTACTATTCTACCTGGTAGTCTTCTGCTCTTACAATTGTACATCCTTTTAGCTAAATCTTGGAAGCGTAAAGAAAATGGTAGAACAGGCTAAAACAGCCCAGCATGTTTTCAGTCAGAAATCCAAGGCTGTCAGTGAAGCAGGATGCTGTTCAGTCAGCTATAAAACACAAGGAGACACAACCAAGGAACTATATGAATGTATAAATGGAAAATTAAAAACTCAGACCCACTAAGAGTAGATGAATGTTACTGTAAGTGAATTATTAGCACCATGTGCTCATTGGCAGGCTCCAGGTCTGTATGGATGGGAGCTATTCCCCATTTCACACGTGATGGATACTCGAGGTTGTTGCATAGCAGCCTGTCCTAATGTTTATGTATTTGTGCCTTTCCAGCTCGAAACAGTACATTTTAGGACTGCACATGCATTGGCAGGGACATCTATTTCTGGAGAGAAACAGAACTACTGCATTAGCAATTCACTTGAAATTCTGCTTATTTTTCCTTTCAGACTGGTATTGTGTTTAGTATTTGCATAATATGATCAAGATGTTTGTCTCAACCTCTACGTATGCCCCAGCTCTCAAAGTTTAATGAGGTGTGCTGAGGATCTGTGGCTTCAAGCTACTGTGGTTCTTTGTGGCATCACTGAGCATCTTCCATACTTGTTTTCATGTTGCTCTTTAGCTCATGACAAGGAACAGCTGTGATGACTCAATGATTCTGTGAAGACAGTATTTTTGGAGACATTCTCAATAGCAGACTTCTGGTACAATATAAATATTGATGATTTTTAACACTTGATTAAAATAGGTGATTGGTTAATTTTTCTTTAATTACACTCAAGATGACCTATTTCTCACTTTTCCTCCAGAAAGATGTTTGTACTTATTTCTGAACAAAAAAAACCCCAACCAAAACAGAATTCTTTGGACTAATGAAATTCTTGATCACTCTCTTTACAATTACTGTTTCTAACATGTAAGGAATTTTTAAACTTCTGGCTTATCCTAAAAGGCAGTTCATAATTAAATCTAATCTATGATTGCTGCAAAAACCACAAAAATGCTGGGTTGTTTGAATAAGTTTCTTTGCCCCATACAGAAAGCCGTGTGTTAATCAAACATGAACCATCATTAGTGTGGGGTCACAGGTTGTGGGGATGGTGCAGAGCCCCCTTCCCTCACTCTACTTGTGAGGGTGAGCAAAATTAGCATGTCCATGTGGTTTTGTGTTTACATTCAGGCTCTGTGTTGGTAAAGTGCTCTATTAATGAGGGTAAACGCTACTTAAGTGCCTACATTAAATAAATATCCCCCTGAGTCCTTCCAGAAGTGCATCTGCATGAGTATTGCCTCCCCTGCAGCCACTGAAACCCTTCTACTAGATTAGATCAAAATGTAGCTTCATTGCATGTTATTTCTGTTGTTTTTCCAGTGCATTTGCCTCATCCTTGTGCTGCTGCTCTATTTGAAGTTACTACGGCAACCTGTCACCATCTGCTATTATAAAGTGTGCTGGGCTTTAGTTGCTAGGTGTTGAAGTTTGTCATCTTACTCTCATGATCCTGATGTTCCTCAGCTGTTTCTTTTCCTCTGCGTGTTGCATCCACAGCTAATCTGCACGTTTTCAGCAGTGCAAGAGATTCCACATCTTCCTGCTTGACCTTAGGAAGCCCTGTTTGTTTTACAGAATAAGTCTACAGTTCCTTTTGGTGTACTTTGTATATACTCAACCAAAACATCTCTTTCACCTTACCCACTACTTTGCAGTGTTTATACTAAAGCCAGCACTTTGTTTCATTTATATGGTATTAATTATGAGGGGTTTTAAGTGGACAGAGAATTTGAGTGTTTCCTGGACATTTTCTCCTCTGCTTCATTTTCATTTGACTACCTATTGACTCGGGTTCCTGCTCCTGACAGCAGTGCAGCGTTCATGCTATTAATTCCCCTATTTCTTCATACATTTTTTTAAAGTCTGACAGAAAATTGGATAATCAAAAAAATAGAATTCAGTGCTGTTTCTGTTTTGGGTTCTTTTGTGTTCACAAGGAAATTAATGTATTAGTTGGGAAATATTTTATTAGACCTCTTTGCAGTCATGCAGAGTTGTTTCTGGGGTTTTTTTCTGTTTATATTGTCTCAGCATTAAAGTGTTTACTTTTTCAAATACATTTACTTTTACAATACATTTATTTTTATACATTTGACCTAGTTCTAATCAACATTTTCTGCTGTAATTCACAGGCTAAATCCTAACAAGCTTGCAGACAGCTAAAATGATTTGCTAGGATTCTACCTGAACTTCACCTTGTCTGCTACAACCTTTTCTATCCTATTCTGTTCTAACCTATTCTATCTAACTATTCAGTCCCTACGTACGTTTAATTTAATGAAATCAGATTTTTAATAGACTGTTGTGTGATTCTGAATTTCCTCTGCCCACCCTGTGAACACCCAGGCTGTGGCCAGGCAGCAGAGCTGGTTCCTGTGCAGAACTTACTGTTCACAGGCAGTTCGTGCTCTTTGCACACTCCAGTAAGAGTCACCTAAACCTCAGAGGAGAATTTCAGCAAATGCAGAGAGGTATTTGCAGGTTTGATCACAGCTGTGGAGAGCCCGGAGTTACCCTTCAGTTCTGCCAGGGAGAGTGGCAGTGCTGGGGGTGCAGGGGCGCTTCAGAGAGCTGAGGCTGCCTCTGAGAAGAGAATATTTATTGCTGCCATTTGGGGATTAGGAGGGAGGGGCAAGCTTTAGACCTATAAAGATGTAGCAAATGCTTTCTGATAGTTGAGAATGATGGCAAGAAAATTATTAAAGATCAAACAGTACTTGTATTTCCCTGCTTTACAGTTACATGGAAAGGATGGAGGAAGTTTTTGCAGCAAACCATCTTTACTGGCACCTTTTTTATTATCATTCAGTTCAACTGATGTGAATTTGACAGGTTTGATGTGAGGTCCTGGCCAGCAAAATGTGATCTTTGCTTATGGCTCTTTTCATAGCATATCATCTGTTAAATTTAAAATCACCATACCCAGTCACTAAGGCATTTGTGCTGTACCACAATCACAGACACATTTTTGAAGTTGGTTTTAACAAAAGAAATAACCTTCTTAAAGTCTTTTTGCCCTTAAGCATCATAATACATCTGTTCAATGCTGGTGAAGAAATGCTGCTTATTTCAAGCAGTGATTATTCAACTTGAGCCTAGAAAGGCATTCAGTAGTGAATGCTTGACTACTAAAAATACGAGCTGCTTTTCGTGTCGATTCTCTAACTTCTGCCGGTAATCTTTTTTCAAAATCAAGACATGAGAAGAAAACCCCCGCACTATTTCAGTACTGAATCTTTTGCAATTCATTATTCCTTTCAGCTATGCATTTAACACCACAGCAAAGATTTGTCTGCTCCAGAACTGTAAAAGTGAAGTACTACTGCAGGAAATCCAGCATTTCTTTTAGAACAGCATCAGTACCCGAGAACACACGATTTCTTACCTGAAAGCTTTTGGTTTACCTGCAGAAAATGAGTCTTCTCAGCCTTAAAAAGTAGGCAAGGCTCTCACTAGCACTAAGGTTACTCCAAAAGAAGGTACGATAGGTCCTTTAGGTTGTAATTTCACTCTTTGTATGCAAGAGGTGTGCTGGCTCTGCTCGCGTAGGAATAAATAAATAAACCCCAGCAGCTCGAAGCGGAGAGCAGCGGAGGGAAGCACAAGACCTCTAGTGGTCACAGGCAGAGCTGAGGAGGGACTGCTGCCGCTCTGGAATGGGAATAAAATGGTTGGGTGCCACTCTGATGTAACCGCGGGGCATCCGAGTGACACCGAGCATCCGAGTGACACCGAGCATCCATCCGAGCGGCACCACCTGCGCCCCCAGCGCCGGGCGGCCCCGAGCCGGGGCACTGAAAAAATTAAGAGAAATCTGGAAAATTATTTTGCCTGCTCAGCAATTTTGTTGTTAAAATGAAATCCAAGCATTGAAAGCAGAATCGCTTTTAAGCCAAGAATTAAAACTTCAGCAGATTAAAAGGAATCAATAAGGAGGAATCTTCACAGTCTTAAAGGAAAAGTGCAAGTCATTAAACTCGCTGTTATTGCTTGGGGAAGAAATGTCTTTGTAACTTTCAGTAGCTTACACTGAAAACTTAGGGCTGGAAATCATGTTGTATCTTTCAGCATTTTGACTTTAGGAATAGAGAAAGACTAAATACTTCCTTTTGAGGGAGTTTGAAAGAAGTTTTAAGATGTGAAGGTCATAATGTTCTATAGGAGTTTGAGAGTTCTCTAATAGCTGCTTAAACACCTACAGAACATAAAAAATAGCATTTCTTGCACTATTTCTTCATGTGAATAATAGAATTATTAGAAATTTTTGATTCTAACATTTTCTTCCCTTTAATTCCTAATAGAAGAATCCTAGGGAACATCACATGCCTTTTAGGAGTGTTAGTGTGATACTGAGTTGTACTTTATATAACAAGTTTCCTTGTCACAATGTATGTTTCCATGTGGTGTCTCATTAATGATGCAGCTTTCTCACAAGAGCCTGTCCCTTGCCAAGGCAGCTTTTGGATAATCCTTTTGGAGTTCTTAGTTTGTTTCTTTCATCTGGGCTTGCAAAAGCTTGAATATTATTTATTTTTACATACATAAAGGGATTTTTCAGGGGTTTCACATGCTTCAACTTTAGAAGGAGTACAATCCAATATCTTCAGTAATCCACATGTGTTGATTCTGCCTGGTTTACTTTCAGAGTCATTTTGTGGCGTGCATGACAGCGATCCTAAACCAGATGAATGACCAGCATTATTCAGTGTACATTGAAACTTTCCAGACAAATTCAGAGCTAGTGGTGAGTACTAAGTGGTCATGGAGCTGATAGCTATAGTATTTGATTTCCTGTGAAAAATCAGTAGATTTTTTTTTCATTTCTTTTCTGATTCTTCCCAGAATGAATTCTTTTGCTGTATGTTTTTTGCCTCTGTGTTATTGCACTGCCTCCCTCTTCTAATGATGGTGCTGGACAACACCGTAATCAGAAATTGGGAAAGAAACAAATTTCTCTGTTGATCCTGGCACTAAGGTGGTGATGTAATGGTCCAGAACAAGTAATGGGATCTTTGTGCTGGACTCTTTTGAGGAAGGGGAAAAGAAAAAGAATAACCCCACAACAAAACAACAGCAAAACTTATCCTCAGCTAGTTGGACATTCCCTCCACACTTCACACATGGTGATCCATTTCCATTTTCACTATTGACTCTACTCCTGGTGCAAATAACATTGTAAGCTAAATGCAATAAATGCCCTATTCTTGTAATGCATCCTTATATTGCAACTGTTTCTGCCATAATTTAATGGTACCAGAAGGTTTCCATAGTCTTGTGTGTCCTTTTACATTCCTGCTGTAGCTGTCAGGTAAGTCAGGGTAGTGGCACAGGTTTGGATTACATCTGCTGTTAGTCCATGGAGGCAATATCTGTACTTGTCAAGAACTGATCACTTCCCTTCCTTCCTTAAAGTGGTGCCATAACTGAAATTTTAAATATGGACTAAATGGAATAAAAAAATGAAGAAATCCTGTATTTTTCAAGCCTATTCATTCCTATGCATAGTGAGACTAATTCATGAAAAATATCAAATTTTACTCAGAAGTGCTAGAACCTTTTCTTTCTGTTCATTTATACCTTCTATTTTCTGAAGAGCCCTATATAATGACTTTAATGTAATGGCTTTTGGCTTCCATTTAAAATCTGAGACTGCTGTTCTACAGGACTTGGACTCCAGTCTCAGATTTACTGGTATCACCAGGAATTCTTCTCTTGACTTCACTGAGAGCAAAGTGGAACCCCCCATCTTGGCTCTTTAATCACACAGAAACACTTCCAGGTGTGTGTTCCACAGCCCCAGCCTGAATGCATTTTGTTGTTCCAGGACTTCCTGATGGAAACGTTCATCATGTTCAAAGATCTCATCGGGAAGAACGTTTACCCCTCGGACTGGATGGCCATGAGCATGGTGCAGAACAGGTAAAGAGGGGAGGAGGGCCAGAGCTCCTGCTCTCTGTGCCTGTGGAGAGTGACTCCTTTCATACCCTACAAAACATTTTTCAGTGCAGTCTGGGATTACTTCATCATTCCAGTCTGAGGAATGCCAAGAAAGTTATCTGAAACAATCCATTAAATAGCTTGTTGCCTGTGCTTAAATTCCACTTAAAATGGAAAGGGAAAATTACTTACTTTTTTAATCTATTTGGGTGTTACCTTTACTGCTGAACTTATTCTGGCTTCTTGTTTTCAAATAAACACTTTGAGTTTGGATGCTGCATTGTGTTATGAAGTGAATACACTTTTTAAGCAAGATTTCTGTTGGCAGTCACCTGTACTATCTTTTAGTTCTGTAGAGATAGTGGTAACACTGAGTTTTCTGGAAGTTGCAGAGGGACAGGTCTAAGAGTTAAGTGTCAAAAGTACATGGGTTTGAATGAACTTAGGCCACAGATGCTGTTTATTTGAAATGTCAGTTACACAATTCTTCCACTTTCACAATATATATAAAGAGGGGACTGAGGATACTCAATAAAGTTGATCATCTCCTGAGAGTGCTCAGTCTTGAGGAAAAGATTTGTCAATAAAATTTACAGTTTTGTGATATCAGGTTTCAATATTGGATACATTTTAATCTAGCATTTGAATGCAATTATGTTACATGAAAAGGTTGGCTGGGGCTTTTTTTGCATTCCATGATTGAAAAGTGAAGATTATGTTCTAGATGATTCTAGTCAGGTGTCCAAACCTCACTTTGTCACTCATGGACATTAATGGCCATGAAGAGGGATCCTTGACCCCTCCTCTGAGGCAGGTAGGTACAGATGTGCTGGTGGATGTGTAAATTCAGGTAATATTTTGTACATTACAGGAGTTTTATCCCTCTTGGGTTTTTTGTCTGAGCCAGTCTTTGGCCTCTCAGGTAAAATTTAACTCCTTGCACATTCTTATGTTGCTGCTGCTGTGATTGCAATTAGTTTTGATGTAGCAAGGGTTACTCTAAAAATAACAGTTTAATACTAAACTGCGTACAATCGTCTGGCACTTGTCAGCACATCAAACCTTTCATATGTAAAGCTGTTTCTCTTATCTAAAAGATGCTGTTGACACCTGCATTATCCACAAGTACAGGATTATTTTATTCTGAGGGTGGGAAGTGTCTGTCCTTGGTCAAAGAATGTCTTTGGGGCTTGGGGCTTCACCTGATGGTGTCTGTGTTGCATCAGGTCCTGACAGGAAAAATTGCTTTGTGGGACTGTATTTGTGTTCATGTGCCTCCTAAGGACTCTGAGCTCTGTGGACAAGTTGTTCCAAGCAGGTTTTGTTGCTCTAAGCTTTGTCCTGTGTAAAGAAATAAGTCAGCATTAAAAAAATATTGTTAAGAAGCTATTTAACAATTTTCCTGTAAACACATTGCTTACCTAAAATGATTTGGCACTGTTTATACTCCTTGATTATGTTGCTGTTCTCTGGAATGCATAAGGAAATGAGCTATTGATCTTACTTTATGTCTTAATTTTATGTTATATCAACAACTGAGAGGGAGAATTTTTATCAGTCTTTATAGAAATTTGGTCTTGTTTTTTTCTTTGTTCAGGTCTTGGGGTGTTTTTTTGAGGGAATGGATGTTCTACAAAATAAATTAAAGACTAATTTAGTTTTCTAGATATGTCTTGTTAACATGCCTTACCACAAACCAGAGAAGTAGCTGAGAAAAAGTCACAGGGGATCAGGCTTAGGTCTCTTATAATAACACTGAGAGAAGAAAAGACAATTAAAACAAAACCCCAACAAACCAAACACAAAAAATACCAGTACAGTGCAAGTTTTGTATTCTCTATTCCTCTGTTATGAACAGGAGGCTCTATGGAGGCTTTTTACGCCATGGAGAGGGTGTTTTGCCTCCCCTTTCTGCATTTGCAAAGAGCCTGGGGAGAGCTGTGGGGCACATCTGTGGTGTGTGGTGTCACCTGGGCAGTGGCAGGGTGTAGCTGGTGGCACTTGTGCTCTCAGGGAGTGCAGCACAGCCTGGCAGGCTCCTCTGCATGATCCTTTGTGGTTTCTGTCTTGCAAGGAGAGTGAGAATTGGAGGAGTTTTGCTGTAGGAGGGACTGCAGCACAGAGATGTGAAATCAGTACATTTACAGAGAGCAGAGGAGAGGGAAGAGCACCACCAGCACTGCAGGTCCGGTCCTGTTTGCTGAGCAGGACAGCCCAATTCTGATATCTGGAAGTAAAAACAGGCAGTGCCTGAATAGTATCAGGGAGATTTCAGCTAAAAGTTTGATGTCTGGCATAGATGGGGGCACACAGCGAGAGGGTGACTTCTTACAGGGTCCAGAGGAAGGGAGGATGGGCACATTCTTGTCCAGGAGAAATTCTGGTGGGTGAGTTGAAAGAGTTGGAGTAGAAGCTTAACTGACTAAACTTACTTATGGAGCTTTGCCTGTGTCAGGATGGAATTATTTCACTCAAATTACTTTAAATCACTATGATGAACAATGTGCTCTTTGCTTCCCAAGCATGCTCAGCCCAAAGCACTTTAGAGGGAGACAGAGGCTGTGAGTGACAGACAGTATTCAATGTGCAACAGAGAATGAAAAGGGGAAAAGAAATAATGAAATAAAGAAATAATTAAATACCTTTTTTTTTCCCTGTTTTTTCCCCCCTTCCATTAACAGCAAGATGGAAAGAACACTTTTTTATAGCATGCTAGGTAGGGCAGAACACTTTGGGAAACAGTAACATCATCATTGAGGTCATGAGGATATAATATCTGAGTTGTTTTTGTGATCCTCCATGGTGGATTTAATTAACTTTTGTTCTAATTAAAGTTGCTTACAGCGTTCTTCTTATTAGTTACTACTGCTTGTATGTGCACTTTATTCCACTCATGACACTTAGGTATTGGCTATTAACTTATTAAAAGCAGTAATTCCTAAGTACATGGCATTTGTGGGGAAATGCTCAGCTGGTTTAGGTAATACCATATAGTCTGTTTATCTTTCAGCTGTTCATGATTTTAATTTGGAGAGGTATAATTTCTCCCAGGAAATTCATGTACTTTATTGTCAACATGAAGTGCATGGGGAGTGAGATTGCTGAGTAAAAGGAATAGTTAGCAAGGTTAGCAACCAGAGGGAAAGTGTTCACATCCCTTCCCTTCTCCTCTGGGCTTTGAAATGGTAATTCCTCACAGGGAGTTTGAAAGTATTTGATCTTATCATAATTAGTACCAGTATCAGTTTGGTTGGTGTCCAGTCTGAAGTGGCTTAGTGAGCACTTTGATTGTTTGCATGTCCATTTGAGTTGGTTCTTGAACCTTGCCCACATTATTTTGATGTATTTAAAAATAAATGGAAACAGGGTTTCACCAGCACATTTCAAGGTCAGCTCCTACCCCCTGAAAAAAATCCAGCAAGATAACATTGTAGAATATTTTCTAACAACAGTAGTTCAGCTTTTTCTAAAATATGTTTTCATTACCTGTGTATCTGAGTGTTTTCAGACATCTGTCAGAGTCAAGTCTTCCCCAGTGCTTTTTAAGTCTAACTTGAAAGGTTTAGCACTGCAGGTATTTGGCAAAAGAGCTGGAATTGTTGTCAATTTTCTTTCATTATATATACTAAAAATAGCTGCTTACTTGCTGATGAACTGCTTTGTAACACCCTCCAGACGTGGCTCTCGTGGAGCTCACACTTGGAGCACTGTTATGAATTCAGCCAAAGTTCACTGTGCCTTCAAATCAGTGTCACCTGCAGCCCCAGGCACCTCAGAACTGCTCAGCCTGCCAGCCCTGGGGGCTCTCAGTTATCCTGCTCCTAGCAAGGGGAGCAGAATCAATTCCTTTGGTGCCCAGCAAGGACTGCTGGGACTTCCGTTCAAGAGAGGACAGTAGGGATTCCAGGCCTGGGTTTTGTTGGGGCTTTTTTTGTGTTTTTCTTTTCATAGATCACCAGAGAATGGCTCTGTGGCTGCTGAAAATCTTGTTTTCCATGTATGCATGGTCCTGAACACGGCCTTGGAATAAGTGTTCAAGGCCAGGTTGGACAGGGGTTGGAGCAAGCTGCCCCAAGGGAAGGTGTCCCTGCCCTTGGCAGGGGGTGGAATGAAATGAGCTTTAAGGCCCCTCCAACCCAAACCATTCTGTGATTCAATAAACTCAAGTTGAAAGGGAGAAAAACCTCAAATTAATTAAAATATTTGAGCTGCTTCTCAGTCTTCCATGTATCTGTTGGTGGAAATAAAACTTGTCATATTTAAAAAAAAAACAAACAAAAAACCCATAGCAACCCCCATATGAATAGGTTAGGTTAGTTTTACCCTGAACGCTGATTCATTTATGTAACTAAAGTTGGATGATGGTGTTATGGTTTATTTTGTGCAAATAAGGCAGAATTTAGAAGGGTGATCTGCTGCATACAAGTAACTCTTTTCTTTGATCTTGTGTTCCTCTGCAACTTTTGACTGATTTAAACATCTTCTTATAGAAATGCTGTTGTTTTTATAAGGGCTTGAATTTTCAGGGAAGCAGAATACATTTATGCACAGGCTTATGGCATATTGCAGAACTTTGTAATTTTAATGTATGAAAAAATATTTTAAGCAACAAGTATAAATGTCTAAAGAAAATATTCTTTTATGCACAGTTGCAAAAAAGGATAAATAAGGTATTATAACAAAGTGCAAACAAATGTTACTGTTTAGTCATTGATTTAATTGGGTACAGTGGTAGGATGTGTCCTTGGACAGTTTGGCTTTGTTATGAGACTAAAAATGTCCTTGTTGAAATGGAATGCTGAAATTCCCTATTAATATAAAGTTCCTTTCAGAGGGAAATATATTTATTTGTTGTTTCCCGTGCTGGGGTGTTTGGTACATAATGCATCAGTTCTCAGATTTGTATCTGCTGTCCATTAAATCCAGCTTCTTCTGCTTCCTCATTGTCTTTCTCAGTCTACAAAAGTCAGTGTTTGTGATCAGGGAAATGACATTAAATAGACCTGGGCAGGTGAGCAGAGGCAGTGCTGTCCCTGTGGGCTGTGCTTTGCTCCCATGGAGAATTTCACTTTGAGCTGTGGCTGATCCCTCCGTGCTCGGCTGGCAGCTCCCACCCCAGCCTGGCACAGAGTCACTTCCACCTGCCTGTGCCAATGTCACCCTGCCTGCCATCACCTGCATCCTCCTAGCACAAAGATGCTTATTGTGCACTAGCTCTGTGTGCTGCTGGTTGTGATCTGTATCCTGGGTTTAGCTGCTTACCAGGAATTTAAACACTTCATTGTGTGGTGGCTGCAGCAGAACATCTGCTCAGCAAGGGAGGCAGTGCCCATCGTGGTCCTGGTACTGAGGGGATGCAGTCATTTATTTAATCTTTTATCTGAAATGCAGAGAGAAAACGTGCAGCAAGATGTCCCAATCCCACTCCCACTGCAGTGTCTCATCTTTCCTGGTATCAGGTGCTAGGATGCTCACACTCCCAGAACTAAGAGCTCTCTGAACCAAAAGAAAAGTCCTCAGTGGAGAGAACACCTCAACACACAAAAAACCCCCAAACAAATAAACAAAAAAAATATATAATATATATTGTATATGATAATATATTATATATATCTTTTTTATATATCTATATCTTAGTAATTTGATGCTCTCAGGAAGTCACTGAGATTAACTGTTACTTTCCTAAATACGACTTTGACTTGCTTATAGAAACCCCTAAGGTTCTTTACTATGTGGCCTGTTATAAAATGTTTTCAAGTATTTTAATTTTAATAAAACATCTGGGGATTAAGGCAACGAGGAGTACTTTCCCCTCTGTAGAATATATGTGCAAATGAGTAAAAAACACTGAAGAGATTACCCACACAAACTGTTCTATGTCACTACAGAAAAGAATAAATATTCAATAGTCGTAATTTTCATTAGTTGTAAGTGCAATTGAGCAATCCTTCTGTGTTCCCCATTCTGAGTAACTTTGACCAGAATTCATCTAATTAGAGATTTTCAGGAAATAAAATATATGCAATTTCCTTGTATTTAACATTATTTTGAACAGTTAATTTTCATGGTTTTTTTTTACAAGAAGCATCACAAAATAACCCTGCTGGTGTATTATGTATTTGCTGCATAATCATCTCTTTTAAAATTCATAGTCTGCTGGTTCAATGCAATGAAAATCAGTGGAAGAATGGAGAAGTAATTTTGCAATATCAATTCAAACTTCCTTCAAAAGTGGAGGCTGTGGGAGTTAATTAGTGTGTGACATCCTGACACAACCATGTTAAGACATTACATTCATCTTTAAGAACAGGGTTTCAGCTTTATGTCTGATTCCCATTCTTGATTAACACTAAAGACAGCATGTGATTGTTAATTTTATCATTAATTCAGAATATTTCTACTATGCAAAAAATTGTCTGGAATGCACAGAAAAGCAAAAGAGACAGAAGTGAGAAGAAAGTCACAATATAACCAAAAGTACCGAAAGCTCTCAAGCTGATTGACTTAGAGCCCATTCTGGCAGCTCCTTGTACACTTCATTTTCAAGCCATGAAGTTCCTTAAAGCATTCAAAACATCCCATTTCCAGGAGTTTGGCATCGAATGTGCACCTAATATGCAGACTTGAGAATGTGTTTTGGCTCCTAAATGAGAGCTACCCAGTGTTTAAAGCATGTTTTGGGTAGGTGCTGAAGGAAAAGCCATACAAAGAGCCTGTTGAAGGCTCTCACATGGAAAGCTGGCTATCTGGCACAAAGCCATTGCACATTCCTGACTTCCTCTGGGAGTTCATTGTGCTGCTGTCAGAGTAACTCTGACACATTGTAGCATGCAGTATTCTGGGTGCTTGACATAACTGTTTAATGCAAATTTTCAAATAATGCTAATGAGGAAAACCACAATGTATAATTGAGACAAGGCCAATATTATAATTGAGCAGCTGGGGCACAGCCATTTTGAAGCAGTTGCTTTCTGACCATGTTATTTAGTTACACTCTGGGTGTACATTGGAAAAGAATTTAGGAATATGGCAGTTGCTTTATCATTAGAATTCAATATGAATGGTTCAAGAAATTATTCTTCAGTCTGTAGTGAAGCTGAGTTGTCACAAGGGAGAAATATGATGAAATTATTCTCCTTTCTTTGCCCCACTGGCCATATTTTTCCAGTTACCATGGAAGTGGATTTCTTCCCAAGTGTTGCAGTTATTGTGCTCTTTATAATTAGGTTTCATGTAGCCACAAGGTTTTTGAATATTGTTTCCATCTTGCATTACCTTTCATTTCTAAATCAATGATTGCCATGTTATTAGAAGATAATTTCTGCTGTTGCTTTATGAAGATTTTTGTTATTTCATCTGTAGTACCTGTGTGTTTTTGTCTCTCCTGTCACACTGATTGCTTGTCTGGTCTCTCCTGTGTGTATTTTGTACCTTTCAGCATTAGTTTTTAGTTGCCATTCACTGTTCCAGTCCTTGACAATGACCAGCATTGGGGTTTGGGTCTGACCCACACTTTGAATCTTCTCATTCTGTAACGTGCCTTCTTCTGCATGTTCTGCACAAAACAAGGAAGAGAAAAGGTGACAGAAGCACACAGGAGAATCATTTCACTTCAGCTGCTTTTCCCTTGTGTTTGCCTTACAATACCTATCAGGTGTCTTCTGCACAACATTTTGTGAGGATGATGCTAAGAAGTTGATATAAATTATGTACGAGTGTTATTTTGCCTCTGCTACCCTGCTCCAGATCTCATAGAATTGGCATAATGGCCAAACTTTTTCTGCCCAAACTCAGGAAAGATCTTTAAAAATAATAGTCAGTACATTCTCCAGGGTCTGCAAGAACTTCCCTCATACTCCTTGTCTGCTCAAGTAGAGGATTCGCTGATGAAAATGCTGATTGATCTGTTCTGGGGATTATAAAAACCACTGAAGTTAGTGTAACTCCTTCTGGCTTGAATTTGGACCAAAATCTCTGAAGGAAAAGAACTTTGGGTTTGTGGGAAGAAGTTCTGAATTGTAAAAACTATCCATGCCTTCACTGGCTTTTAGATGTGGCATAAAAATCCATATATGCCATCATTTTAATGGTTTCTTTGAATAAGTTTCCACAACACAGGAAATATGCTCTTTTAAACTTTATTTTTCTTTGTCTGATTACCCAGTAGAAGCTTGTACTTGATTCATTTTTTCCACCTGTCATTACCTCAGTGCAGTGGTGGTGTGACTGCATAGCAAGCAGGAGTTTGAGCTGGTGCTCATAAATCCCTGAGTGAATTCATTCAGCCCTCACTCGGTATCTGGGTTACTCATCTCAGAGCTGGAGCACTGAACTCACAGGTTTGAGTCATGTGAACCTGAAAAGACACTGAAGAGCATCTCACTGCAGTTGGGCACTGCTGCAAAAGAATTCACCTGAAGAGTCTGAGGAAAGGTCTGTTCATTATTTTGGAAATGTTTCTGATGCTGGATCTGATTTATGCACCTTTCCCCAAGTCATGTTCTGGACCCAGAAGTGTTCTTTGTTTGGAACAAGATGCAGAAAAAGCCCAGGTTTTACAAAGCCACCTAAGAACAGTCAATGTGAATTTAAAGTTTTGTTTGTTTGGGGGTTTTTTGGGAGGTGTTGTTTGTTTGTTTTATTAAATCCTCTCTTTGTTTTATGTTGCAAAAAGCTGATGTAACAATTCTAATTAGCTTGCTAAAAATAACTTGGAGTTGCAGATCTGAATTCTGGGTTTATTACCTATTTACACTTCAAAAGCAACATGCAGACCTATTTTACTGTTAGACAAAATCATCATCTTCTGAGAAATAGCCTTGAAATCCTATTTTGATTAATGAATGAATGAATACAGAATTCTTTCCTTGCTCCATCTCAATCCCTCTGTTTTATTTTGAGAGACAATCAGCTTGAAATCAAATTTTTATCTTAGAGTGACATGAATTTTCATGTTTTTTTGTTTTAAATTATTTCTCTGTGTTACTTAAGGTGCTGTTCTCCCCTGTTTATTACAGACATCTAAGTGTGTGAAACTGACTACAGTTGCACAGGTTTCTGTTCTTTGGGCTCTCTTTCCAGCCAGAATTTTTAACAAATATCTCTGACAAGACAATAAAATAAAGCAGAAGCAGCAGGAAATTCAGAGAGAGAGGAAACAGGAGCAGTTGAACCAAGGCAATTTTGTTGCTGTCCTAAGCCCAAACTCTGCATTTTTATACCCAGATTTATCCCAGAGACTTCAGATTTTGAAGATCTTCCATAAATCTTCAGGCCCAAGAGTTTTATATGAGCTGTACATTAGAAACATCAATCCTCATAAACTCAGGAAATATCACTGAAGTTATTGTGGGTAAAGGAATTTCAGCAATTGTAGATCACAATTATTTAAACTGATGAGAAATTAATTCTGTTGAGACTGTAGAAAATTTATTGTTTCATTAAAATTAACTGAAAATGTGACAATTTAATTTATGTCTTTAAAGATTAGTGTTTAAAATTATATTTTCTCTTTTTTTTTGTCAAAATCTCACACTATTTTACAAGTACCTGTTTATTTGCATACTTATGGATACTTAATGCCCCTTTTTGGAGAAAGTGGAGACTGGGGAAGGACAGTGAAATCATTGGGGCATTGGCAGAAGGGAGGAAGAATATTCAAACCCACTGCCTAAGTGACTCCCAATGACAGGAATAGATACACCCTTTAGGCAAAATACGAATAAATGAAAATATTTGGAACTTGACAGCCTGGAAATATTGCATGCTCCCTGAAAATGTGTCCTTCCAGTCTGTCAGATAAAAATACTTGTGAGAGTGAAAGGGATATTTACAGAAGAGAGCTTACATATAATTATATTGTATAGAAACCTGTAAATATTTTTAATATTTTCCATTATTTCTACTGGGCATTAAATACCTCAGTATTTCTTAGGTGTCCTTAAGGTTTTTCTATATGGCTAAAAATAAAACCTAAAAAAGCTCTTCACAAAAATTTTTATTATACCCAGTAGTATGTCCATAGCAGGAAATAGATTTCCACTAATAAATTTCATGTGCATTTAAGGTATGATTATTTCTACTCTATCTTGCATGATATTTCTGTTTAAGGAGTAAAGTACTGAAAAGTGTGGGATATTTTTAATTGCCAGGAAATCTATTAGCACCAGATTATACCAGAGTCTGCCTAAACTGGATATTTAGGTGATGTGTTTTGCCATGGTGATGGAGCAGCGTGGAAATACCCAGAATTTGGGAATTAAAAAAGCCTCAGAAATGGATGACAGCACCTCCTGCTCCAGCCAAAAACTCTGAGTGAAGGGAAATGCTCTCCCTGAGCAGCTGGACCTCAAGAACTTGCTTATGTGAGCTGGCAAGAAATAAACTGTGTAAATCCAAGGGTCTAGAGCAATACAGAAAACTGAGCACCAAAAAGGCCTTGACCCAAAATTCCTGTTCAGAAGAAGAATAATGATGATGATAAAACAGAATAACCTGTCTTGATTCTGCCAAGCTGTGTGGGGTTTTGTGCTGCCTGAGATAAATCACTCTTCTAGAATAGCCTTTTTTTGCAGCATCTTAAACTGTTTGTGTCAAGTATCAGGCAGCTTGGAGCAGATAAATGTCCCCATGTGAGTGGAGCTTTAGGGAAGAATGTGTTTATTTGCTTGTGGGCAGTGTGGGACAGCTTCCAGCAGGAATCACATTCAGGAGTTGATCACATAAAGGTGGCAGAGCCTGGGAAATGGCACTGGGGGCACAGGGCAGCTCTGTGAGCACACACAAGGTGTTCAGCAGAGCAGTGACAACCTGCAAGGGCAGCACTGAGCAAAATCAGATTTCTTGAACTGGAGGAGATTTGATGCCACTTGGCACAAGTCAGCCCCTTAATTCAGCTGGCAAGATTAGCTGGGCAGTGCTGGAAGATGAGCTCAGAGGATGAAGCTCAGCTGTGTGTGGGGTGATGCTTTGAGTGACACAGCACCGTCAGAAATCTGTTACCTCCCCCTGCCACAGCTCCTGCAGCGTCCCTCTGGTCACCCTAACAAAAAGGACTTGGCAAGATGTGACAAAGTGCATAATTACTGAATTTCCTTGATCCCATCAGCAATACAGGGGAATGTTACGTGGAAGAAAGAAATTCTTCTGTAGGTTTTTATGAAGAACATTTTCCTCCTGGAGAACCTCACCCCCAAGAAGGGATCTCACTCCAGCCAGTCACTGCTCTGATGAAGCAGGGAGCTCCTCTGGGTGGTTGCTCAGTGGTTACATGGGATTCCCTGTCGTAAGCTTGCCAAAAGCTGAACTTTTGCTTTACCTCCCTCATTAGGAAACTGAGCTTAGCCCTTCTGATTTATCTTTTTTTTTTTTTCTTGTGATGAGACTAAAACTCCTTTCCCTGACTGTTCTGTATCTCCAGTGGCTCACAGAGGGCTGCCAGGGGACCAGTGTAACAGCAGAGCTTGTTTGCTGTGCTCTACCAGCCCCCAGTGACCAACGGCATTTAATTGTCCCCCCCTTCAGTTTAGTTTTTGATGTGTCTGCTCACCTCTGAGGCAGGATAAAATTCAGGCATTTGCAACATCCCATAGCAATGAGCTGCAGAATTGAGCAAGATTAACACAGAGCCTGGGTTTGCTTCTTTTGGGTGCACATCTTGGTTGTGCTCAGGTCTCTCTGATGCTTCCCCAGGAAGCTGTGAGCACTCAATCTCTCACTTCCACTTTGGAGTACTTTGAATTTTATAGATCCTGTCACCTCCCTCCTCTGTCAGTGCCCCTGACTGAGGATCCTTTCTGTGTCACAATTATTTGTGTATTTTCTTCTCTCTTCTTTCTTTTTCTACTTGTTTATCCTTTTGAGGTGGGACAGCAAAAACACCACAGAGAATGCAGCACAAGGACACAGCATTCCTTGGACAGCAACATATGGAAATCCTGTGCTTTCTTAATCTTTTGCTGATAATCCTAATTATTGAATTATTGCTTTCTCTGATGTTGCTAATCACTGAGGTGGTGGGCATTTCTGGACCTGGCTGTTGTAACTATTAGATTTTTTTCCTGACTGGGAGTATCTAGTTGACAGCCAATCATTATATTTGAACAATTAGGATTGGTTTTCCCTTGTGTTCACCGTTCTTTTTGCTCCTACAGTGTTTTCCATAGAAATATTTCCACTTAAGAGCTTTTAAAAAATTGCCTATGAAGCAGAGGCAAATGATCACTTTCAGTCAATTTCCAATTTTGAAAACAACTGAATTATTAAAATAAACTTTATAAATATTTAAAGATACAATTGATTTTTGTTTTATGAATGTCCCGTGCTGGGAAGTAAGACAAAGAAATTAGCTTTAGAAACATGACTTAGTCATGCTGCATTAATCAAGAGCTTAAATAGGTGCTGCTTTTCAGGCTGGAGGGGCAATGCTCATGCTCTCACTCTTGGAAGAAGTCACTGTACAGTATTTTGAATGTGTATTTTCACTGTTTGGAATGTTTTTATAATCCACCTGGGGGGGAAGGTGGGCAGAGGTGTTGTCCTGCCTTCCCCACCTGTAAGAAAACTGAAAAGCTGCACTTTATATCTTTGAAGTGGCAGCTCCTAACTATTGATGTGAGCACAGGAGCTGTTTGAGCTGTTGCATCCCGAGAGGAGGTGATGCCACCCTTGTGAATGACCTGTGTGTGGCATGAGGTGACATTGGATTTGAAAGAATTGCTCTGTTTTCTCAGGAATGCAGCAGAGTGTGCAGCAGGGGAAACAAAATTTATTGTCTGACTTTTCCAGCACAGGTGGAGAAACTTTTTGACAATTGCGTAATATTTTTTCATGGGTAACACCATAAATCCTGTGCCACTGTACAGATTGTCACCTGCTGTGCTCATGTATGATGCTCCCAGTGTGTTCAGTGCCAAATGTGCTTCCACCAGTATCACACACTGTGGGTGTTGATTGCCAGAGGTTACATTCATTTAACTGTATCACTGCTCTTTTTTTTTATTTTTAGGGTCTTCTTGAGAGCCATCAACAAATTTGCAGAGACAATGAACCAGAAATTTTTGGAGAACATGAATTTTGAAGTCCAAGTAAGTATCTGGGGCTTTTAGCTGAGCCAAGGCAGCATGAGCATGTCTCCAGAGCCCCTCCTGGTGCTGTGCCCTGTGTCAGACTGTGTCAGGCTGATATTCACAGTTTCAGACGGGCTGAGGATCTGAGTGGGGCAGGATTGGACCATCTTCCATGTGACATCAGAACTGGGCTTTGATTATTTATGATAAGGCACTCAACCAGACTATTTTCTTCTGTAGCTCTGCTCAGGACTGGCAAGCAGAAAACTCTTTTTTTTCTTAGCCTGCCAAGTGAATTCAGAAAGTCAATCTCAGACATAACACACAGAGCATTTACAATGTCAGTGCTATGGATGTAGGACAGAAAGAGCTTAACTTTGCTGATTCCTAGAGTATTTAGCACTTAGAATTTATTTTTGACTTCTAGTCTTCCCTGACAAGTCTATCTTCATCTATTTGTTTTTATTATTATTTCTGTAATAATTTTTAATTAGGGTTAATTGGGTTTTTGTTTGTTCAATATCATTCTGTGCAACTGAACTGTTTTATTATGCATTTTACCATGTTTGGCTTCCTTTAGAAAAGAATGAATATATCTGTAGTTTTCACATTCATTAAATTGGTATTAAAACACTTCTAGATTCAGGATTTGTCACTAAGTGCTGCCTGATCATGCTGTGTGAAGCTATTCTTTTTCACCCTTTACATAAAGTTCAGGGCTTTATATTTTATGGTTCATCTTACAGCTTTCAATCTGTTTTAAATGATTCCACTTGTGCTAAAAACTGCTTGGGAATTGTTCTCTTGGTCCTCAACCTCAACACAAAACCCCTTGGTCCCAAATAGCTGCAGAGGAGCCACAGAAGTGGTTACACAGGGAGAGTTTGAAAGACAGTAGTGAAAAGAAAGGTAAAAGATTCACACTCAGTTACAGTGGCCCCAGGTAGGAAATGTAGAGCTTTTTCCTGCTTTTTTCATTAAAAATGTTTTACCTTCAAAAGGTGTGAATATACAAATGTATATATGTATGATATTAATTAAGATTTTTGAATCATAATGAAAGGTGTTTCATCCAACGAACTTAAAATATACTTTTTTAGTAAATATCCCTGTTGGAAACTCTCAGGCCCTTGACATATTTATGATATAATCTGTCCTAGGCTCTATCAGTTTATTAACAAGCAGTTTATAACCCATTGTTTCTATAGCTCTTGATCACTTTTTACTGCACGATGTGTCAGTAATTTTTAAAAGCAGGTAACAAAGGCCTGAAAGACATCACCATTTGCAGTATACCAAAATCACACAGACAATAAAGACTGCGTCTGTCAAAGTTTTATTAAGGTGTACACTGCCTTTTTCAAAGGTGGAAGCAGCAGTTTGATCTGGAGCCTTTATTGCAGCTCTTTCCTGTGGCAATTCTGAAGGGTTATCAAACAGCCAGGGATGTTGTGGGTCAACACTGCACCTTGTAGTTCAAGGGATGCATTAATGCTCTTTTATTCATGACTCTTCAAATATCTGGAGGCCTTGAATAAGGTAAACAATGTTACAATAAATAAGTGGTGCCCTGTAAAGAATTGTACTACCCTTATAGTCTTCATAAGAGACTTTTAAGTACAAATCAACATGTTACCTTACTTTTCTTTCATGAATAAAAGCTCTGCAAACCTTCTAAGAGTTCCCAAAATATACTCATTCAAAAAGTTGCTACTGGACTAAAAAAGGTCTGAATACTGTAAAGTACATTGTCTAATATCCTTAATTATAAATTTAAATTTGATTTCCCACAGTGTATTTTTTTTTTGTGTTAATATATCCTGGCTGTAAGCAAACCTGAGCAGTGGTTAACTCAAAGTAAATGAGAAACTCCTCTACTTTATAAAATAGTTCACCCAGTATAGCTGCTGTGTAGCTGTATTTCTGCTTTTATTTCCATTCCTATAAAAAATGAGACAAAGAAACTTGCTTTTTCTATTTTGATTTGAGAGAAAATTTGGAAGAGTGTAACTTTCATGTTTGTTCAGAGCTGCAGCCTGATACTCACATGGACTGTTCATCCCCATCTCCAGGAGCAAAGGCAGCCCCACACTTCCCTCAGGTGTGTTTGGGGCAGGTCCCTGAGCCCACTGCAGGAGAAGCTCAGTGGGCTGGGAGAAGGGAGATGCAAATCACTCAGAGTGTTATTTAAAATAAAAAGGTGCCACACCTTTAGGTTCTGTGTAAACAAGTGCATGATTTTTACTGTTTGCACAATGGTGTTTTCAGATCAGATCATTAAGAGTTGAAGCAGTCTTAATTAAAAGAAAAATTTGAAAAGCTGTTTAAAGCACAGGGAAATAGATCTGAGGATTTTCACTTGGCTGAGTGGTTGCATGGCAATAAATAGTAGACAACCAAAGCAAAGCAAGTCAACTGTGAAGCAGCTGAGCATCTAAGAAAGTGTGGTTTAAATCCAGAGAGATGCAATGAAGAAATTTTTTGCTACTCTAGTTGAGCTTGTTAAATGGAGAAAAAAAAAAGGTTCCTGGCCTCTTTCTTGTTTGCAAAGCAAATTGCTTTTTTCATTTAATATGCGATTCAGGTAGAAGGGAAAGAGGTGTGGGCATTTAGGGCCTGGGAAAGGATGTGCTCTGTCTGAGCCAGAGTGGCTCCAGTCCTTCAGTTCAGAACTCGGCATTGCCCTAAAGCCATAGGTTCAGTGCTAAGGCTGTTGGATAGAGAGAAAAATCCCAAATCCCTGCCCAGCACAGCAGTGAAGGGCTGTTAAATTTCCTGCCTTAGCATTCAGCCTCAGATTCACCCTCTCATTTTGGCAGGGAGCCCTTCCCTAATCCCAGAGCTCTGACCGAGGTTGCCATCACACCAGGTAGGCAGGCAGCAAGGGCCACAATGGGCCTTTGGCTTGGGAATCTTTGCTCTTGGAGGTAAAAAAATCATCTGATATCTGAGGTTTTGTGCCTGCTGGGTTAGGGGATGGTATTCCTTGGTTTGAGGTTTTTTCTGGGTTTGCATAGAAAGTGCACAAGGGGTGGATTCAGTACATCAGAGGTCGTGTCCTGCAGAGATTCTCCAGTGTCAGCACACACCAAAACTTAGCACAATAAAACCAGGTCTGCCTGGAGGGCTTCTGTTATGGAATATTTACTGTTATGCTGATAAAACAAAGCTGTTAGCTCCAGAGGAAATAATTTTACAGGAGAGAAGAGAGTGAAATTTCATTAAGTGATTGACCAAAAATAAACCATGAAGTAGGAGTGAAGGAGAGCTCCCAATATTCATGGTGCCTGCAGTACAAACAGGGACAGAATCTTGCATAATGCATGACTCTGCATTCTTCAGTACTGAACATAAACTGGAACACGAGGATTTAATGCACAGAAATCTGGAGTTTCAGCAGGAATTATTGGAATAGGTAAAAGCCCTCAATATTTAGCAGTTTGTGTTCTATTCATGTCCCTGCATTTGAAACAAGTTATTTTCTTGTATTTATGTTAGATAGAAAGAGGTTATGTTAAATATTAAAACAGGTTATCTAGAAAGGCAGGGAATATTTCCTCACTCCAGGATTCTGAAGAATGAATTCAGCAGTTGACCTGTCTGAAGCAGTTTAGCAGCTTTTGCCTTGGCACGTGGAGCTGGAGCAGCTGAGCTGGCAGGTGTCCTTCCAGGTACACGTTCAGAGCTTGCAAGGGAAAGTCTGAAGGCTTGCAATTGTGGAAAGTATTCTAGCTTAAGACTCTGTATTCAGGATGACCCTATGGAGAGAATATAAGGAGATTTATTGATGGCATACAGGAAAAAAAGGCAAGCAGGTCTGAGGTTAGACTTTCCCCTGAAGACCCTGACAATTCGACTTCTTTGTTGCATTTCTTGTCAACAAAAAGTCTGATCAGTGCAGTTGCAAACTGCTTATTTTTCTCTTTTCCATCTTTTTGTTTCTTTGCTCTCAACATTATTTAAAATAATATTCCCAAGGATTCTCTTAGTTGCTTGCAGAGCTTTCTCAGGCAGGGTCTGCACCACTGGTGCCCCCAGTCAGGACCACGTTGTGCAGTTGTACGAGGATTTGCTGTGGACTGGCTTTGATGTTTCCTTTTCTCTGCAGGTGGGGAGTGCTGGTGGTGTAGGGTTCATTATCAGCTTCTCCTGGTAAAGAAGAGAAATTCAGCCATTGGCATAACAGTTTTAAAAAGCATTGCAATGTTGGGATTTTTGCTGCTTTGTTTCAAGTAACAGTTCTTTAGGGAATTGCCAATTTCAAATGTGAAGATTGGACACTATGTCCAGACCCCACTTTGCAGCTGGGCTTTTGCAGAGCAGCAGAACAGCTGCACCTTCAAAAGATGTAAATTCTGCATTTAGGGTGCAGGAGTTGAGATGGGCTCTTCTGAAGAGGCTTAACAAACAAACAAAAATCTTTAAAATTGTGGAATGTATTTTTGAAAAAGTGTTCCCTGAAGGTCACCCTGGTGTCTTTGGTTTAATAGTAACAAAAGCTGTGTGATTTCCTGTGCTTATGCAGTACATTCATGGTATCCTCAACAGCTGTCTCAGAAGATGTCATCTTCTCAGGTGGTAAATGGGATGATTCCAGGACATTTTTGTTTCTGTTTGCAGCTGATGTCATTGCAGGGTGTTAACTCTGTCCAGCAGAGAGCATTTTTACTCTGCTGGCACTGTCACCTCTGGCTCCACCACCTTTGGTTCCGAGTCTTGCTCTGCACAGGAGGGGTTTCCATGCAGGGAAGGAACACACCTGTGACTGTGACCGTGACCTGTCACTGTCCCCACCCTTGGTGCCACTGGATTCCTGCCGTGGCGTTTGTTCAGGATTCCTTCAGGAATGTCACTGGCTGGAGATGGCAGGCTGTGACACCTTCGGGGCAGGGCAGGGTGACCAAACCCAAACCATTTTGCTGGGCAGGGCACAGCTGCTGTAGAACCTCTGCTCTGGAAATGCAGAGTTATTGATTCCTTCTCCTCCCTCCCCTCCTCCATTAGCACTACATTTACAGGGCATTAGAAAGGATTACAGTTCCATATCCATGCTGTTATAGCGATTATAATTCATATATTAATCACCTATGCCACGGAATTTTATTATAAAAGGCATAGCTCAAAATCTAATGTCAGTCTGATTTGAAAGAAAATGCTTATTTTTTGTGTTTTCCTACCCTTCTTGCATGAGCTATGCTCCATTAATAACTCAGCAGTAATGAAATGTATTTCAACAAACACAATTCACAAACAGAATTGTGCAGCTTATTTTTTATGTTAAAATCTTCTTTTAGAAACCCCAAAATCAAAACCCTCAGGGCATTACAAATACCCAGGGGAAATATACACACTGCAAAAATCTATGTATGACAGTGACAGACATTGCAGAAACAATGCAGAGGTTAATAGGGAATGAAACCATTGGGAAATTTAGCTAGAATTAACTATATTGGAAATATTAAAGTGTTCTGGTTTTATTTATTATATATCATATTGCGCATTTGAAAATTATCAAATTACAGAGTTTGAAGTTCATATTTGATCCTTCCACCAGCAAGTATCAGCTTTCAGAGGTGTGTGAAGGAGGAGGCTGCAGCCTTTACTCTTGGATGATTTTTTAGGGTAACTACCAAATCTCTTCTTAGTGAGATGGCTGGAAATTTCCTGCTAAATTAATTCCACCTTTTCCAATTCGAGAGATGTCTGAAACACCTTGGAATGTTATTATGGGGTTAAGAGAAAACAAAACATGTCTCATAAGAATAATTTTTGCATTTTAAAATACGTTTCCATATTATTTTACTTCAGAGAGAGACTATTTTGTCTCATAGAGTTTTAAAGTTAGTTTCGGTGCTTAAAATCTTGTGAGTCCTTCATTTGAATGTGCTATTGAAAGGGAAAGGATCCCATTTTTTCAGCCATTTTGGGGTACTCTGAGGATGGAAGGAAAAGTTTTCTGTAAATAAGGAGATTGAGTCTGTGGGGTGTGTCTCTGACAAAGGTGGCACTGAACTTGGAGCTATTCAATAAGAGAGCATTTGGGAATAAGCCTTCATTTTTCTCCCCACAATCTAGAACAATTAGAGAAATTTCCCATTTCACTGCTAAAATTGACACATACAAAGTGTGTGCCCTGCTCATCAATAAACACGATTCTCAAGGGGCTGAGCAAAATAATCTCTTCTAATATTTGGTGAGAGAGTGAAACAGGGCTTTCAGGGCACAAACAGCATTTGTGCAGCTGAGCGTTGGCTGCAGAGCTGGGTTGGTGTGTGCAGCAGGGCCAGCTGTGCTCACACACACACAGAGCCCTCCCAGGGCTTCGGAAGGAGCAGCTCTGCCGGGCACAGCCTCGGCTGGGCCTCCAAGGGAGGGATGAATTAACAGCAGGATCATCCTCAAATTATAGAGGACATTTGAGAATTGTATTTTTTAGGGGAAATGTCTGTGGTTCTGGGTGTGGTTTTGTGTGTTGAGATCTGTTTTTCCTGGTTATTTGCACACTGAAGTTTTCCAGGCTGCAAAGGACAGACACCACTGAAGTTTTTGATGGAACATTTTGTTTCCAGGCTGTTTAGTGTGGGTTCCCAACCCAGGATTGTATTGCACCATACAAAATGAAGAACTCAGTCCCATGTTTTGTTCCATCCTTTGAACCACCATTGAATACATTTCCCATTGCCTTCTGCTCTCTCACTGAGCCCTACCACTGGTTTAAGCTACAGCTGCAGTTTTAAGTGTTTAAAGCTGCTGCTGACTGCCTAAAAGCCTCTGAAAATTGTATTTCCTTCCTTAAATTTGTGTTTCCTAGGGAAGTTTCTCTGTTCCCTTTCCATTTCTAGTGTGTGAGAAGTGCTCGTTTTTAATTGTCTGTAGAACAAATAGTTTGCTTTCAGGAATGAAGGGTTGTGCTCTGTAAGCACAGAGGCTTTTTGTCTACTTCAAGTACAGACTCAGTACCATCAGCTGTTACTTAGGGATGTATTTTGTCCTTCTTTCATGTGGAGAGCTCTTCACAAATTACACTGGAATTTCATACAAATGGTTGTTGAATTAGGATCCAGAGAGGAGGCAGGAGATGCCTTTTAAAGTGGTGCTCAAATGCAGTATAATTACATAGGTGCCTTTAGCTGCAGTTTGTTCAGCTCCACCAGCATGGAACGTGTTCCCCCAGTCCTGCTTTGGTTCAGGGTTTAATGTTGTTGGCTAATGAATCTCATGTGAATCTTTTTTTAAGCAATATTTATACAGCTGCTCTGTTGTTAAGAGCAAATGTGTAGAAGTGGTTATTAAAATTCATCTTTCTTGCTTTTCTGTTAATTGCATAATACTAATGATGTACATCTCTGCATAATATAAAAATATCATATTGCTTGCATCATTTGGTTTCATAAATTATTCGGCATTATGCATCATTTAATATTATTCCTGCTTTCCTCAAAATTATTATAATTTCCTTATATTCAATTTACAGCTGTGGAACAACTATTTTCATTTGGCTGTGGCTTTTATTACCCAAGATTCACTACAGCTAGAGAACTTTTCCCATGCAAAATACAACAAAATCCAGAACAAGTAAGCAAAATATATTCTTTAGCTTATATCCTTAATTTTGTGGTAAAATGATTAAAAAGGTAATGATAAAAATGCCTTTCATATTCCTTCCCCCCCAGATATGGAGATATGAGACGTTTAATTGGCTTTGCTATCCGTGACATGTGGTACAAACTTGGTGAGTAGCAAACTGAGCTTCACTGCAACTGAATCTGTCACATAATGTTTGTTCCATTGAAGAATATCTGACATGAAGTGCTTTTGTAAATATTTCTGCTATTTGAACTTAAAATATGTTTTCACTCCTGTGATTAAACTTGGAGCTGACATGAGATACAGTTGGATTACTGCCAAGTTTTTCTTTAAAAGAGAACTCAAAACATTCTCTCAGATTTCAAACATGACTGAAATCAGATTTCAGAACCTTATTTTGCAGGGCTGAGACTGGATGAATTTTCCCTGGAAGTTACTGCTCAGCCTGAACCTATGATTCTGCAAATTAGGACACTCAGATTTGGATTAAAATTCAAAAAAAGTTTTTACATTTGTCATCCAGCCAGGTTCTGCTGCTCCTCCTTTGAGAGTTTCTTATTAACTCCTTTGGGATCATTTCTTATTAACTGAATTTAGGTAGAATATTCATTTTATCTTGCAAAATTTTTGTGTGGCACTTGCATTGAAAACTCACATGGCACTCATCAGAGAGGAACATCAGACTCAGGCACTCCTTAGTGTGGAACAAGTCTCACATTTGCTGATGAGAATGTTTTTGCCTCCTCACAAGGTTCAGGCAGCACTGACACTCACAGTTCCTCGGGGCTGCTGCTGCTCTGCTCCATTTATCAGGGCAGAGTTTGAGCCATGCCCAGGGCCTGGCTGAGAGTTCTGCACGTTTGGGTCTTTGTTGGCAGCTGATTTAACCCTGGTGCTACAAGAAAATTCCCTGTGGGGTTGGCAGCTGAGATCTGTGGATGGTGTTTCTGTAACTGCTGCTGATTTTGGTGCATTGGTTGGTTTGATTCATTGTTGCAATGTCTAATTTTATTTTAAAAGTCAGTAATTGTTTCTCCTTCATAGCAAGGTTACTCCATGTGACATTACCGTGTGGTGCTCTCCTGCTGGTAGAATTTGGGAAGTTCTTAGGGTAATTTATTGCTATCTACTCTAAATATTTATGAGGAGATGTCCAAAACTTTAAAAATCGAGTTCTTCACTGAGAATATCAACTCCTCTGGCATTCCTGCTTATTCCTGGCACTGCATTCTGGCACCTTAGAAGTTGACAGTATCCATTCACATGCCCCCAGCTTTTGAGAAGAAATGAAGAGAAGTGACTGAGCTGTAAGACTTGACCAACACAGATGGCTTAAACACTACTTTAAATGATTGCAGCTCCTAGATTTCTTCCTAAAAATATTTGGTTTGCTCTTCATATATTCAATTTTTGATATTGTTTCAGGCCAGAATAAAATTTGCTTTATTCCGGGGATGGTTGGGCCCATCTTGGAAATGACTCTTATTCCAGAAGTTGAACTACGAAAAGCCACGATCCCAATTTTCTTTGACATGATGCTGTGTGAATATCAGAGGACAGGAGAATTCAAAAAGGTAATTACAAATGCTCTGCATGAAAATGCATGTAAATGTCATGCACTCAGTGTTTCTGGTAAATGTTTGTCAGGTGAGCTTTCTGCTTACACAAAATTCAATCCCAAATATTAAAAACCAGAGAAACAGCAAGTGTAGGATCTCCAGAGTGACTTAGTTCGGCTTAGGCAAAACTTGTTGCATTGACAGCAACAAATAGAATAGCAAATAGGGGCCCAGGGAGGTCTCAGGATCTAATCCAAATTTTCAGGATTTTACTGGAAAATGTTCTGAGCGGCAAGACTTACATTGAAGTCAGCCCTTCATTAAGTAGGAGACAGAATTAAATGACCTCTAGGGATCCTCTATAATCCAAATATTTCCTTATCCCCCTTCCTTGTGACATAGATATTGGTAAGCCAAAACTTCCAGGTTTTAATACAGAGTATGTGACAGGAGTGGCAGTGAATAGTTAATTATACATTGTCAGATTTATCAGGAAACTGTACCTTTTTAAATGTTCATTGTGAGAAAAATAATCACTGTGAAGAAGTGAAATTCCTGGAGTGTTTTCGGCTGTCATTTTGAAAAGGAAAAAGAATTTTTAAGTCACTACTATGAAATATTTTTGATTGATGGAATAGAAATGGGGAAGGTGGGGCAGGGCACTAGGGATTGTAATCTAAATTTCCTGCCACTGCTTGCTGTGTCTGCCTGGGCAGTGGAATATCCATCCCTGTCTGACATCTCCATTCTCCTCAAGCTCTTTGGGCATGGAATCAGCTTGTTCTGTGTTTGCACACTGCCTCCCACAGTAAATTATAAACTGGATATTCAGCTTTGCAGTTACACAAATAATTAATTCAGAACAGTCTGTGTAAGGGAAAATGACAAACAAAAGGCATCATTTTAGACACATGTAAATATAAATATCTCGTATACCCAGCTATGTTTAATACTTTAAATCGTTTGGGGCATTTCTGTGTCAATGAAGTGTGGAACAAATGAGCAGATGGAATTTCCATTTTGGTCTGTATTCCACAGTGCAAAGCTTTTGGTTCAAGGCCAAGATTAAAAACCACTTTGTTTCTGTGCATCTGTTCCCTTCGTGTCCTGATAGTCCTATATTTGCCTTCTTAAAAATGTTTTCCTGCTCATGGCTTATACCTCCTCTCTTGGGAGAGACACACAGATCTAGAGCCCAGGAATCCTGAAAACCCATCACTCATCCCGCCTGATTAACAGGAGCAGCAGCTTGGGAGCCTGGGAGAGGCCAGGCACTCCAGTGCCCACTGAATCACTTCTCCTGCCGTAAAAAGAAGTTTCAGGTGGTATTTTACAGTGCCAAGGAACAAGGACATTGAGTTTATTGCAGCTTAAGGAGAAATGGGGAGTTTTCATCAGATGGTGCAAAAACTATTTCATAATTGAGCAGCTGAGTCTCATTGGACTCTAATGATCTGCTTTAGGAATTGTGATCACTTGCTCATCAAGAATCATGGGGTTTTTCCTCTCCTTTGCTATGGATGAGGTAATTAAGATAAAAAACTTGCCTCTGTAAGTTTAGCCATTCTGGTAAGTTTTTTAAAATACTTATTTTAAAGGAAAGGTGCATTAATATTTATAGTTTAAAATTGTTACCACCTTAATTTAAAGGAGCAAATAAGTAATATGAATGGATAATTACTGGATGCACAAACACATGAACTCCAGGTTTTGGTAGTGGGAAATTTTAATTTGCAATTTGACATTTAGTAGTATAAAGGATGTTTTTTTTAAAGCTTTAGTGTAAAATTTTGAGAATGACAACATGTTATTTCAAGAGTGCCTGGAGCACTCAGGAGCCCAGAATGACATTCACTTAAAGCATAATTTTGTGGAACTTTAAAAATAAATAATTTATTTCTAATCTAATCTTCTCTAATGAGACAAGAGGGGAAAAAAAAACACAAACAGAAACATCTTTACGAGCTGAGCCTGTACCAGCACAGGAACCAGAGCTTGTCTGGTACCTCCAACATGATTTAATTTAATAACCTTTCCCAAAAATCCTGTCTGTGTTAACATTTCTGGTGCTGTGCTGGGACAGGGCTCTGTTCTGGGGGGTACAGGAGGTGTGGGGGCTGTGTTCTACTGTATGCACACAACGTACAGGCAGTGAGGATATAAAGTCATTTAAATTTATCAAGCGAGAATTTTATTTTATTTAGCTTTTTCTAGGAAATAGTCTAATCCCAGAGAAAACAGAATTCCACCTGTGGTTATCTCAAGAATGAATTGCTCTACAAATATATTTAATGGCTTGGAATCTGTATGTAGGTGTAGGCCACAGTAAGACATTTTCTTGCAATCCTTTCTTCTGCTTTGCACATGTATTTTCCATTCACCCAGAGCAGTGTTACATAAGCTCGTAATTTTAACTCTAATTGAAGATGTAGAGAGGGAGCCATTAATATCTACTAATTTTAGCTATCGAGGCTCTGCCTATCATGAGCTCAGAGAGCTGGGAATCTTGGAAAACCAATTTATTCATCTCTCAGTGTCTGTGCACAGACTCAGTCCTCTAAATGTATTCCTTTCTCCTTCAAATAAGGGAAGCTCGTTGCATGTGTGAGACAGGCTCATTGCTCATGTGTTAAAAAAGTCCCATCCTCCAAATGCTGATAACTCACCTTTCCTTTCCTTGAAAGATCAGGTTGTGCGTTTTATTAAAACTTCCCAAAGGAAGACACATCATCGAGAGACCTCGTCCTGCTTGTTCTAACTGTGATCTGAGGCCAGGAGTTAGAAAATGCTTGCTTAAAAAACAAATACACAAACAAATAAGGAAAATTAGCTCTCTGCAGAGTAAATGAAAATATCATTTAAATAAACATGGATTTGAGCTACATTGCGGATTTAACTTGGCTTAGGAAAGATTAATTCATCTGTGTTTATATTTTTGCTCAAATAAATCATTCTGTTTGTGTTTAGCATTTTCAGTTTAGTATCTCTCGTGGGTTCTGCCAATTGCTGGAGCCATCTGGGGAAGTTTTCTGTGTTTGCTTTCCTTCCCGGCTGCTGTGGGACCATATCAGAAATCAGTGCTGGCTGCTGCTGTGTGCTCGGGTTCCAGCCTCGTTGGTAGAGGACAGACATTGACTCCATGGCAGTGTCCTGCTCTTCTGAGCTCTCACAGGGGACTGAGAGTGGGACTGAGGTGTCCCCAGCAAGCTCCTCTGGCTCAGGAGGTTTACCTGCTGTAAACAGCCACATTTCTTTCTCTCAGCTCTCCAAATCTTGTTATGTGTAAAGTTTCAGAAGGATGTGAGCTCAGCAGCAGTGCTGAGTTTGTACAGCCTGCTGCTTCGGAGAGATCCATGTGGAAAACATGGACGTGTTTTCCAAGGGGAGATTCCCTGGATCTGTTAGAGAAGCGGGTGGGTTTAAAGCTAAATTGCTGCCAGTGACAATTAGGCACACTCTGTTTAAGTGAGAGGAGAAAGACACTTTCAGAGCTTAATGTTGGCACAGAAACTTTAACACTTTATTCTATATTTCTGCCAACTTTTTAATTTGATCCAAGCAACTGATGTTTTCTCTTCTTGCAGGTTGTTGAGAAACTGCAGGAAAGATGCTTAGGAAGACTTTTTTTGTTCAGATTCAGAAATTATTGCCTCTTTGAGAAGTAATCAATTCTCTCTACCTGCTGAATAAGTACTAGGAAGGATTTAAGAGGTGGATTTAACTGGTGCTTGACCTGCACTATATTCACAGATTTGTCTTACTGCAGTAAGCCCACAGAAAATGGCTGGATTGGATGGTTTTGCTCAATATTTCCTTGTCCTGAAACTGCCAAGCATCTGTGTTACCCACATTAAATACTAATACACATCCTGCTTGCACATAAAAATTAACTCAGAGCCCTTTAAACTTCTATTTCAGCCAGGATGAGACAGAGCCATTTTATTTTTTTCTGTTAAGCTATTTTTCAATGATAACTCTTGATTCTCTAATATTAGTATAGTATGTTCTGTTCAACAGGCAGTTTCTCATTTGTATTCTAATAGCAGAGAAAGTATTAATATTAGAGCAGCAAAACCTGCAAGTAACAACATGGTGGAAATGGCTCCTTCCTCCCTGGCCCTTTCCAGAGCAGATGTACCTGCACTGCCACTGCTCTGAGCCCACGTTTTGCTCTGGGTGTGAGCAGTGGAGAAGTTTGGCTGCTCAAGATGCTGTTTCACAGCTCCTTGAAAGAAGCAGAAGCCACCTCAGTTTCTGCTTCAAGAGCAGTTTGCAGGATCAGGGTGGCCAAAAGATCTGGGTTGGACACTGGAGGAAAGAAGGGAAAGTTTGGCCTTTGTTCTTGAAAAATGATGAATCATTTTTCTGGGTGGAGAGTTTGAATCATGACCTACTTGAAGGAAGTACATCTAGTAACATATTTTCCTTTAGAATGTCATGTTCTTTAAAACTGAAGAAATTCTAGAAACGCATCTGAAGAGATGTGTGACCTGCTTGGTGCTCTAAGAGGAAGGGCTCTTTTCCTCTGTGGAGCCCTGGCTTGGCTTCTTCAGCTCACAGCTGAATGTTTTGATGAGAATATATTGAAATAAGGTAAAATATTTTGCATTGCAGTTATCTGAAAGTACCATGTCTGAAATACTATAGTAATTCTTTGTACCATGAGAGGCTTCCACTTCTCTGATGGGATGATCTGGATCCCAGCCTGCCAAAGCTCTCAATTACACAGAAACACTCCAGGGAGAAACAGAATTATTCATGTACTGACAATTGTGTGAAATTTTGTATCAAAGAGGAACGTGCAAACTTGCTGCATTAGCACAGTAATGAACTCTGTCATTTTTACAGTGGTTTAATAATTAGATCTATGTAAAGCAACTGAGCTTTATTTCAATGTAGGTCTCCACTAATGCTCCCCCTGTGCCTCTTGATGTGTTAATGACTTGTCAAGAACCCTGAGGTAGATTTTCCTGTGTCTTCTGAACAGGGTACAGTTGTTTGCACGAGGACAAAGACTGTCTGTAGCTGTGTCTCACACACCCAGGGCAGGGGAAGCTTTGTAAAAATCTGTGTCCAGGCTTTCAGCCCTGCTAAAAGCCCAGACCAGAATATGCCCAAGCATTTAACCTTTGGGAATATGGGACATAATTATACAAGGGTACATTTTTGATGTCATGTTGAAGTGTTTTGACCTCTGGATAGCTGCTCAGTGTTTTGATTTTTCTTTCTTTATTAGTTTGAAAATGAAATAATTTTGAAGTTGGATCATGAAGTGGAAGGAGGACGAGGGGATGAACACTACATGCAGTTGTTTGAGTCCATGTAAGTAGTGCATGAGAATAAATAGAACAAATGCCTTCAGGATGTGTTTCTATCTGATTGATCCCAGTTGTCAGGTAGGTAGCCTTACCTAAAATAGAATCTTAGCAACTTTTTTCATGGAGGGACTGGAAATACCATAATGCTTCACTACACCTGGTTTGCATTGCAGTTCTGCTCACTGAAATTATTTTCCTGGCTGCTTTTCATTGTTCTGTGCTTCAGCCAAATTATGAAGAAGTTATACCTAACCTGCATTTTTACATGTCTAGGTTGGAATCCAAGAGATTATTCAGACAAGTCTGAATTTAAATAAGGCTTTGTGATGTCATGTGCATGTTTTTCTTCCTCAAAGCCTGCTACCCTGTATGGGTGGTATTTCTGGGTAGGGGTAGCAGTCTTTGCAAAGTCACATCTCTCATCAGATGAACCATGAAAGCTTTGGGTACACACACAGGGGACATAAAGAATCATTTATTCTGTTTCGTTTTGCAGCAGCTTTTATCAAATTTGAATGTTGCTGTCTAGTTTTCTTCAGGATTCCCCTTAGGATAAACAACGCCAGTATTTCAGTTTATCATGTTTTCTGGATGTTCCTACAATGTCTCCATCTAGTTTGAAATACTACATTGCCTTAAAGCTGGAGAGAGTGCTCAAACTGAGACTTTATCTATGCAAAAAGCAAGGCTTCCCTCAGATCTTGTGTATGTGACCCTTTGAAGTTCACTCTTTCTGAGCTGTGGAACATTATTTGCTTGCCTTGTTTGCACTTTGCTCTTTCATTCCAGAGCTTTTCTTGGAAAGTGGCACTCTGCAGTTAAACCCCATCGTTCAGCAGTGCAGCCAAGGAGTGTCATCAAACACAGAGCAGAGCTTTTGATCTCCTGCCTTTGCAAGGCCCCTTCTTGCTCTGACATAGCTGGTTTTTCCCCTTGGTACTGTCCCACTTTCTAGAAGGCCTCAAGTTCAAAGTTTCCACATTTCTAAAGATGACAATTCATCTTCTTATCTCCAGATTTTGTTGAATGACTCCTGCAGATGGAGTGTTGGAGCAGAGGCTGGTGACCTGCCTGTGGTAGGTCCTGTTCTCTCAGTTGGCTTGGTTTAAGTCTTCCTACGTTTACACCTTTCAGAACAGGGATTTCATCCCTCTGTCCCCAACTCCCTGTTCCAGCTGGAAGGAGACCCAGTTAAATTTGCCTCCACATTTATTCACGTGGTCATTTTTTTTCATCAGCTGATCTCCTATAACTGTCTGCATCCCTGCACAGTTCCAGGTGTCACCTGAAGGCAGATATTAACAGCACTCAGTGTCTGCTGTGTGGCTGCTCACCTCTGCAACCAACATTTGCCCACACCAGTGGCTGCTGGGAACTTCTCCATGCCCATAATGATAAACAAAACAGGTTCAGCAGAAGTTTAATTAAGCACTGCCTTGCATTTGTCCCTAGACCTAAATGTGAGTGTGGCCCAGGAGGGGTTGTGACCTGTCCTAGCCAGTGCCCAGGGGAAGCTGGGGTGATGTGGGACAGGTGAGAAGTTGTTCTCAGCAGGCAGAGTAGGCAAGGCTGCCCTGCCTGGGGAAATGCAGGAGAATGAGTGCAGCTCCAGGAGCACAAGTTGTGCCATGCCACTTGTCCTCAGGCTCAGAAAATGAGCTCTGGCATGTTTTAGTTCCTAAGACAGGCACAACAGGAAATGGCACTTGGCAGCTCTCCAGTTCCCCATCATTGCAGTGGCCCATGCTATGCAGTTGTTTCTCTTCAGCTTTATTGCAAATATTTTTTTATTTAAAATTTTCTATTTTTTTTCAAGCTCTGTTTAAAAATTCAAAGGTTTCTTGCTCCCTCCTGGGCATAAAAAAATCTTCTGAAGTTTTGTGGTCCTTTTTATTGGGATTATTGTATAAAGCTGAGCAATACAACTTTTTGAATCTTCCCTCAAGAGACAGGAATTCTTCTCTCCTTTTGTTCTTTTTGTAGTTCTTTATGTGGACTCTGGTTCACCTTTCTTTAGTGACTGGAGTTATGTACTTCGTGCTGGGTGAGACCCAGCAATAGCTTGTGGTTTATGTCAATGTTTTTCAGCTTGTATTGGGAAGAAATGTGATGTCTTGGTGCCTCGTGTTCATTGTGCAGTCAGGGAACGTTCACAGCCCTGCTTTGTTTGCTGTTACTCCCAGGGAAGCTGTGGCAGAAATCCATAACAGTCACTTGAATGGTGGCTGTACTTTCCTTCATTAGTGACTCACACTGCTTCTGATACTTGTAGATGTGAAATAACACCATTTTCCTGTATAATATTCCAGTCTCCTATGTGTTTCTGAGGCTTTCTTACTTTCTTTCCCACAAACATCTTTTAATGTGCTCCAACCTTTTCTGTCAGTTGTCAGCCCTTCAGCCTCTTCAGTGTTTCCACTCCATTTGCAGTGTATTTTATAAGCCATGTGTCAGTTATTGATTTAAATATTTCACTTTCAAACCAGTCAGACAAGAGCAATTGGAGTATTCTGCTTTTGTCTGCTCACCTCTGTCCCTCCTACCTTATACAATAAAAATATTCTTTCAGACATCCACATACTCCCTCTGTGTCAGGACAGTGACTCCACTGGAGCTGCACAATCCCAGGAATAAACTTTAGATGCTGCTTTTACTTTGCTTGAGTTTGGAACTTTATTCCTGAGTATTCTGCAGAGGTTCCATTCTAGGCCAGAGCTTTGAGGATTTCTTTGCAATTGAAGTCAATATGAATATGTATTTTCTGAAGAAGATTCAGATAATTATGAGTAAAAAAATTGTTTTGCTGTTAATTAAAACAGTATACTCAGTAATTAGAGTTTAAAAAATATTATGCCTAAAGATTACTAATAAATTTTTTTATTGCCTGGGTGTCTGGAAAACAATGATGTAGAGCTCAACTGATAATTGAGCACTAAGAGGTTAGAACCTTCCCACCTACCAACACAAAGCCTTGGAGAAAATTAACTGCATCTCTGCTTGACCCAATGCTTGTATCTATAATTACATATGTGAAAATATATGCGTGTGCGTGTGTATATAAATAGATATATATATATATATTATAGATTAAAAATTTAATTCGTCAGAGAGAATTCCAATGGAAAACCAGAATGTTAAGTAGAGGAAACAAAAGAAAAGCAAAGAAAGAAATAATTTCTTTTAAGCAAAGAAAGAAAATACTCCTCAATGAGATGCAAGTAATCACTTAATGATGTTCAAACAGAGAAATGTTGAAAACAAAGCTCTGACAATAAAGTGAAATCCCTACTCCTAAATCACTTCAACACTTTTTAGAAACAGTATATGCTAATGTTTTGTTAATGTAAATTGAAACTGATGATGCCAAAATATAAAATTCCCTTTCCTGTATTTTTATCAGAAGAGATCAAGCTGCTCTTTTCAATCTGCAGAAAGTTGATTGGTTTTGCTTATTTCTCAAAATAAAATTACTCTGGTGATGTCTTTTTTGAGCTAAAATTGTAATTTTTGTTCATTTGAACTTTTACTCACATGTAACAGTACAAAGAGAAGGAAATTTTTTTTCCATGTTATGCTGAGGAAAGGAAGGTGCAGTGTTTATTGCAATAGTGTGACATTCCAGGGACTTGAGTTTGTGATAGCACAGATGCAGATTCTCTGTCCTGAAGTTATGGGCACACCCTTGGATTCAAAGTCATTTTCAGACAGGAAAAGTAAATGTCTCTTTTATCTTTTTTCCATTTGATTCATATGCCATTTGTCCTCTGAATATCCAAATTACCAATTCACAGAGGGAATTTCCAGTGCATTCTGCAGTTGATTTAGGCCTAATTCAGTACTTGCTATCAGAATTGCGCCAATATTTCTCTATTTGCAGCATTACAGAGTGTGCCAAGCAGCACCCTGGCATTTGCAGCCTGGTGGAAAGCTTTGTGAGCCTGGTGAGAGGGCTCCTGGAGAGGCTGCTGGATTACCGTGCTGTGATGAGCGACGAGAGCAAGGACAACCGCATGAGCTGCACCGTCAACCTGCTGGTACGTCCTCTCCTGGCTCTGGGTAACCCAGGAGCATCCCCTGAGGAGGGGACACCTTTAGAGTCCATTTATTGAACATGAAGGTAAATCTTCCTGGGGGCAGGAGTGGATGACAGCCTTCTGTAGTGATTTAAACTCTAGGGCAAGAGATTTTTCTATCTCTTTGCATGGATATGTGCGTGAGTCTGAAAGCAACGTTCCCCCGTTTGCTTTGTTTGGTTTGTGTGCTTCATCCACTTTGATTCTGTGGATAAATAAGGAAGTTTGCTGCTCACATGCCTGTACCTATTGACAGGCTTAATGGGACAGTGGGTTCTTGACAGAGTCAAGCTGTGATGAGGAGCTGACCCACTTGGTGCTTCAGTATCTCAATAGTTACAGTTCTCAAATGAGGGCAGGAAACCTGCAAGGCACCTTTGCAGTTGGGTGCCAAGAGATTTGAGGCTCTGATCTTGTCCTAGGCCACTCTGTCTTCTTTTCTATTCCTGTTTTGTAATGAGGATATTGCACAGAAAAGTTCTTCCTCCAGTAAATTCCTCAAAGCTGAGGAGGAACCTCTGCCACCTTTGACGTATTACACTCACACACTCTGTTCCTCAATAATCACTGTGCAATGTGGTGTCAATTTCTGCAGCTCTTCAATGGACCATTCTTGTCATACATTTTGCACAGCCTTAGCAAAATGCAAACTTGCATTCCTGCAAACATGTTATGGTAATAAAAAAAAGATTTTTATTTTTGGAACTGGCTCCTTTAGAGGTACTGCACAACAATGCTCCATAACTACAGTGCTACACATCTGCTTCAACACATACCAGCTTCCACCAAGTGTAGCTGGAGCATGTGGTTTATTCTGTTAATGCATTTGGTTAACCATATTTTCCTCTTCTCCAATAGAAAACCTTCAGTAATGATCCCATTATGAACTAGGAAAAGTATATGTATGTATAAAACTCTACATATAACTAATAAAAAATATTAATTGAAGAAGTAGTTGCAGGTTTAAACTTCAGATATTAAATTATCTGAAGTTAATAAATTATGTAAATTATCTACTTTTCATACTGTCTATGCTTTCTAACTACCAAGGAAAGCAAAACCTCAGTCCATGTGTGTGTGTATCTATATCTATAATTTTATTAAAGGATATTAGGAGGTAACTTTAAATATTTGTGTCCCTAGAATTTCTACAAGAACATCAACCGTGAAGAGATGTACATCAGGTATGGCAACCGTTCTATTGGATCTCTTTTGGAGAGGGCAATTAACATTGTCTTGTGAGTTCTGGTTTTATCATTGTGCTTGGATTTCTGTATGTATTGTTACCTTACCATCCCAAATGACTCCGTGGCAGCCCTGGCCTCTCACTCTGTTGTTAGCTTAGCCTTCAGCAACTGGGAATCTGTGCTATGTATTCAGCAGCAGCATTTTTCCACAAGAATTAAGTTTTAATTGATCAAACATTCATTGTCTATCATTTAAAATTAAGAAAGAGCAGATAGATTTGAGGCTTGAGGGACAGCGTATCACACATTTAGGATGGCAGAGAAAAAATTCTGGTTTTGTAGAATGGCTCAATCTGCTGAGTTTCCTTCAATGTGCAACACTCCATGGGCAGAGTTACAGCTGAGGCATTTTCTGTGGGAACTGCAAATTCCTGCAGGTGTGGCATGGCTTCTTGCTGTCTCCAAAGGCAAATTCCTGCAGATGTGGCATGGCTTCTTGCTGTCTCCAATGGCAAATTCCTGCAGATGTGGCATGGCTTCTTGCTGCCTCCAATGGCAAATTCCTGCAGGTGTGGCATGGCCTCTTGCTGTCTCCAAGAGTTCTGTATGTGGGCTGCAGCAGATCTTGCTGCTTCAAAAGCTCCCCATTTCCTGCCTGTCCTCTCCTGCAAAATCTGCAGAACAAAGCCCAGAGTCCCACGTGAAATGAGCCCTGGAGGTGATTCAGAGCTCACCCTGGAGCTGTGAGCCAGAGTGGTCGGGGGGAACAGCACTCCCTCAGCTGTCTTTGCTCAGGGGGAAACTTTCTGTTGGGCTGGCAGCTGGGAATGGGAGTGCCTTGGACTGCCACAGCAAGGTGTCAGAGCTCCTGTGTCTCGAAACTCCCAGTGTGAGTTAGAGAGGGATGCAATTTTCTTCCTGGCTGCTGCAGATGCAGCTTGAGCCCCATGGTGGGCAGTGACCATGCTGGAAGCAGCAATGTTACCACAGGGATCAAGGAGAAATTCAACCTAGAACAACTCTTCTGCCCCCACCACCTCCCCAGCTGTAGGGACTGCTTTGCCCTTCTGGGCTGGTATTTTCCACTTTCTGCTTCCTCCTGTGATGTGCTTTGGTTGCATCTGTGCACATGGGGAACGTTGCCTGCAAGTGACAAGGGCCCTGAGGAACCCTCCAGGAACACTGGCCTTGGAGGTTTCTCAGACCCTGAGTGCAGCCATCTCTCCCCTCTGAGGAGCAGCTGACCACACCCAGGGGAGAGGAGGGCTCTTTCTGTCTTCTCCTCTCCTGCACAAAGTTTCAGCACACAAAAAGAACAGAGCAAAGAGTGAACAGGGCTTCAGCCCCCTCAGTGTCCTTGACGAGTCTTTGGGGAGCCATAGGTGACATCCACGGAGTTTCCTGTTATCTGGAACATTTTGGCACTCAGTATTCCACTCATGCCAGTCTCCCATCTAATCCTTGCTCTCTCCTCTATCAGGTATTTGTATAAATTGCGAGATCTTCATTTAGATTGTGAGAATTACACAGAAGCAGCATATACCCTTCTGCTCCATACGTGGCTCCTGAAGGTTAGATTTTCTAAACTCAATATATAATTAAGCTTTTGCAGTATTCAATTTGATATTCTTAAGTGAATGTCTTAATCTCTGAGTTATTTTCCACCGGGGTGTTCAAGTTTCTAGTTAGAAATACTGCAGTAGGTCGTGCAAAATTAACATTAATTGTTGAAATTATATTTTCAGTAGGTGATTAAAAGCCATATATTGTTGAAACTAAATATGGTAGAAAAAATAGTTTTCCTTTACAGTGAGAACATTGTGTACAAATGTAGCTTTCATTTTGGTAATTTCTTACTACCCTAAACATAGCAGTTATGAAAATCAAACACAGTTCCAGCTATCACAAGGGGCCATCTAACTTTTAATTTTAAATAATATGGATTACATAAACAAGTTATGTTGTCTTCCTTTTGTTGCTGGTAATTAATTATCTTTCACTATAACTATTGTTGATTACCAGAGTAATGAACAGTATCAGTTAAAATTGTCAGTAAGATCAATTACCATTACAAGAGAACATTCCAAATTTAAATATTCTTCAGCAAAATTCTGATATTTCTTATGGAATATACTTTAGTGCAGAACCATATCAATTTGTGCTATCTTGCTTAAACTTCATTTTGAATTTTTTATGACCATACAAATATGAGATATATTGTCTGCATTGGTATAGACAGAGAACAGTACATGAAATATTTTAATACAAGCAATCTAAATCAAGTCAATCAAGATGATACCACTGGAAAAAAAAAGGAACTAATTTTCTCACATAGATTTTTATATGAAATTTGTAAGTGGGGCAAGGATGGACAGGTATAACATTTTAAAATATGTTTTAAATATTCTGTCTAGTGCTGGTTATCACATGAAATACAGCACTTGTCTGAAGAGGCAGTGAATGCTCTCCCTGTGCCTTTCCCAGTTTGTCTATGGATGGGTGAAAAAGATTTGGGAAGAAAACACTTAGAAGAGCCCAGGGGACCAGACCTCGTGGGAGGGGGAGCTTGGATGTCAAACACTGAATGTGAAAACTCTTATTGATGTGTTCTCATTCTCAGTGGTCAGATGAGCAGTGTGCACCCCAAGTCATGTCAACAGAGTTCCAGTGCTCACAGACCTACAGACACCTGAAAGAGAATTTGTATGAAAAGATCATAGAGTACTTTGACAAAGGAAAGGTAGGTCTGGAGAGTTCTTCCTCTCCAAATCTCTCTGCTGTGCTACTCTGAACAGTAGTGTTCAATGAATGTGCCCTGTATAAAACATTAGTGAGGAAAAGCTTCTTTGAAATGTGGGTCAAGTACAAATTGTATCCTGGAGGTTTATTCCCAGAGCATCTCTGTTCCATAGGAATATGTTCTTTCCATGACCTCATTCATAGAGAAAAGGCTAATGCCTCACCTGCATGCCTCATCTCTGTCAGGCACCAACAAAATACAATAAAAATGTTGAATCTACTTCCTCTTGCAAAGAAAAGAGTTTGGACTACAGATTCCATTTCTAAAGCACTCAGCCCTTATCTCAAAAAAATCCAGAGGGTTTAAAATAGACATTTGTTTCAGAGAGGACAGAGAATTGTATCCTAAACTTAAAATGTAGATTGATGCTCAGTACCATAGTTTAGTTCCATTTAAGACAGAAAGAATGTTAATAGAATTACCTGTCACTGCAATGGCATTAGAGCTGAGAATTTTGGAAATAAAGAATAGGACTAGAAAGCAGGAAGAAACTCTGCAGTGCCAGATAATTAATCCCATGACCCAATATGACCTTTAAGTCATTATGTCTTGCTCAGCTGCAGCCAAAGGTACGAAGGGGAAGGCAATTCATTACTGCTCTGCAAAAAAAGCCCTTCCTATAATTCACAAGGTAGAAGGTTTCAGCTTCAGCTTCTCAGGTTTTCTGTTGGCATCTGCAGTAACTGCACTGCAGCAGTGCCCACCCACTGTCCCAGCAGAGCCAAACCCTCCCAATTCCTGATCTGCAGCAGCCAGCGCTCAGCATTCAGCCCAGGCCAGGGATAGGTGGCCAAAGAGCACCTGGCAGCACGTGAGAATGGCCTGAAGTGAGACTGACACTGTCCTCTCAGCAGCAGAGAATTCTGCTCAGAGACCCCTCTGTCTCTTCTGTTCTGAGTAGGTGAGGAGACAGAATTTGAGAAATATCCTCTTGAGAGGGAGTTTGTTCCTGCTTAAAGACCACTTTTGTGAAGTGCCCCCAGCAGATGAGGAAAGCAGTCCTGCTCTTTCAGTGTCAGTCATTGTCACAGGCTGTAAAAGTAAAGTTGTGTGGAAAGAAAGAAAGAAGCTGCTACTCTGGGCAAGTGGAAATTTAACACTTGTAGTTATTTAGCTGTCCTAGACAAGGCTCCCTATGATTATGGATGCTGCAGGATATTTTGTTAAATGGTGTGTGTTTTAAGGACAGGCAGGTGTCTGTCCCCTCATGAAGTGCTCTGTGCTTGGGGTATGTTCTGAATGTTATCACCTCAGTGATTTACTCTTTCTTTTTTCTTTAATGTATCTGAAAGGTTAGATGATTTTTTAAAAATGTTACTCTAATAATAAAGTAGGTTTACTTATTCCTTCCTGTAATGAATCATAAAACACTTTTATTTTTTAACATTAATCTGCTTTCCTTAAGTTTATGGTTGCCCTGAGTCTTCCACTCTAAATGTGCAGTTAATAAGTGACTGCATTTAAAGACAGCATAATCAATAAAACTGCAGTTAAACTCTGATGTGTTGAAAACTTGTTTGTTGGTACTGGATTTACTTTTTGAACGTGTGGTTGCATTGCAGATGTGGGAAGAAGCCATATCTTTATGCAAGGAACTTGCAGAGCAATATGAAAAGGAGGTTTTTGACTATGAACTTCTAAGCCAAAACTTGGTAAGATTACATACAGATCTTCAAATTATTGCAGACACAGAAATTAGTGCCTTTCAGCTATCAAACAACAGAGCTGCCTATGAGCTTGTGGTCTAAAATGGATTTCTGATTCATTTGTTCAAGAGTTCCTGTTTCACTGTAGCAATCCAGTGGTAAAGTAAAGGTTCATAAATAACTGTTGGTTAAAGTTGCATGAACGTCTGTTTATTGAGGTATTTGGAAATGTCTGTAGATGAAATAAACATGTTCTCACCTAGGGAAATTGAAAGACCATGTTTTGAAGGCTCTGTACTGCCCTAGGGTAGAAAGAACACCTGGATGAACTTTTCCCCCTTAATTTTTCTTGAAATTTTAGCAGCTTGGATCTTGACAAGCCTGAATAATTCTGTCCAAGTCAGGACTGTGGAAATATTACAGCACAAGGAATTAGAGCTAGATCCAAAGGCTAGAAAGAAAATTTTGAAGGAAAATAAAATATTCAGTTATTTGTTTAAATTAAAATTGAATGAGTCAATAAAGGATCTCACCCTCCACAAACCTTTTTATTCTACTCCAAAAATTTAATCTTTGTATGATTTCAACAATTGTTTAGGGCTCATTCAATAGATATCCTTGAATCTTCCTCAAAAAGAAAAAGGTGGGAATCAAAACATAATGTTCTTGAATGGTGCTGCATATAAAGAAAACTTCTTTTGCTCAGTTTTTATCATGAATTATAAGGCATTTTTGCCAGTTTAAGTTGCAGTGCTGTGTTCAGGTATAACACCTAAATGACATTTGGTATTTTACAGAAGAATTTGTTCTAAGCCCTTTACATGGTGTGTGCCCTTACAACGAGCCCAGAGTAAAAACTGGAGTTGATCCCATACCTCAGGAAACATTTGAGGCAGGGAGTTTTTCCAAATGTATTATTTCAGTAATGTTATCAGTGGCCAGGGATCACTTTGGTGTTTGCTTTTCTCCTAAGTTAAGGGTAAGCCCAGTTCTGAGGTCAAATATCAAAGCTGAAGCCATTTGCTGTGTGTTATATCTGATATAAATGTAAGCAGTGTTTAATGTCCCCCTGCAGCATCCTGTGTGAAAACTGATTATTGCTGTAGCTCACCAGCTGATAGCTCTTGCATGTGTAGTAGAGGTTAAAAATGCATAGCTAAAACCCCCAAACACAAGTAATTACAGCTGGTTTTGCTTTCAGATCCAGCAAGCAAAGTTCTATGAGAACATCATGAAAATCCTGAGGCCTAAACCAGACTATTTTGCTGTTGGATATTATGGCCAAGGATTCCCAACGTTTCTAAGGGTAAACTTGATTAATTCTTACTTTTGCCTCTATTTGCATTCTTCTTTTGTTTTCCTGTTTTCCTCATGATTAACGTCCAGATTCCTTCTTTGACCTCTAATATGCTTTGAGCTGAAATGTTCATACCATCTGTCTTGTACATCTCTAAGATTTTTCCTGAATGTCAACAGTTCCTACTTTAGGACAATCGTGGTAAGTTTGAACTGGTTTCATTCAAATATGCTGAATCTACTATTTTCTTTACTTTTCTCTGGTTCTGACTACCATGAGGGAAATCCAGGCTCCAAAGGGTCTGGTTTTTCAAAGAAACCTGACAAACTTGGGAAGTGGTGCACAACTGGATTGTACCACAGTTTTTTAAAAGGTCATTGTTTTAACCACAGTAGTGTGTGAGTTCAGAGCATAAAAACAACCAAAGTATTTGATGTTTCTTACTACTAAAACCCTCTCTTATATACAACAATTAATAGGGAGGCTTTTTTCACACTTGGAAAGCAATGAGAGGCCCTGCTTTCCAAATTTAAAGGCCAAAGCTGCCTTGAAAACATTGGGAAAACGGTGAAATGGTAGGCTGGTTTAAAACCAGTTTTACTGTTTCTGAATAATAAAACTTTGAGCCCAGATTCTCTGGAGGTCAGTGCTACTTTCCAGCACCTGGTCAAAATGGTGTTGGGCTTTAGAGCTGATTAATATTCAGTAAACAGAAACCCCCCTTCCAACACCTGGACACTGCTGTGTCTTTGTGCTGATTACCATGAAACTGCAACTTCAGCCTCAGCAGCACCCTGCCCAGGCAACCACCCCTCATTCCTTGCAGAACAAGGTGTTCATCTACCGTGGCAAGGAGTACGAGAGGAGGGAGGACTTCCAGGCCCAGCTGATGAGCCAGTTCCCCAGTGCTGAGAAGATGAACACGACTGCAGCGCCCGGGGAGGATGTGAGGAACTCCCCTGGTCAGCGTATCCTTGGCCACGTGGGAGGCTGCAGAGGGAAGGAGGCTTGGGAAACCTTGTTGTTAGCATGAGTTTATCCTTGTGAAACAATAATTTCCTGAAAAGGTTGGAAGTTTACTGATGTGGTAGCTTGGTTTACAGTTTTGCTTACATGTCCTCTGTGTCTTTTCTGGTTTGTTCCTAAGAGAGCTCCTGTTTTTCTGGCAGTTCTAAGGAGTCTGTCTCTTTCATTCGTCAGAGAAACATTTAGGTTGGAAAAAACCTTTAAGGTTGAGTCCAGCCCTAAACCTTGTTCACCCATGTTCCCAAGTGCCACATCCACGTGTCTTTTAAACCCCTTGAGGGATGGTGACTCAACCACTTCCCTGGGCAGCCTGTGCTAGGGCTTGACAGCCCTTCGGGGGAGAAAATTCAGTGTAGCTCATACATGGTTTAGCTTTATTTTCTTCAAATGGAAAAACCAGTGTCACACACTTGAAGAGACCTGGTTTAAAGCAGCAGGTTCTGTTACCTCGCATTCATAGCTGTTTTGTCTTGATATTTAATTCATGTCTTCCTTGAGCACTGCTCTGACTGGCACCACACTTTAGTATCAGCTCCATTTCTTGACATAAGCATGTCCCAGGGCCCTCAGAAATTTTCTTAGGAAAATTAGTTTACAGATGTTGTTAACCAACTTGTAGAATGGCCTCAATTTTTCTTGGTTAGAATAACTGATTATCTTTTTCTTCTGATTTGAGTCATTACTGACTGAGCAGATATGAGATCACCTCATTGTATCAGACAAGGGTTTTTGCTTGCTGATTTTCCTTTATCAATTTTCAAGGTAATGTTGTAACATTTCACATACTCTCTTGAGTCTATTCTGGTGGAACTTTCTGGAGGAGAAAAGAGAATTCTTTCTTTTCATGCTGTTGGGACTGAAGTGGGTGTATTACAGGCTTGTCTAAAATAGTACATTAAGCTTGAAAGCCAGGCTCTCCAAGTCTGTCTTGTCTCTTAACTAATTAATTTTTTTTTTGGAGAACACATGTTTCAGTCCTTAAGGTAGAATTTGCTCATCCATTTGCAAGGAGCAGGAGATAGGCACTACTTCTGCACTTCTTGCACAAGGATCTAACCAGAGGGCAGGAGTTTCAAACATACTGAAATGTGCAAGGATGTGATATATTTACTTACAAATACACTATTCAGATTTTAAAAACAGCACTTGTATAGAGAAAGGAAATCTCAAGTAAAAGAGCTGTTCTGTTACAGATTTCAAAACGAAATGTTAACCATCATGACTTTCTTTATGCATGCCTAAAGCTACACAGTGAAACTGTTAACATCAGATGTGGTTGATGTTATTTTTGTAAGTTGCCTGAGCTTAAAAATTTAATGAATGAGTCAGTGTGATAAATTCAGCTGCAGATATTCAAGCTCAGGAAATAATAAAAATGTGCAGTTCAGAATTAATATGTATTCACTGGTTACTACTGGCAGATTTTTCCTTTTTCCACCAAGGAAACTCCAGAAATGAAACCCTGAACACTTTTTTCACCAGAAAATGTCTTTTTTTATTATTATTTTTATTTTTATTTTTCCTGCAGCCTACAGTATTTCATACTAATAGTTAATAACATGCCCTTAACTTTCACACTTGCAGATATCCAATGTTTTACAGTGCAGCCAGTCCTGGAGGAGCAGCCTAGATTCAAAAATAAGGCAGTGCCTGATCAAATCATAAAGTAAGTGAATTTCTGTAGTAGACAGTATAATGAAAATCAGTCCATATTCCTGAACTGACAACGATTATTTTGTGAATTCTGTCATTTGCCAATCTTGGTGCTTTTGTTGTCTTAACTTACTGACTTGTGTATTCATGGAATCAGAGAACAGTTTATGAGGGAAGGGACCTTCACAGGCCAGCCAGCCAAACCCCCAGGGACACTGCTCAGAGCTCCATCCAGTCTGTCCTGGATATTCCCCAGGAATTTCATGGAAGAGCCTGCACCCATCTACCACTGAGGAAATAGCTCTGGATGCAGGGCAGGGAGGTGGAATCTGTGTTACTGAGCTTCCAACACAGCTTCTCAGACAAGTGGTGGAGAGAGGGCTCTTGGAGGTGTCTGGCAGTGTGAATGAAGGCTCTTGAATGACAGAATCTTGTTATATCTTGTCTGGTCCAGTGCACAATACACGGAGGCAAAATGGTTTGTGCTGGAGTGATGGAGTATGGGTTTTGTAAAGGAATAAAGGAAATGAACTGACCGAAGTGTTTTGAGAACAGACTGGCCAAGAGCTGCTTCCAAACCGGTTGTGCCCTTGGTCTGCAGCCCTCTCTATGGAATCTTTACTGAAGTAGCAACTGACTCAGAGTGGAAAAATAAGAATCACCTCCCCACGTACACCCAAGTAAATAAAGCAGATCCAAGCACAGGCCTTGTATGACAGGATTTTAAAATAAACAAACACAGACCAAAAACTAATCCAACCCAAAAAGCCACAAAAAATTGTGGTTCTAATTTTAACTTGATTCATTTTAAAATCAGTAACTGAAAGGCAGATTATAAATGTGGTCCTGTTGGACCAGATTTTGTTGTAGAGCCAGGCACACTTGAAAATGCTTCATTTATGTAGCAAAGTGTTCCATGTAAAGTACAGTCTCTGCTCATAGGGGAGATTTTGTACTGGTTTGTCTCAGCTGCAGAATTCAACCAAGCTGCTGGTTACATCTGGGCTCAAAGATTTACTTTTATGAGTTTACTTTATTGGGCATTTAATTGTTTGTTACATTAGGTGATGACAATGCATTTATTCTATCAAAGGGCTTTGAAATATCTCTCCTTTCAGATGGAGCTCCATAAAGGGATCTGACTCAGTGTGCCAGTATTTTCCAGTTACTTTTCTTTTCTGATGAAGAAAATCTTAGCAGTTTGGGTCAGAAATCATAGTTTCCTATGAACCAACATACCACAATTTGCTTAACTCAGATGTCTGAGGCTTCTCCATTTGTTTTTCTGGGCTTTCAGTTTTACTGGAAGAGATTTCTGAGATTTTTTTTCTGCAAAATTAGCAGATTTACTTAAAATTTACTACTTAAAATTTACTTATCAAGGGTTTAAATTTAATTCATTTTTAAAACAAATAATAAAAACCCAAAGGAGAGATTTTTCTGTGGACTGCAAAATACTTAGCCAAAACTCTGCAGTCCCAGTGCTAAAAGCCAAGTGGTTGCAAGTTGAGTGGAAAGATGTGCTAACAATGATGGAGAACGAATTTTTGGCTGGATAGAACAGAATTTAATATGAATAACATGAATTTAACATGAATTTAACATGAATTTGCAAAGGATTCTTTACGCTGGTGTACCCCTCTACAAGCACTTAGATACATTCCCTTATCCATCTCCATTGTTGTTAATGGCTTCAGTTGTTTAATTTGTTGAATGTTGTTCAGCATTGCGAGCAGGATTGTTGGACAAGATTAAATTGCTTTTTCATGTGCTGTGTTCCACTCCAAGGGAAAATACCTGCTCTGCTCAGTCAGTTCTTTTGAAGGAAAGAGACTCCTTTCATAAACCAGGATAAAGCTGGCAAGCAGGGCACGTGCCACAGCAAGATAGGAGAAGAAAAATATCTTCCAGTCCTCCTGTAGATTTGAACATTAATCTGGAAGTTCTGGAATTTTTGTACCTGGGAAATACACCTAGTAACAAGTTGAAGCTTAATACTTGTAAAATATTGTGTGTTGACTCTGATTTATAGATAAAGTAGTTGCCTTCTGAGTTTCCAGTAAAGTCCTTTTTTTTCTGAGCAGTAAATTTACTTTTAATTAAAAACTCAACTACTCAAAATGAAATATTTCTCTGTGGGAACAAGATCCATTAATTTCTGGTTTCTGTATTTTACAATGGTAATTTTTAAATCTTTCAGCTTTTATAAGTCAAACAACGTGCAGCGATTCCACTATTCAAGACCAGTCAGAAAAGGATCTGTTGACCCTGAAAATGAATTTGCTGTAAGTAAATTAATGACAAGGTGAATGGACGTAGTTCTGGTAACTGTGACTGAATTTTGATCCCAGCTCCTTTCTTAGGCTCGGATTACTCATTATAGACAACTTTAAGATCTGGTTCAAAAAAACCAAATGCAAGACTTCTCTGTTTCAGCACTACCCCTGTGTACTTAATTATACATCACTGTTCCAGCTGCAGGTAAACATTATGCAGATAACCATGTTCAACATGTTTGTGTTAAGCAGTAACATTTTCTGGTACAGATTTTCATTAGGAAACAAGGTGACATGGAAATAAATATCAAATGCTTTGCTGCTTGTAGTTTGCAACACTTCCATCAGCTGCCAGGTTGGCAATGAGGTGAGTGCTGTCTCCTTTCATGAGTACTGTGATATCTCACCTCATGAGAGAACTGCCTATGGCATTTTTACTCCCATGCCTAATGGTGGAATGCTGAGGAATGGCCTTCACTCTTCAAATATTCTAAGAAATCTACACCACCATAAGTTACTTTTCAGTGTTAAGCATAAAAATGTGGCGTCTCTATTTTTATTTTACAGGTATCTGGTATTTTATGGTTTGTTTTGAAAAGCATCCTATCCAAGCCTTATGGCTAAAGCTGTGCTCTTTATACTGCTGAGAAAAGCCATTTCTTTCCAAAATGTACAATTTCTGTTATGTGTTTGCTGATTAGCAGAGTCAACTCTTTCATGTAAGAGCTTCCTACCTGCTGTTAAATCAACACTTCAGACACAAACTCTACTCTGACATCTCAGAATGTATTGTCAAGGCTCAGGATGCACCTTGGCTTCTTTTGAAACTAGAGAGTTTTGAGGCCATTTATGAGAATACCTTGAAATGGTTTTGCAAGAACTAAACTGTTGATGTTTTCATTGCTGAGGACAATAGATAAGATGCATGTTTCCTTCAAAGAGGTGGAAACTGGGACAGCTTAAGTGTCTTCATTACATCTGTTATGGTATTTCTTAGTACTGGCAGTTTCAATGAGTTGATACTGAAATAAGGAGCAGCAGGGTAAATGGAACAGTGGCTATTCCAAACTATTCTAAAATACCAACAGCCAGTCTTGTTCAGAAAAGAAAAATGAGAGGAACAAAAAAAAAAAGTCAGAATTCCAGCAAGTTGTTATAGGGCTATTATTGCTTTTAATTGTAGAAATACCTTTTGAATGTGGAGGGAGAAAATATAATCTGGGTAGAGGCAAGAGCAGGTCATTTAGTGACAGCCATTCCATCTGTAATGGCAAAAATAGGGATACAGACTAAAAGATTCCAAGGTAATTTTCTTTTTCCCCTGCTTTGTGTAGGCTTTGTGCCCGAAGATGACCTAATCTGAAATCAGGAAAACTATTTGTTCAAGTCGCTGTGCTAGATTCAGTTTGCAGTGTCTTTTTATGCAAAAATATGCATATGTTTTCCATCTACATGCATTTTACTGTGACATCTCAGAAGGCAGAAAAGATGAAAGTTTCGATCCTGAAGTATCATTTTCTCCTGCTATGTCTTTGAACAGTCTATGTGGATTGAGAGGACCTCATTTGTTACAGCCTACAAACTCCCAGGAATCCTGCGCTGGTTTGAGGTGGTCTCCATTTCACACGTGAGTATTGATGTGCTCAGGGCCCATCCAGCTTGCAGCTGGTGAATCCTCATGCACAAACCAGTCTGCAAAACCATCAACAAGGCTGCAGTTACTGCTTTTTATACATTCAAACCGTTATTATTTACATTTAATCTTTCTACTGCTCAATACAAGATCGATATATCTTACGCCTGATTTATAGTTTCAGAATTGAACAAGCCTGCATGGATTTGCTGAATTGCATAACTGTTGTTAATGTACATGAGTTTTATAAAACCAAAAAGACCCATTTATATCTTATGAACTTTAGAAGTCTTTTGTTTCTTTACAGTGCACAATTAGTCCTTTGGAGAATGCTATTGAGACTATGTCCACAACAAATGAAAAGATTCTGATGATGATTAACCAGTACCAGAGTGATGAGAACCTCCCTATTAATCCACTTTCCATGCTTCTGAATGGAATTGTTGATCCAGCTGTTATGGGTGGCTTTGCTAAATATGAGAAGGTAGGAACTTTGGAGTCACTGCAAAGAACATTCTCAGGTCCATCAGTTAAGGGATCCTCATATCTTCCTTTCCTGGTCACCTCTGTCTTTGAAAGCAACCCAGAATAACTGAACTTATCAGTTGATGTAAAGCATGATAATCCAAATCTCTGTCTTTTTAGTTTCACTATAAACTTAATAAAAGAAATAATAATTCGGTTTCATAATAAGGGTCTCAAAGTCAGAAGTGCTGGATAAAGACCAAATACATCTTCTTAAAAAGTGCACCTCAGTTCCCAGCTGAGAGAGGGAGAAATTATCACCAGCACCATCTGGCTAAGGACCATGCATGTGTCTCTCCTCTTTGATGACCAGTATTATGATCAGAGCTGGGCTCTGTGTGTTAATGACTGATTTCTTCACCTGTCAGAATGATGGACTATTTTTTTTTTTTTTTTGTCTAAGGCTTTCTTTACAGAAGAATATATCAGACAGCATCCAGAGGATACAGAGAAGCTGAACAGACTCAAAGATCTGATTGCTTGGCAGGTAATTTCTCACTGACACTGAGGCTTCACCAGGGATTCCTTTGTTCCATTCCTGTCCAGCAGGAGGACACAGCATTGAGGTGATCTCATTTCCACTTTTTTTTAACCCCTGAAAGGTATTTAGTAGAACACATCATCTGGAATGGTTTATCATTATGTAGCCACAAATAGCAGGCCACATTTATGGTTAAAAGGGCTAGGATTTCCAGCTTGGGTTGTATTCCTGAAGAGAAAACTGAGAGCATGACGAAAGTCATAATTATTTCATGAATTTCTGGGGTTGGCAAATGTCAGAAACTCTTTTGGGAAACAACCCTTTCCTAGAGTATTTGTTTTTTGTGGAGGATTTTTTTTTTCACTGCAAACATTAATGAAGTGTTTGCTGCCCTCAGGAATTATTTTCATGCTCAGTGACCCTTCAAGATTGCTGCTATGTATCTTCTGTGTGGTAAATAGCAGGAAAGACTATTAGTAAATACTATTAGTAAATGTTTTTAAGCTGTATCTCCAGAGGAGAACTGAATTATCTCCCTATACTGGTAGCACTGAGGTTATTTGGCTTTATTATTTATTATTTTATATATCATGTATATAGGATAAGACAATCAGCCTGCGGAACATTTTGTCCTCAAGGAGAAAAATGCACCTATGGAAGGTGGTAGCAGAAAAAACTCTATTTTTACTGAGATTCAAGGGAAAATGGCTCTTTCTGTTGACCTGATAATGGTAATGGAGCAGAAAAAACAAACAAACAAACAAACATGACCTCAGAAATTATCCATTCTACTTCAATTAGCCAGTTCAAAATAGAAATCATTGCTATCAATAGATAGATAGAGAGATTATAAGAAACAGTGAGAGTTCATCAGGGATTTTGCTATCAGAAATGAACAGCTCGAGGTGTTTCCCCTGATGTTCCAAGTCTCATTTTTTGTACTTACAAGAGGAAACTTCCCAGGTCAGGTTGGCTCTGAGCAACCTGATGGAATTGTCCCTGTCTACAGCAGGGGGTTGGACTGGGTGACCTTTAAAGGTCCCTTCCAACCCAAACTGCTCAATGATTCCATGGTTCTGTCTCTCTTTCATAGATGAGAAACAGCAAAAATTTACTGTTCATTCCTCTCCCAGCCTTGAAATGAATCTTCCAAATAGTTTTAATGGAATTGTCTGTACTATTTGCTTAATGTTTTTGAAGTTTCTTCCTGTTTCATTTTGATTCATCCCAGTTTGGTTATTTTTTGAGTTGTACCTTTACAGTTTCTCCTGTGTCATTGCCCTGTGTGTTGTTTTCTGGCCATCAGAATCACTCCATGAGTTCAATGGGGTTTACTGACCACAATGTCACCTGGCATTAGGAAATAAGGGGTAATTTCTACCTATCCCTGCAAATCCCTCTAAGGAGGACAAACAGATCTGTCAGTAACAGATGGGCTTTAACACCACGATTTTAAAAGTTATATTGGAATTGCACTTCCATAAAATATGATCAACATAAAGGGTGGATCAGTGTTCACAGAATTTACTGAGTCAGAACACAAAAAGGAAGCATGGAATCCAAGTGGATTTTACAAAAATTCCCAGATATTAATGTAAAAGAGTTAAAAGCCAAAGTAAAGCAGTAAAGGCAGAAGGGGTGCTAAAAGTATTTTGCACAAATCTTGTAACATTAAAATATATAGAAGAGAGAAAACAGCCTCTGTGAGGCAGCCAACATTTTTCAGAAATTTACTGGGAAAACCCATTTTCCATGAGTCTTTTCCATCTTGTACCTGCTGCTCCAAGCTGAGATCAATAGGCAAATCCACCTGCCAGTCACAGGAAGAGTTTTACAGCTGATTTCCCAAATAATTTAAACAGAGCAGTGAGGTTGTTGGACCCACTTGAAAAGTCTCACCTTTTTTCTTCTTTTGTTCCTCCTAAGATACCTTTCCTTGGGGCTGGAATTAAAATTCATGAAAGAAGAGTTTCTGATAATCTTCGTCCTTTCCATGACCGGATGGAGGAATGTTTCATGCACTTAAAAGTTAAAGTGGAAAAGCAATATGGAGCCAGAGAATTGGTATTACTCTCCTTTTAACCTCTACCCCAATTTCTCTGTATTTACCAATTTCTCTTTATTTATCTCTTGTTCTAAACAAAAACATGCCTTTTTTTTTTTTTTTTGCTTATGGGTTTTCTTGTGATCTAGAGGTATTAGAATCTGAGTTGTATCATCCAAGAGCTGATTCAATTCTCTGACACATCAAATATTCCTCATTCTGGAAGATTTTTAGTGTATTTTATTACGACTTAAAATTGCAAGTCTTTTCAGCCTTATTGAGGAAGTAAAAGCAAGTTCTTATGTTTGTTCTCTTTGTAATCTTTCTAAGTGGTTTAGGGCTTTGATCTGCAATTGATGTCTCCCTGTGCCAGCCACTTCCAGCTGTGTTGTGAAGTAAAACCTGTCATGTGTATAATACTATAAATATTAGTTGAGAACAAACTGAAATATCTGGGAATTGAAGGATAACTTCTGAACACAAAATCCCCAGACAATTCTTGAATAAAATATTCTATCTGAGTTGTGCAGGCTAGCAAGAATGACATTGCCTGGTTTTTGTGATTAAATGCCAGTTGCTTTGAAAATAATTTAATATTGTAGCTTTCAGCATTGGTGATTTTATAATAGGATTTATTTCTTCTGTTATAGGTGGAAAAGTAGCAAGCTTCTAACTTAAGTTTTGTGTATGTGCTGTATTATACACCTGTATGATGAAGATTCTATATATCTATCTGAATATGGGTTTTATTTTGTGATAATAGAGGCTGTAATTTACTTGAAATCATGTAATATTATAATTATTAATTATATATTATAATAATATTATTAGAGGTGCTATATAATAATCTATTATATATTATAATGCAATAATATTATAATAATACATTATATCATAATTATATATTCTATATAATGTACATGTTATACAGTATATATAATTATTTATATTATTTATATATTTATGTCTTATATTATAGATATAATTATATATAATTAAAATTACATAATCATCTATTATTATAATAATATAATTGCAATAATAGAGGCTGTAATCCACAATCAGAAATCTTCCCTCTTGCTTGAACCCTCCAGCACTCTTAGGGACCAGCACTTAAAAAACCCAACCTATTTAAAATTTTGCAGAGAATGTACTTTGTGAATTGAGTTTGGGAGGTTGGAAGAGTAAGAATTCATCCAGACACAGGGTAAATCACAGTAATTAATGGGAGCAGACAACTTCTTTGATGCCAAGAGTTAAACACGTGCACAGTGTCCAAGGCTGGTGTGAGGAGGGTGAGGTGACACCCAGGGTGTTTGACAGGATGCTTCTCCTGGGGAAAAGGAGACTCAGGGGTGACCTTATCACCCTCTATAACTTCCTGAAGGGTAGCTGTAGTGAGATGGGGGTTGGTCTTTTTCTCCAAGCAGCAACTGACAGAACCAGAGGACACAGCCTCAAGCTGCACCAAGGGGAATATAGGTTAGACATTAGGAAAAAGTTTTTCACTGAAAGAGTCATAAAGTTCTGGAATGATCTGCCCGGGGAAGTAGTGGAGTCACCATCCCTGGATGTGTTTAAAAAAGCCTGGATGTGGCACTGGGTGCCAGGGTTTGTGGAGGTGTTAGGGCATGGGTTGGACTCTATGATCTTGAAGGTCTCTTCCAACCTGGTCATTCTGTGAATTCTCTGTGATTCTTTTCCATCCTGCAGCCAGAGTTTGATGACAAGAGGCTCGGGCGGCCCAGGTCGGTGCTGAAATCCTTCCGGCAGTTATCCTTCATCTCCATGTGCTCCATGAGCTCCGACTGCAGCACCCCCAGAAAGCTTCATTCTGAAAGGTTGGCTACAAATACAGGACATTCTCTTTCAGTCCTGTTTTTTAATCAGTTTTATGAGATGAGACAAGAAGATTTTTAAAAAGTAATGAAAACCACCAGCAGCCTTTTCAGACTATAGCAACATTACTTTTAAGTGTAGCTCTCACTCCCTCCATGCTAAAAACTACAGTGTTTCAATCTTAATAGAAAAAATGTGTTCAACTCTCATTTAAAAAAAAAAAAAAGTGATATTTCATTTTCAGAAAATAAGTATTTTAAAAATTAAATTACTTTTCAAAAATTTACCAAGATCTGGGGATTTTTACAAGTTTATATTTAAACAGCTTTTAACTTAATTAGCATCTTTCTGTTTGTAAAATGTGAATAAGAAAGGAACAAACTTTACAAACTTGAAAAGGAGGTGGAGATTTTAGTAAAGTCTATAGTGATGTAAAATGCTTTGCCTAATGTGTTTTAACTGCCGCCCTGGAAAGCAAAGAGACTTTTAAGTTTGAGAGAACAATTATAGGTATAGATTTTTCATCCACAAATTGTTTTGTCCACTTCATAAATTATCTTTCAGGCACACAAATCTTCTTCCCAAACAAGGTACATATAACACTGAACTTGTTGAGCAGTGTTTGATTATTTTTTAAACATCTGATCTCCCTTTTTGAGTAGTTCACTTTGAAAAAGTCCAGTGGTGTATGACCCTAATGTGGAAGGATTGGTTTTTAAGACACCCCTTGTTCTACTTTGAGATTCCTGAGACTGCTCCTGCTGCCCTCCAGAAGGGTGGAGCAAAGATCATTTGTGTGCTGCAGTACACCAGGACACCTCTGACAGAACCAGACAAGGCATCCTGCACCTGCTTTTAGTTCTTAGCATGCTGATTTGTTTCTAGGAAGCACAGGTCAACAGAGTAACCGCACTTCTTGATTAACCCATTTTTATGTTGTAACATAAATTCAGTCCCATGTTCCAAAGGTTGAGAAGGGAATAAAGCCAGCACCAATTTCATGGGCCTTTTTTTTTTTTTTCAAATGAGAAGTAGTCCAATTTTTAAGCTGTAAGAATTAGAGGAAGAGAGAAGGTGGAAGGGTGGAAGGGGGTTAATCTGTAAGGGGGGTTAATGTGTATGTGCATTGCTGTCCAATATGGTGAAATAAATAGGAGAATGCATTTAAAACATGGCAACAGATAGCAATACTCCATTCCCCTTTGGTCCTTGTATAACCACAATAGCACGTCTTGCTTTCAGCACACCATCACCACACATCTACTTGCCATGTGAGCTCTATTCTGTTTAGTTTAGGAGTTCTTAAGCTGATGCACAAATCTTTAAACAGGAATTTGAGTTACGTTTTATTTACGTAAATTACGTTTAATTTACGTTCTTTGCTGCACTTTAGGATGGTGTCACTCTGCCTGAAGGCATCTTATTTGTGTCTCCAGGTGCCGGCTGCTGATGCACATCAGGTACTTTAGCCAGCAGTTTGCAAGGCTGCCTAGAAAGTAGAAGGAAAGGATGACCTGCATTTGTATTTCATGGGGAAATGACATCAGAATACCAGCAGCTTTTAAAATATCACTCAGCAACTTGTACTTTTCTTTCTTTTGCTCCTGCAGCTTTGATCTGGAAGCAGTGCTACCAAAGCAAGGAAAGGCGGAATCAGAGGAGACTGCTCCGCAAAATAATCCTCATCCTGAAGTCAAGATGAGAAGGTCCAAAAAAAGAACAAAAAGAAGCAGTGTGGTGTTTGCTGATGAGAAGACAGCGGCTGATATTTCTATCTCTGACACAAAATGTGTATGTTACTGATTTAGTGTTTTATAATCCATGAAGAAGGGGACATTACCCCTTTCCTTAGAAAAAGAAAAATATATCCCAGAGAACTCCAGCTGTAATAAAGGGGAGGATGCAGAGATGATCTGCCCTGCCATGAATGAAACATGCAAGATGCTGTGGAGGAAACAAATCAGTGAGAAAATCAGATCATCTCTCCTGGCTTCTGGTGACAGATAACAGAGCTTCGAGGCAGCAGAGTCTGAAGCCTGGTTAGCTGAAAAAGGAGCACTGTGTGGGGAGGGTTAAGCTGCTTTCCTGTGGAGAGGCAATTGCCTGTGCTGACATTCCATGGCAGCTCCTCGCAGTCAGGGCTATTTCCAAAGTGATGAGCCCTGTACGTTTTGTACCTTGTTACAGAACATGCAGCTGTTAGGAAACTGCAAGATTGCAAACAGTGCTCCTTAAATGGTGCCAGGCTGAAGTGTGGTAGCACTGGCATCTCTCACTCCATAGATCATCTCAGGGCTTTTATTGCACTGCTGGATCATTACAGTGACTTATGTAAGTTACACGGGGCCTTTTTTATACACAGTTTAATCCTCAGGAGAATTTTATTTTGGTGTATGTCCTCTAGATACACAAGCCTCGTCTAAATTAAAAAGCCAGGCAGTAACAGATTGTCAAATTACATGGAGGGAGCATAAATAATTTGATCAAAAATGTTTGAAGGAATCGTCAAAGGTAAAATGAATGGAGTAGAAAGCCAAGACTGTTTGGGGAAGCACAGAGAAACTCATGGATGATTATGACTGTCTTACATTGCATGTCCTTGTGCAAAAGAGAGATAAAGCACAGTGGTGCTTTGAGAAGCACTGATATACAAAACCAAGTAACACCTTTGGCTTTTGATGAAATTAGATAGCACATACACCAAACTGTGGGGATCCCACTGTGTATTGAGTTAGAGGATTTTCTTCTGCTTCAAAAAAGCAGTGACAAGGCTTTGCAGCAGCCAAGCTGGGCATGTTAATGCAATGGAGAGAAATGTTTTCAAAATTTCATTTTACCTTGCAGATCACACCCAGAGTTGTCTGATGATGGTATTATGCCAAAAACAGGGTAGGAATTCAGATTTCAGATAACAGATTACTCTAACTTTTCTAGGATTCTTTTTTTCTATGTAGAATGAGAAGTTTTTATCTGACTATAAACTAGCTGCAAAATTGTTGCATGTTTTTAGATTGTACATAATATGATGCATGAACCAAAGTCTCAGTCCATCATTAATGTTGGGGCTTTTTTATTTAACAGCTGTCAAGGAAATACGAGTTCATGAGTGACACCAACCTCTCAGAACATGTGGTGGCACCTCAGAAACCTTCTGCCCTCAAGCAGATGAGCACTGTCAGTCGTTCTATGCCAACTATCCCAGGTAAGGTGCTTACCCTAGGGTGAGAATTCTGAACTTTATTAGGATGTTAGGAAAGCAGCAATGAAGGGTTTGCTCTAAGGAGGGCTGGAAGCTCTCTCCACCCCTGTGGAATCCACTGGGATGAAGATTGTAACTGCAGAGTGTACTGTGCATGTGAGGCTGTACTGCTCCAAATGCTTGGTAACACCATAGTAGCTTGTGCCAAACTGCAAATCCTAAAACTGTTACTCCTGGAGCTCTGAATTCACTTCCTTGCACAGTGTGAGCATTCCTGCAGCCTAGAAAGAGACAAGGTTTATTCAGCTTCTCTGCTCTGTAGGGTCTCAGGAGCAGAAACAGGGCTCACAGCCAAGGGCAGTGTGTGAAACTGGGAGAAATGCTCTGTGCTGTGCTTTGGGGATGAATATCCCCAGAGCTTGCCCCATAACAGGGTTTCAACTTCTGGTTTTGAAGCCAGAGAGAAATCCCATAGATTCCCTCACCATGGGAGGCAGGGGAAGCAAGATAACACAGCTGCCCCCAGACAGATGGGTGGTTGTGTGAAAGAAAAGGGGGAAGTGTGACTTGGAGCTCATCTCTAGTCTGGGGCACACAGGGAAAACAGGCTCAGTTTCAGTCTCTTTCACCTCCTTGTCCCATAGGACATCCCATTTCTTAGGCTGCATTCCATCTATCCCTCTCACTGCCCCTCTCTTTCCAGATGCCTGTAACAGATGTTTAGCACAACACAACAGACTGCCATGGCCCACTTCTTTGTCATGTGTTTATCTATTTTTAATTCTTTGGCCAGATTGGTTCTTTTTTTTCACTGTTCAGTTTCAATGTAATGAAGTTTATTGTTTCTCTATTATTTGATTTTTTTTATTTTAAGGTTATAGTTAGATTAAAAAGTCTTAATTTTTTTCTAGTCATTGCAGTAGCTCACAGTTTTGAGATCTGCTTTGTCTTACAGTCTGGCTCTCCTTTGTTGGTTTTGTTTTTTGTAACCAATATTGTTTCCATTCTAAGGATTTACTCTGTCTGTCAGCACTGTGGCACCTGATGAAACAATTGCCTCACGCAGGCTGAGCCAGACAGCCTTGCCTTCCACCTCAGATGCTGACAAGAAAGCCTTAAAAATAAAGAAAGTGAACCAGTTATTTAGAACAATGGTAGGTCCTGTGTATTTGTGGGGGGAAAAAGGAAGGGTTACATGTTCAAAAATTCTGTGCTATGAAAATTAAGTATTTTTGAGAAAAATAGGCTTGTAAGTCAAACATTGCTTTTTTTCCTTGATGTTTTTGTCAGAGAGCAGGATGGAAGCTCAATGTGGAAACAAAGCTCTCTGTGGCAGCACTTCCAGTGGGAGAGATGCTGAGACAGAGGGCTGGAAGGATGGAGGGATGCAGGGATGGATGGATGCAGGGTGCAGGGATGGAGGGCTGCAAGGATGGAGGGATGCAGGTGTAGAGGGTTTGGGGATGGAAGGATGCAGGAGTGCAGAGATGCAGGCATGCAGGGATGGAGGATGAAAGAATGGAGGGGTTCAGGTTGCAGGGTTGCAGGGGTGCAGGAATGGAGTGATGGAGGGGTTCAGGGATGCAGGGATGAAGGACTGGAAGTATGGAGGACTAGAGGGATTCTGGGATATAGAGATGCAGGAATGGAGGACTGGAAGGATGCAGGGATGGAGGACTGGAGGGATGCAGGGATGGAGAGACGGAGGACTGGAAGGATGCAGGGATGGAGGGATTGAGGACTGGAAGGACGCAAGGATGCAGGGATTGAGGACTGGGAGGATGCAGAGATGGAGGGATGGAGGACTGGAGGATGCAGGATGGAGAGGTGGAAGACTGGAAAGATGCAGGGATGGAGGGGTGGAAGGATGCAGGGATGGAGAGGTGGAAGACTGGAAGGATGCAGGGATGGAGGGGTGGAAGACTGGAAGGATGCAGGGATTGAGGACTGGAAGGATGCAGGGATTGAGGACTGGAAGCCTGGAAGGATGCAGGGGTGCACCTGCGCGTGCAGCTCCGCTCCCGCACCGCGAGAGGGCGCGGGCGGCCCGCCGAGAGCCGGTGCCGCAGGGAGGGAGGGAGGGAGGGGAGCGGCGGCTCCCGCTAGGACCGGGCCGGGCCGGGCCGGGATGGGAGCGCCGGGCTCAGCGCGGCACCGCGGGAAGATGCTTAGTGGAAATTATGAGAGAAAAGTGGAAATCGGATCCCGCTGGAGCCGTCACTCTGGCTTAAAGCCGGCTGCCTTCCTTTAAAGTGAGGAACGTTTCACTGATGTCTGAAATTTTCACAAAATTGAAACTACTTCATTTAGTGTAGTGTTTGACAGAAGAAAAAAAAAGAGAGAGAGAGAAAGAGAGAGAAAATATCCAGAGCAGCTATTCGGACACAGAATGTGAAGGTTTTCCTACTTTGAAGGTAATGGGAGGGTGACATTTTATGCAGATGTGAGTAGGTACCAACATAAGTATACTAGAATATTTGTAATATTTTACACACCAATTTTTCTGATCTTTCCATGCAAAGAGTTTGTTCTTTTGGTTTCTTTTTTCCTAAGTAATGGGTTTCATTTGTATTAATTACTTTCTGCAGTGTTTTGGGGCTTTCTTAAAAAAAGAAAAAAAAAGCATAATGCTTTCAGGGACCATGTAGCAACATTTAGAAAAACCCTCAGTTAAATGTGTTCATAATCACATTTTTCTGGTAGGAACACGAATAACTTATTAATGTGAAGTCTGTATTTTTTCACTTACATTCAATTTATCACATACTTGTTCATTTCAGGCCCAGGAGCTGCAGCTTTTCAGTGCTATCTCGTCCACTCCTGTTTAAACTTAAATAGCATATAAAAGACAGAGGATAGAATGTTCTTTCTTACATGGCAGAAAAAGGAGTAACTACAGCTAAAAGTCCAGTTGTGAAGTGCTTCATAGCATGTTTGGAATCATGTGGACAGGTTTAAATACAGGTTTAAGGTTTTGCAGAATAGAGAAATGAATTCAAAACATGCAGGACTTGGCCAATGTATTTTTTCTCTAGATACAATTTAAAGGCACAAGTAATTAATAAACTTATTACTGAATGCAGCACAGAATCAATTTTAACATATGAAAACCTGTTTTGGTGTTTTTGCAGCGCATTTCCAGAGTTCTGGAAGATGGAAAGCAGTCTGTGGAGCAGCATTTCAAACCTTCGCCAACAGATCTGTGACCAATTTTTACAAGACCACTTCTCAACTGAAAATAATTATATATACACAAAAATATTCTATTTTAGAGCACCATCTACTCTAAAGAAAGGCACTGATGGAGAATATGAACAGCATCTCCCATGGGCTCTGATAAGTTCCGTGTGATACAGATACAGAATAACATTTGAGGAAAACACTGCAGGATGTGTCCACTGGGATCTGGAACAGAAACCTCTGGCTGTACAGGTCAGAGGGAGCTGGGTGTTCCCTGGGGACAAAGCCTGTTCCTGAGAAGTGACATGTGTGTACAGGCCAACAGCCACGCTCACTGTGTAATGCAGCTCAGGGCTGGTCTTTCCAAACAGCAGAGTTTGGGGTTTCTGGAGCTTGGAATCACACTCCAGATATCCTTAAATCCTTGCTGCCAGTGTAGCCAAGGCAACAGATGGCTCAGCACAAAATAGCCACTGACAGTTTACTGTGTGGCTGTAGCTGACTTACAGCCCTCAGATCCCTCTGCTGCTCCCAGCACGCTGCTCTGTTCCCTCACTGTTCCCGGGTGGTGTCTGTGGCTCTCACACCATTGCCTGAGCTGTTTTCAGAGCAGCAGCTATTATGTGGAAAACATGCAGAAGTTTATTTACACATGTGCAAATTGACCTTACATCCAGCAGCGTGATGAACAAAAGCTGCATTTCCTGCTGTTCAATAAAATGTTACAAATCTGTTTCATTTGCCCTGACCCTTTCTCCCTGACATCTCCAGGTACCATTGTATGAAAGGTAATAGTTTTTTACTGACAGCAAATAGAATCTATGAGCCCAGGCTTTCTGGGTTTAGATTGATTTTCTGTGTCTTGCCACCTCCTGAGGTGGATTGGGAGGTGATGCCTCACTGGTGTGAAGCTCCAGCTGCAGGTCAGCACCTTGGAGTTTTTATAACCTGCCAGCTCTTTCTCTAAGTCTGTTTTCCAGATAGAGGGGGTCTAAAGGTGAATAATTGATTTCCTTCACTCACCCCTTTACGTTGCAGACACTGACATAGGTTTATCCTAAATAAATAAAATATGTTCATGTGTAGTGTTGTGGATGAGGAGACTGGCCTTGTTGCCATTTCTACAGATTTGGGAAAGACAAAGAGGTTAAAGTTATTCCTTGCTGTGGAGTTCAATCTATGGAAAGACATCTGCAGTTTGTTTAAACCAAAGCTTTTCTATCAACACTTTAACATACAGTGTGAATAAATCAGCTTTATGAATTCAGGCTCTCTTTGCAAGTTGTCAGAGTGAAGCTGTTTTCTGCAGGACTAGTTAGTGATTGTGTTTTGTGAGATGTTTGGAATATTTGCCATTGGAATTAATGCTGCACCTTCACCAGAATAATCACAGACAGCAAAACAAAATGGGCCCAGTTTTGACACTAACTGCAGTGTTGGCATGAATTCCGATAGACTTTTGCTTTCATTTTGTTTCATTTGCTTTCCACAGCAACTTGATAATGCTTCTGAAGAGGCACAGGGGAAGAAAAAAGTTTTCCTAGAAAAAGATCTTCTGTTTAATAGAGAAGGTTATCTGAGAATGGGAGAAACTGAAACTTGAAAGGTTGAAAGTGCACGTTTAACATTTTACTAACCTGGGGGACGAGGAAAGAAGGTATCCTTCAATATTATCTGCAGGTGCCTGAATATAGCATAAAATAAACAAGTATTTTAAAAGAAAAGGTTTTATTCTACTGGAATGAGTAAGAAAATAATGATTTAGGAGCTGTTTATTCTTTGTAAAAATACCTGTTAAAGGTTACCTTTTATTTATTGTATTTTGCAGAAATGTTTTCAGGTGAGTGGAATAATAGAGTTTTACTTCTAGCTGTTATTATAAATTGTTATTGAAATACTGTGACTCAAAATAAAGAAGTAGCAAGGATGGAAGTGAAGAAGTGCCCAGAAACAAATACCTGGAAGGAGGGAGCACAACATCCAAAGGAAGTTTGGTGTTCGGTGTTAAGCCAGAGGTTCAAGATTCGTGCTTGTGTTTTGCTCAGGTTTTAGTACAGTTCTTGGTGAAAGGTTTAGATCCACATTTAGTTTACTAAATATCAGCGATAATTTTATCAGTTGTCCCACACCACAGATTGTCCTCCTCCTGCCAGCCCAAGTTCCAAGCCTGAAATCATGTCAAGCAACTCTGAGCAGAAAAGCAAAATTACTAAGAAAAAATAGCTGCCAAGAACAGGGTATTTGTAGAACTGGAATTTTAAGGATGTTTGGACAAAGAGCTCCAGCCTTTCACAAGTTTCCAGAAACTGTGGATACTGACATTTAGTCCAAACAAACAACATAGCATGAAGGACAATTGATGCCCTGGGACAATGTCAGCATGGCAACATCTGCTTAAAAATGTCAGTCAGCACTGATTGCTGCCATTTCTGTCATGAGCTCAACAGGCCTTTAGCTCATCTATGCAGTGGTGGGGGACAGAACCTGTATTTACATTCTTTGAGGTGAAGCACAGAGGGCAGAAATTTCCTCCAGGACAGGGTCGGGCTTTGGCTGCTGTGGAGAGAATTAGTGCAGCAGGAATGGCTTCAGCTCTGGAATGGCTGCAGGAACACAACCTTGTTCTCCCATGCTTTTCTGTGCCACTTATTTCCCTCCTCTGTGGCATTTCCAGTCGTGTGGCTAGTGACAGTCTGGTTTGCTGTCACAAGGCACTGAGATAATGATGGGGCTGTGTGAGCTGAGGTTAATGAGCTGTTTGCAGGGCAGGAAAGCTGCACGTGCAGCTGAGATTTGATGAGCTGACCTGCACTGAGCTGTTACACAGCAACGACCTGAGATGCATTTAAGCTTCACATTGTAGTTCAGTTTAGGCAGAAATCTCATTTTTACCCAGACACAGGTACCTGGGTGTCTCTGTGGGCTGTAACACCAGGTTAGAGGTGCTGGTCCAGCCCCAGGAGCCACTGGGTCAGTGCAGCACCCGTCTGCCCAAATGTTGGCATTTACCTATGTCAGGGTACTCAGGAGTATCCTCACCTGACTTGGGCATCCAGCCTGCCCTTGTTTGTGCCATGAAATCATACCAAGTTCTTATTACGAGATTGGGACTTAAACATTCATTCTGGGGGGAAATTAATGCCCTTAAAATCTCATTAAAAATTAGCTGGTGTGAGCTATAGGAAAATGGTCAGAGTCTAAGTCAATAAGGATCAAGTTTCTGAGGAGGAAGGAGAGTTTTATTAAAGATTTTACAGACCTTAGGAACACATTGTTCTGGAACTTGAATGTGTGATAGTACCTGCTTGACATTGAACTTTTATCTCTATCACACACAGCCTGTAACCTTCTTTATTAGACAGTAGAAATCGTGGGTGAGTAGAATCATGGAACGGTTTGAGTTGGAAAAGACCCTAAAGATGGACAGTTCCCAGTCCCCAGTGGGGGTACTGGTGCCACACTGGTTATTCTCTCAGGAGTCCATTGACACATTAGACACCATGGGATCTCTGCTTTCATTTGTTCCACCCTGACCATGGGATGAGGGCATTTTTAGAAAGAAGAGGTGTTAAATGAGTTTTTCAAAATAGCATGATAGGAAAGAGAAAGTGTTTGTATTTCTTTATTAAATCTGGTTTCCGTTCAAGACAGCCAAGGTCCAGGAGCTGTGTTTAAAGGCACCCAACCTCATAATTCTCTTGCTCACTTCCTCTGCTATTTTCAAGGGTTTTAGCTTAAGTATCATAAAAATACCAGAGGATCTTTTTTTTTTCTTTTCTAGCTTCAGAACAAAACTATTTAAATGATGGAGAATTTATCCCAGAGACTGGTTCCATATAAGCCAACATCAATGGGAATCATCCAGAATTAGGGCATTCTGTTTAAAACAAATGCACAGGCCAACTCTCCAGAGTGGAGGAAGATAAAAGGAAGAACTTAACCAAACACAGCATTTTTCTGATTTAGAAATCAAGAGAAATCAGTGAATTTAAAGCCAACTTGTGTTTTGCAGCACCCATTTTTAAAAAACTGTTTCTGAGGAGGGGAGAAAACTGAACAGTTAAAGGATTCTTTCCCTCACTATTTTTTAGATGAAGAGATGTCTATCTTTTTAGATGCATCTTTATTTTTTTAGGAATATGGAAACCTCCATGGAAAAAAGCTTGCAGCCGTCTCCTATCCTGGCTGCCTTGAAGAACTCACTGCATAGAACTTCTATTTCCCTGCCAGAAGTCAGTTCCTACTTGCTCTTAGGCATTCAAGGTCCTTCTGAGGGGGAACATTGAGCAACACTCCAGTGGCTGCCCTCAGCTGTGAGGACTTCAGCACTGGCAGTGTTTACTGCCCTGGGGCGAGGAGAGGATTTGTTCTTTATTGACTCTGCGTAATTTTCTGTTCTGATTTGCTCTTGTGATGCAGGGGGTGCTAAAGATTAACACTGTAAATGAAGAATTGCTCTGCAAACAAACCCCGGGTAGGCCACGGATTTAATAAACTTTTAAATGTTAGATAAATTTAATCACGGTTTTAAGGTGAGGGCAGTTAGATCTGACTGGGTTTTGCACAGAATTATCCTTTTTCAATGTAGTTTTTTGTCTTCCAGGATAGCTGACAGCTTCTGTGTGCCATGAGGGATCTTTCCTCTGGCTGACCCTGTGATGAGACAGCCCCTGTGAGCGTCTGAGCTGGGACAAATGCAGTGCCTGTGATAATGATTTTTTCATGTGTATTAATGCATCCTGCAGCTGCAGATTCTGTGTGTGGGTATCCAACCTGTGCTTAGTACCAGGTTCATGTGGCAGAAATGACTGATCTCCCATTCACAGTTAACCCTTGAGAGGCCTTGCCAGTGCTTGCATTAGTTCAGCTCAGGACAGGTGGCTGCTGATGGTGTCACCATGGGTTTAAATGGTGACTGATTTTAAAGGCACAGGACAGGTGGTGAGCATCAGAAAACAGTCATTTAAGGGATCTATGCCCTGGCAGGCCTGCAGCCAAAAAAGAATTATGTAGGTGAAGTAGCAGGAATCTTGTACTGTCATAACTAGAAGAAGTCTAAACAACTCTCCATGTTTGACAGATATTTTGAGGGAAGACTTCCTGCAGAATGTTTATTTCCATGTGTTTAGATACTTCAGATACTTTATTTACATGTTTTTAGATACAAGAAAACAGCCCTAGGTAGAGTAGCAGACCTTTTAACCTTGTATTTTGTATGGTATTTTATTGTATACTAAAGTGTATTATGATTAGATACCTGGATTCTACAAATAATGAGGAATGCAAAACCTTTCTTCGGTTGCTTTGACACACACAGTAGCAGTAGTGCACAGTCCCTGAATTCACAGAGTCTTTCTTTACAACTGCATTTGGACTAATTATACAAGACAGGAAAAAAGGAACATTGGAAATCAGGATGGAGAAACAGAGAAGAAAAAAAAAAGGAAATTAATGTAAAACAAAGACATCTCTAAATCTACCAGAATTTCCACACAGAATTCCAAAGCAAATGAAGGATTCTAACAGGAAAAAGTTTCAAATGTTTACATATAGAATGGGTTATTTTTATAGATCGGGGTGACCCTGGACAGCAGCAGCAGGACAGGCGGATGCCAGGGCAGGTCCCACCCGGCTGTGCATTCCCCGGCAGTGTCGCCGGGTGGTGATAGGATGTCGCGATACCCTGCCCGTGTCCCGGAGCGCCAGGATTAACGGCGCCCCAAATCGCCGTGCTCGCAGCTTGGGTTATCTCAGCTTACTGCACCCCGAGCCGGGCTGCAATAAAACAGCCTGGAGTTTATCTGTGCCTGGGTGTGTCCACAGAGAAGTTCCTGGCGCTTGCACCGATTCGCTTTCCAGCTTTAGCTTCTAATTAATTTTCGCCAAGCGTTTGAGTCGTGCAAGTACTGAAGGGTGCAGAACACAGAAAAGAAACTTTTTTCCTTAAAAAAAGGAAGTTACGTTTTCTGAAAAATTCTGCTGTTCTAAAATGTTTTTTTCAATGAAATCCTATTTGAATAGTGGAGAGGGAGGAGCTGATTTATCCACACCAGCAAATACCTTGATGTCGAAATGTGACTGAAACAAAAGCAGTAGCATGTTGCTTTTCTTTCTATAGAAAAGAAAGAAAACCATGTTACTTTTTCTTTCTATAAACCATTGAAATGCATTGAAATTAATGAATTAATTTCATTGAAATGCACAAGAATTTAAGCATGTACAGATTAATTTCTTTGGTACCCGTGTTGACGTTCACACAAGACCTCATTTAATTTTAGCACCATTGATTTCTCGTATAAACACACATTTAGCGGTGAGAGTAGAACAAGCAGGCGATCTGAAAGAGGGAGCCCTGTTGGCTGCAGCAGCAGCAGGGATCTTGTCAAAGTATGATTGATTGAAGGGTCTGTAGCTGTATTAATTCTCTATAACTGGGAGGGACACCTCGGATTCTAGCATGAGAAGGATTTGTCACAGGCTGATTCTGCCCCTCTGTGGCAGATGTGACCATGTCTGTGTCCCCCAGCACAGCAGATCCCGTGGCAGCCAAAGGGAAGCGATGGATTCCTCACCTGCCTGTGGCCTGTCACAACTGATACACGAGTCAGGTGACACCTAATCCCTTCTACCTATTTATTATATGTTAGGAGATGGTAGAAGGCCTTTTTGGAGGTAGGAGTTATGATTTTATTATCATCATTCTCATGGTCAGAGAGCAGCTATGAGCGCTTACAAGGTTTCACAACCTTCTAAAAACCCAGTCATAAAGTTGCTTCAAAAATCCACGCTGATTTTGTTCTGGAAGGCTTGAAAAGTCTAAGGGCATTCCAGCATTGCAGCACTTATGGCACAGATCCAAATGATATTGCCTTTTCCATTAATTTAATGTTCAACATGCCTTTCTAGAAATAAAGCTCAGTTCCCTTGTTTTGCAGTGCTGTATTTTACATTTCTTGTTCTTTTGTAATGTCCTTGAGGTGACATTGCTTTGCCTGCTACAGCCTGTTCTTTGTCATGGTGTGGTTTATTTTGTGGATATGCTGGGCAGATGATTAGTGGAATAAGACATGAAGACTTCTAAAAGTAATCTACTGGACAACTGAGAACATAGAGAATTTTTCACTCTGTGAAAATGTCTTATTGATGGATACTGACCAGTTTCTGAATTCAGGATGTGAATTGTTTGAAACAAGGTGGGTTGCTTGGTATATTGACTTACATATGGACCCTTTTCTTCTAAAAACAATTTTTGCCTCTTCTTTGTGACCACAGGAATCGCTTGTATGAACCATGTGCTGGTGTGTGCACACCTCTCCTCAGTCACTGCATTTCAGAAACAATGCATGTGTAGGTTACTGTAGAGTATAAGTGGAAATGCTGAGTTATCTGAGTTTAAATGAAATTAATCTGAACCTTTCTTAACCCAAGATTTCAGATATTATCTTTTCTTTTATAGAAGGGTAGTCAGTGTGAAGAAATATAACTGTTGGCTGGAGCAGAGGGGTACATGGAACTGACCTAAAAATTCTATGGAAAACAACGGTTCTGCCAGGGCTCAGCCTCAACCCTGCAGATTTTCGAGCTTCACTCAAGAAATTGAGAGGAGCAAATATTTGTATAACGCAAGAGTTGTCAACAGTCTTTGGTTTGACAACAATCTGTGGTTGGCCAGGCTTCCAGCTGGTAGAGACATGCAGTCAGGGCCATGTAGTCCTGGACTGCAGTAAAAAGACATGTTAAAAATTTAATGCATCCTGCCTAGTCAGACCTTACTGACCCAATGCATTTGGAAAAAATTATTATTAAACTTTCCCCAGCAGCAGCCTCCAATTTATTTGCAGTTTTTAATCCCCGAACAAGATCTGTTAGTGTAGCTTGCTCAGCATGCCACCTTTTCTAAGCCTCTTTATATGGAAGCCTCACCGGTTTTCCTTCCCTTTTCTCCACTTCTGGGATTGCTCCCTTCTTTCAGCCCTGCCAAAAGGAAGACTCTCAGTGGTGAAGACCCCAGGACAATATTCCTGGTTAGACTCCATTTCCTTCAGTTCTGACTCAGCCACCACGGCTTGAAGTGAGTTGATTCTCTCCTTGCTGCCTCCTTGCCTGCAAAGGAGCATCTGCAGCAGAAGAGCTGCCCAGGAGCGTGTGCTGCAGTGACCCTGCAGCAGCAAGGTGTGCCCAGAGTACTGACAAAGTACCTTTTTCCCGGCACTGTTTATAGTCTGCTCTGAGTAAATCAGGCCCAGCCAGCTGGAGGGAAGCGCTGCTGATGGCATCGTGTCCCTGCTGGAAGCCGTGCCAGCGCAGCCATGCCGGGGAGGGATCAGACTTTGTCCCCCTTTCACAGCTCCGTGGGCAGCAGCCCAGAGGTGTCTCTGCACCTCCCTGCTGTAAAAGCAGCCCTTGCCATCCTCAGCCCAGTCCCTGCTGTGCTGGGCTCTCTCTTTGCTCAGGTGGAAGGGCTGGCAGGGCTGGGCATCCCCCGGCACAGCACAGCTCGGGCTCACCCTGCTCCATGCCCTGCACAGAACTTCTCCAGCAGCCGTTGCCAGAGGAAATTTTACACACCAGTCTCTGGCTGCAGCAGTAATGCTTTTGCCCTCTGTAAAGCCTGGGCTTTTTTCAAAGCCTGTATTCACTCAGCACCCACTTGAGTGTATTTTTATTGTAACTATGCACGCAGTGCACCTCAGGGAATAAGTATTTAGATGTCATCAAAGTCCATGATGCAGTTAGTTGAATTTTTACTTCTTGGAATAAATTTACAAGTTTTTCTTGTTTTCAAGGGGTTTTTTTTTGCAAAAATCTGATTTGTTGAACTGGTCAAAATGTATTATGTTTACTTTTCTCACTATATTCTGGTTCTTTAGTTAATTGTAAGTGTGGTTTTACTCGTGTTTCTTAAATGTTTTATTCTATTGACTCTTCTGTAAATGAAGGGGGGTTATTAATATTTGCAGGAATACACATATAATTTTAAAATATATCCATATGTTAGAAAGTTAACTAGGAAGCTGTAGAGGATGTTGCTCAAACAGCATTTTGCATGTTTGTAACTCAGATTCTTATGGTGAAAAAGATTATTGCAAATTAGTTCCTTGAGGAGGAAGGCACTCACATTATGAGCTCCTGAAAAAAAATTTTTTTCTTTCTTTTTTTTTGTCCAAGTTACCTTTTGCACAGCAGTTGTCACTTAGAAAATAAGCCAGTCCCACCATGTTCCACTTAACTGTTGACTGTTTAATGTGTGTCTCTGAACAGGTTATTTAGCATTTACATATTCTGAGCTCTCAGCCATTCAAATTAAAGCAGCAGCTTGTTTGTTGTGGTACAAATGATTTTCTGTGCAGTGAAAGCATGGATTTTTAAAGTAACAGCTGTAGAGCTGCATTTCTGAGCTGGCAAATTGGCTTGCTTTGTCATTCTGCACTCAATATTTCAGCAGTATTCCCAGTGGAATTATTTTTCCTTTCAAAGCAACAATATGGGCATGGCATTAGTGAATCACTATTTCTTAGGGACTGGGCAGTCTTGGTGGTTGTGCTACAGCACAAAAGATTAAGATAAATGTCTGACAAAGCAAAAGGCCTTTAGTACAGCCAGGAATTCAAATCCATGGGTCAAAACTGTTGTTCCTGCAGAAATTATAGGACAAGAGCCATCTGGAAGGCACTGTCATACCATGACCTTCTTCAATTGCATGGGTATTAAGGCCAAGGCAAGTTTTAAATTATGTGTGTGTTTAATCACAAGAAAAATATGCAAATATCACTGTGAAGGGAACTGCAGCTCTGCTCTGGCTCCAGTGCAGGTGTTCATGCAGTGAAGAGTTTCCATCCTGAGACAGGGTGGTGAGATGGCAGCTCTGCTCCCTCCTCCTTCAAACGTGCAGGGTGCCATGCAAAGCACTAAGGATTTGTCCAAATCATAAAAGGGCTAGAGGTTTTTCCTTATTACTTAATTTCAAGGAATCAGCTCTTGTCTGTACAGATACAGATGAAGTTACTGGAACTTGGCTAAAAAGAGCTGTGCCAAAGACTGTTGCTGCTTTCCTGTTTGGAACTTGTGCTGAGAGGTTTTATGAGCTCTCTGCACCAATCCTGCAGCAAAGAGGAAGCAGCACATAATAATTTCCCATCTCAGTTCACCAATTTAAGCTCTAAAGAAAGGTTTGATTATTAAGCTTGAAATTTTTTCCTCACAAGATTAATCCTTACTTTAGGGAGTTAATTCCATTTATATCAGTAAGATTACTCACGTGAGTAACCAGCCACAGAATTTGCCTGTAGTACTGTGATTGCCTAGGGGGAAGTACAAGCAAGTCTGTAATTAAAGTTACAAAGGAAAAGGTTTGACCTTTTCTTTTCTTTTTTCTTCTCTCTTTTTTTTTTTAAGTATATATCTCTACTGTTTCATTGACTAGTGACAATGGCTTTTGCATTCTGAGGTGTTACTAATAGCAGCACAAAATGGCTTTTCTTTAATAAGAAAAAAATAGGAAATGCTAAAGCTTCACTGTGAAAGGTAGAAAGAAGAGGGTCTCTGAGTTTTAACTTCAAGAAGCCCTAGGCTTTCTTCACGTGCATCACACTAGTGGAAAATTCCTTCATTCATTTAAGAAGATAAACAGTTGTAACTTCCACGTTTGGTTGATGTGACATCAATGACTGACTGGGACTGCCAGCATTCCAAAAAGGATATCGTCCTCATCTGCAGCCACTCAGGGCTGCGGGGTGGAGCCTGCAGCACAGGCTGAAACATTTACAGGTGCATAAGTACCTAGGGAAGGGCACAGGTGATGCACCTGTCCCGGGAAAGGAGCACTAGCACAGGTGTGTCACAGCTCACCAGCTGCCTGGGTTAGAGCATGAGCTTCTTTGACCCACAGTCGCACTCCCCTCCACGCTGCAGCCCACAGTTCCCAAATATCGGCCAAGAGCCTCCGGAGATGAACATCTACTACGAGAACTTCTTCCACCCGCAGAACATCCCCAGTCCCCAGCGACCGAGCACCTTTGAGACGACAGATTACAATGGCACTCCCAATCCTTACCTCTGGCTGAATGGACCTTCCATTACCCCACCGCCCTACCTGCCAGGATCCAACGGCAGTCCCTTCATTCCGCAGTCATACGGGGTGCAGAGGCAGCTCTTGCCTAACGTGCATGGCTTGGGAGGAACTGACCTTGGCTGGCTTCCCCTCCCGTCCCAAGAGGAGCTCATGAAGTTGGTGAGACCACCTTACTCCTACTCTGCCCTCATTGCCATGGCCATCCACGGGGCACCTGACAAGAGGCTGACTCTGAGCCAGATCTACCAGTACGTGGCTGACAACTTCCCGTTCTACAACAAAAGCAAAGCTGGCTGGCAGAATTCCATACGGCACAACCTGTCTCTCAACGACTGCTTCAAGAAGGTGCCTCGAGATGAAGATGATCCAGGTATAGCCCTCTCCCCCTTTTCCCCCACCTCTAATTAAACTTGATGCATTTTAAAATAGCTAGTGCACTGTAAAGAGATATCGTAGCCCAAATACAGGACATAGACACAGTAGCACTTTGTTTTCAAAAGGCTGAACTAGAAAGCAGCTGTGCACAGCTGAGGTGTGAATCAGTGCTGCTGTGAGATCTCTGCAGGGAGGGGAATTCTGTCCTGCCCTGGGTCTTCCTGAGAATAGATCAATGAGCTGAGCATGAGACTCAGCACGCACAGGAACATTTAACTGGGCAAGGCACACTCAAGACCCATTTGGTGTAATGCATGACCTGTGTCAAATTTAACTGGGAATTCAAGGGGAAGGGGATTTGTCAAAGAAATCCAATGGCTTTGGGGAGTCAGCATTAATTCTCAAGAGGAGAGCAGGCTGCTTTTATTTTGTTTGTTTCAATTAGTGTTTTCCTTGGAATGACACCTCTGCCTTTACCAACCCCTCGGCTGGTAGGCTGTCAGATATTCCCTTATTCATGGTTTCCTATCAGTAGCTGTTAAGAACCATCAAGAAATTAAAAACTCACTGAAATTATTCTGCAGTAGAGGGTCAAAAGTCTAGTTCTATCTTGTTAGAAACCTATGCTACTCCATTGAATCTGGAGTGGAATCCCAGTGTGGGATTTGATTACTCTCTGCCATAAATTCAGAAGACCAGCTGTATATTAAAAACCTCCTTCCCTCACCAAGAAAACAAAACAAAAAGCCCTCCCAGTGACTTGTATTTTTGTCTGTCTGACGAGTCAGGGCTAAAGGGTAGAACTCAGAATTTTAAACCTTTTTTCTGAATTCAACAGACTTATACTTCTGAGTGACTAAAAATACATGTGTATTGCTCATGCATGTTTTGTTTCTGTGAAATGAGAGAAGCACTGTAAAGCCCTAGATGACTGCTTTTTTTTTTGTTTGTGTGCATATTTTTAAACTAAAAGTGTGGGTTTGTTTCCTTGGACAGGAAAAGGGAATTACTGGACTCTGGACCCAAACTGTGAGAAGATGTTTGACAATGGAAACTTTCGCAGGAAGCGGAAGAGAAAGTCTGACATTGAGGCCAGTGCTGCTACTCTTGCGTCTGAGAAATCCGAGGACAGTACTCTGACTGGCAGCCCCAAAGCTGCAGAGCATCAGGATATCTTGGAGAACTCATCACCTGGGACTGACAATTCACCGGAGAAAGGATCTCCTCCTCCCTCTTCCAGCAGCCCGTGCCTCAGTAACTTCCTCTCCAGCATGACCGCCTACGTCCACGGCTCCAACTCGGGGAGCCGCTCCGGGCCCATGGGACTCAGCTCTGAACCCATTGACAAAATGGGGCAGAACATGGTAGGCTTCAATTCCTACTCCCCACTCTCCAGTATTCCCAGCCATGGTGTGGGTGACTGGTCCAATTCCATGCCTTCCAGTCACCTTGGCCACAGCAACTCGGTGCTCAACCAGTTTAACACCCATTTTTACAGCAGCCTCAGCACAAACAACACGCTGTACTCCAGGGAAGGGACAGAGGTTTAAATGAAGGATTCTAGGACACTAAAGGATAGTTATTTATGAGAGGAAATGATCCATGGGCAGGTGATTAGCACTAGCCTTTCGTCTCTAGGGCCACACTGCATCCTCCTCCTGACAGCCACAAACTTGTTACCCATTATACTGAACTCACAAACACTCCACAGTCAGCAGCTGCACGGGAAAAATCAGGGATCCTAAGAGGAAGAATAGTGAAAAGTTCTCCTTAGACACTGCTTGTACTGCTGCCAGCCAAGGTCCTCTACAGAAGTCCTTGAGAAGTCACAGTTTGCCTTGGGCAGGAGGCTCTTTCTGGCATGGCATTATCATTGCTGTGCATTTTAAAGTGATAACAGAAATGTGGTGGCACTTTCAAATATCCTGTCTTCAGGTATAGGCTGCCTGTACTAGATGTTCAGCAAGTCCTTATTTGGCCAAAGCTCTCCTGAAAACTGCAGGATCCACAATAAAAAACACTGTATAGTGAGTAACAACCAACACTTGAATGGTGAGTGCTGCCTGTGGCTTTCTCTCGTGCCAGTGCAGACCTCGTCTAAAGCTTGACCCCCTTCCAGTCCCAGGGGGAATGTGGCTGTGCAGCAAACTGACATCATCATGGACACAACAGGAATTTTGAAGCTGGAGGGAAGCATAACAAAACACACTGGAATTGTCTTCTGCTGTTGGATCTTTGTGTTTTCAATTCTAATTACAGGGTCAATATTATTCCTTACACATGTAAATCTAGTCACATAAGTGAAACAGGACCTGTCCTGAATATATAAATATATATGTTTAAGACATGTTTTTTTCTAAGAAGAAGACACATTTGTTGTATCTTAACATTCTATGTGAATTATTTCTACTGAATAAAGAGTTTGAATACTGGGGTGGGAGGCGAGGGAAGAAGGAAAGGGAGGTAAGAAGTTTATCTCTGAATTTCAGTTTCAAAGACTGGATCTTTCAGAGTATCAACTGCAGATATTGTAAAAAGTCTCTGTACTGTATTTTTTTTCATTTTGTAAGAGTCTGTGCTGTTCGTCCTTGTGTAAATATTAGAAATAATTCTTATTTTTCCTACACTCTACTGTAGCAACAAACATTTCAAAATATAGATGAAGTTTTTTTAAACCAAGACTTGACTCGAGTTCCACATTCATGTAGAGTAATATCTCAAAATGGATAACCCTGAAGCATTTTTAATAAAGCATTTGTATATAAGAGTGTGTACTTGTGCTTGTTTGTACTGCTCTACTTAAGCCTTTAAAAGTCTCCTTAGCAGTGTGACTTGAGCAATTCATGTGAGGAGGAGCAGAGTAATGGTAGCAGAAGGTCAGATGCTGAGATGATATGTCCGGGCCATCAGCATTTGCATGCCTGGCAAATATAATTGGCTGCTATTATGCAAAATACTATCACCTAATAAAAATCACCCTTGGAGTTTCCCTGCTGGAGTAAAGCGGTGCCAATCATTCAAAATTTCAGAAAGCAGACTGTTTTCACCTGTCAATTAGCCAATATGAGTGCAATCTTCCTGCATTCTTATTTTTCATTTAATTTCTTTTATGTTTCAAGTTCTTCACTATCAAGGTTGCTCTGACTTTTCCTAGTTTTAGATCCACTATAATACATTGCCACTTGGGAGTTGAAGCCTACCTACACTAACACCTTTGTTCAAAAAAAAAAGAAAATGCCCTTCTGGTGGTGTCCTTGTGCGATCCCTGGAAGTTTCTCTCAAGTCAGGGATGTGCTGAGGCCTGAGCTGTAGCTCCTGCCCTCGGAATCTCCCAACCCTTGTAGAATCTCAGCCTGCTGGCTGGGCTGCAATATCCCCTGCAACTCTGCAATGGCAGCATTTGTCATAGAGATCTACTCATGTTAAAACTGAGAAATGTCTTCAGTCACTGTGCTTGTGCCTTGGATTCAGCAGACATGCCACAAATTGCCCAGAAATACAGTTCCTGTAGGATATATGGTCCACAACCTCAGAGGAACTGTTTTCTTTAGTGCTGAAATGAAAAATGGTCCATTATGAACTTAAGAGACCAAAAGTGTGGGAGAAAAAAGGTGGTAAATGAAGTAAGAAGAATGACATTGCTAAGTGACAGCAGAGAGTAAAAAGCAGCTCCTTTGTCACTCAGCACTTGTTCGACTCTTCTAGTGCCCAATCCCAAATAATAACAGGAACCCCACAGAGGTGTGCATAAAAACAAGCTTGTGCCTCATTGCTTCCCAGATGCTGTCAATTCAATACCATTTTGGCTTCTGCATGCTGAGGAAGTGCTGCCAAATTCCAGCTCACAGACAAAGGTTTGCTCTCCAGTGGCTTCCCTGAACACCAAGGAATTGGTTCCCCTGCAACCACTGAGCTGGCTTGGCACATCAGCTCAGCTGGTGGAGCTGCTCTTCATGGAGGAGTAGAAAAATGATTGCATGCATTGTAATCCTATTTCTCCTCCAAACAGAGCTACTTTGTAATGAAGCAAACCTTCATCTGTATTTTTGTGTTTTTCAGAGAGAACTGGTTTTGGTAACCAGCCATGTCAATACATTCCTGCACATCAGTGAAGCAGCTGCAGGGAAACTTAGCAAATATTCTTGTATGAGCAGCAGCACTGCTCTGACAAAGGTAATGCTCCCCTTTCTATATTTCACCAATATGATTGGTGTAAGGGTTTTGGATAGAAGAGCATCTGGGGTTTAGGGATTTTTTGCCTATTATTCTGTTTGTTTGTTTGTTTTTAAGTATGTGATTAAGGAAGCCACTAATGTTGGATCCGTAATTAAAATATATTTAAAATATCGCTGATATTTATAGACCTATAGTGTGATTAATAAACATATTTATTAAACTGCTCAAAAAGAGAATCTGGGCTCCAAGAACTCTGAATAGTTTTCCCTGTTAAGGTTCTTGATTGATTATTTCATTCTTAGAGTGTGTTTTGTGTTGAGATACTGCTGTCTTCACATACCACTGCGTTTCATGACTCTACAATTATTTATCCCTGGTTTACATGCTAACCCTTACAGGCTGCTCCTATCTCCCCACAAACAAATCCAGACCTAAAGTGCCAGCGTAGGTTGCTACTTGCTTTCCTTCTGTATCACAGCAGAACTGCAAATATTAAAAGCTTTCACGGGCAGGCAGTGTGTCTTGACTGATGATTAATGAGTAACAAGTTCCTACGTAAGTCTGAGGTATATTGCTGCTGAATCCCGGGGGCAGCTTCACTGTCACTGGTCCCATTAGAAACACTTTCCTGGCTTCTTACTCCACAGTTCCCCCGATCTGTGTCCTGGCTCTGCAGCCCTGGAGTCTGTGACTCTCTGCCAGGGAGAGGAGAGATTTGGGGCTCACAGCAGACGTCTGGGCACACAGAGATCCCTTGGACCACTGCCAGAGTTGTTCCACTTCGTTACGGGATCTGCTGCAAGCCAGGAGTCCTGCAATAATAGGTTCTGTTCAGCTGAGGTCCTTTGTGCCCCAGCAGTCCTGTTGGAACACCATCTACAATTCAAGACATTTAAGCCACAAGGTTTAAAGATTTGGGTTCAGCAAGATTCTGAATGCCTGAGCTTCCAGGCATTATTTATCCAGATGATAAACTGATGAGAGATTAAATGTTACAACTGGTTCAAAGATGACACCAAGAGTTGTGGTACAGGAAAATCTCATTTCAGGTCTCACAGTATTTATTTCTCTCGTAAACAGCAGCAGGGACTTTGCCAGATTTGCTCTGAATTACAATGCATGAACTTTCTCTCATGAGGGGATACTTTATGAAACTCTTCACTGTTTAGCAGTGTCAATAGCTGCTTTGTTGCTTCGTGTGAAAGCATCCCCAGGGGAGGAAAATAACGAACTTCTTCCCAGTAGGTTTGCCAATTCCTAACACTTCCAGTTTGCAGCACTTTGCAGCAATCCTTAAAACTCTTTCTTGAGGAATTTAGAAAGAGCTGCCCTGGACCTGTGTGATTTTTTCCTAAGTACCACACCTCTGGATCTGTGAGCTATGAACCAAAGCCTGCTGTACACTTAGAACCTGTAGCTTTCCCTGCTTTAAGTGCTGACAGCTGCAAGACTGTGTTGCTGTAGTCCTGGAGGGGTTGCTGTTAAATACACCTCAGCTGGTGCTTGCCATGGGCTAGAAACCTGCAGAGCTGTCATGCTCTGGACAGAAAGACACTTCAGTTTTTCTTATTTATGCTGCAAGTCTAGTTCTAAGGGGCTAAGGACTGTGCTCTACCAAAACAACCCTTCCTAAGTGTATTTGCCCAATATCCTGCCTGCTGATATTCTGTCCAAACTCATTTTCAGAATACCTCTCTAAAATGAATTTTTACATGTCTTCTGTTAGCTAAATTGCAATACAAATTGTGCTTTACCTCAGCACAGCTTTGATTCTTTTTAAACCCTAAAAGCATTCCTCTGCTAATGTCTTTGCACATAGTGGTTTTCCCCTTGTGCAGCATATGATATCGTTTGCTCTTTAAGAAGGAAGGTGCCAGGTTGAGGCAAGTCTAAAAGTAGCCATTCCAGTCTTCTAAACGGTGTTTTCACCATTTGAGAGCCAGCAGTATTCTTCATGTTAGGCATATTTTGATTCTGTAAGTGCCCTGAACTGCTCCAATGCCTCTCATTCAATCCTTTGCAGCTGCAGATCTGTGCTGCTGCCTCCTCGTTACCAGTGATGAGTTCCACTAATAAGTTCCCCTTGCTTCTGTTCCTCTGGCAGACTGCAGAAGGTAAGTAGTGTAGGCAGGCAGTAACAGGTGTTAGCATCAAACTCTGCATGAGGAGCTCTGCTGTAACTCCATGGCACATCAGGAGAGCTTTTACCAGTGTTTGAAATTGTGTGTAGGTGACCTATGACAGCTGGATTACTAACACACTTCATCCCTGCAGAGCCCCAGCAGCAGGGGCAACCTCCCCATGGTGTAATGCTGATACATTCATAGCAACACAGCACAGAGATACCAACTGTGCATTGCCCAGTGCCTGAATGATGGAAGCTCCCAGGCACCACGTGGAAAATTGACTTGTGTCCTCAGGGAAACTTTTTAATGCATTCTGCACACAGGTTCATCAGGGCCTCAGAACTTCCCTGCAGTCAGGATGTCCCACAAAGCAGTGGAGTTATTTGGACTGCAGCACAATGACAGGCACAAAGCTGCTCAGTTTATCCTTTCTGTTGCCTTTGCAGAGCTGTAGATTTGTGTGGAGAAGTCTCAGTAGCACAGCAGGGTAATAATACAGCTCAGCAGCTATTTGATGCTGTTGTTTGTACAATGTGTTCTGACATGAGCAGCTTATTGTTTGCTAGTTCATGACAAGAGCTTTGTGTATGCAAACTTGCATGCAAATCAGGCATCATTTATTATACTTCTCTCCAATGAGAGTGGAAGGAGAAAAAACACTGTTTAACTTCAGCAATGCATTTTCCTATGAATAGGGCAGCTATTAAATGATTTATGGAAAGAATGTTAAGAATGCAAGAAGTTCAAAGAAGGTGGAGGGATATCTTTTTTCCCTTGTCAGCTGGGAACCTGGATATTTAATGCTGATAAAGCCATCATCTAACTTGACTTCAACTCTTGTGCCCATATGATGCACCTGCACTTCACTGCATCACAAGCAGGGACATCTCTAATTAGTCTTACTGTTATTTAAAACACTCAAACCAGTTTAACACAATTCTTGCACACAAGAATAAATTATTAAGGGGTTGATATTTATTCACTCTTGTTGCCTGTTGCTTTGTAGGGGTCCCTCCCTACCCTGGGCCTGCCACAGCTGTGAACAGCCCCATTTAGCTCAGGTGTGAGGAATTCTCCTGGACCTATCCCTTAATTTTGCCAGAGTGCAGATACTCATTTGGCATGCTCATACTTCTTTAACCCTGTGAACTGGCATGATGATTTCCCCTTCTGCAGTGAAATAGGTAACATTTTCTCAGAGGTGAGAATTTTAGATTTTTTTAATGATATTACACATTTTAATAGGAAATCTCTTAATGAAAAAATTCTACCCAGATAACTTAACATTAATATTAACAAGCTGACCTTATCACATATCTTTCTTTAATTTAAATTGAGTGGCTATACTTTAAGGAGTGGTACAGGTGTCATAAAATTAATATTATTTTTCATTTAATTTTATTGGATTCATTCCTATGCAGGCAGACAATACAAACATGCATGCTAAAGGAGACATATGTATCCTCATGTGGACTAAATACCATTCAGAATGATGGTGAACAAACACGTATCCTGCATGCAAAGGCAAATATTGAAAACTATTGGTTCCTGGGATGCTACATGATCCTTACTAATTCCTATTGAATATTTAATCTCTCTCCCTCTCCATAACAGGAAATTCTAGAGCAACGTTTATCTGACACTTTTCTTGCCACCTACAGAAAGATTGCTGGGTTGTTACAGGGTCAGTCTCGCGTGCTGTAAAATCCCAGGTTCTCAGAAGTTGCACACTTAGGTCGTTGTTTTTCCCTCAGCACTGAAAGCCACCCTCACCACATGAGGTGTGTCTGCACCACAGCAGACACACACAGAGCTACAGCTCAGAAGAGTTGTGCTTTGCACTGAGACTGTTCTATCATTTGTGTCACTGACATATGGCCTCCTTAGTAAGCAGGCAATGGTCACTTCTTATTTGGTGTAAGCATTAAATTTCATTGATCCCAGATTTGTTCTGTGGAAAAATGCAAAGCTTACAGAAGCTGAACATTTTTCCAGAGGCACAAAGTCATCTCCTGTTCTGTTTGGAAGTGGTAAATTTGAACTAACTCTGGCTAGTTATGGAGCAAAATTGTTTTTACATTTGGATTTATCCAACCTTGTCTGCATGCACCTTCAGTAGACATGTGCCAAAAAATGTAATGTGCTCTGCAAGACATGTGCATGCAGAGCAGTCACTGTTTTCCTGTTATGTGTATCCTTCAAGATCTTTAAACCATTTTTATAGAAAATAGATGCAGCCAAAAAACATATAATTGACTGCTCTCAAGCAAGGGTAATACAATGTGAGTCACCTGCAGGTTTGCTTGCAATATGCTATTTCTGGTTTTCATATAGTGTGTTGTTTAAAGCAAATATTGTAAATTCAGTTGATTTTTTGATGTTAGTATTGAATCAAATATTGTAACTTTATGCAATTTTTGAAGACAGTATTTATGCAAATAAATATGCAAAGAGGCCAAGTCTTTTATCCCCTGGCAAGTCAGTAAGGTAGGCCTTAAAGGCTCAAAGTCCTCAGACCACTGCCAATCAGGACATTTTTTCCCCTCTATCAAAGTATTTAACATTCCTAGCCCTGCACAGAAGGGAAAAAATAAGGTCATAGCTGTGGAAAAATCTGTTGATCATAACTGATAATATGAAAATGAAGCAGTCAAGCAGGCTGTGGATAGCACAGGCCAGGTCTACTTGCACAAAAGCAAAGTTAGAAATGCAGTGATAGAATCATGAAAATTCTGGAACATGAATGAAACAGAAGCCACCAGTTGTGGTCAGATTAATCCTTTATTACTGCTGGTATTTTCTTCTTGCCATGTGGGACAGGTGGTGGCTGGAGTGTCCTGCTGTCCCAAACACAGGGGGAGTAACACCAGCAAATGTGACAGAGAAAGGGCTGACCTAAACCCTGCAGTGTGGACAGCAAACAAAAACTCTGCAACTTGAGAATTTTCCAAATTTAGGGGGTTTTGACACAAGTGAGAGCAGAAGTATTAACTACCTTCTGCAAATTTTGAACTTCAATGTCACAGTGGTTTCTGCACGACTTAGAGAGCTCCTGGGGTGCTTGGGGTATCTTTGTTCTTATCTCTATGATCCAACAGTCTCCCTAATTACACATTTTGATTATATATTTATTGAGATTATTCAGCTGCTAACTAGTTTGAATTTGCAGATTATATTTGTAAAGGAAATTTTCATCTGAAATTTAATTTACAAGTTTTATGTTAGATTTCAGTGGACAGTTGTAAGGACAAAACACACAGGTCTGTGTACTATGTGCAAATAATTCTGGAGACATGTACAGGCTGGATTTGAATAATATCAGGTAAATCAAGTGCCAACCTTTAAATACTCCTGAAGTTCTGTGAAAATTAAATTTTAAGCCCCACTCTATTGCCTCCAAATTGTGTTTGTTGAACTCAATGTTTGTTCATTAAGGAAGAAACAACAACCCAAAACAAAAAGCAAAACTGGTCTGTATTGTATCCTGAATCCACTGAGTGCTTCACATATTCCTATAATAAGCTGGAGGATGTAGTGGCAGAAGCTGTACTTTGTGGAGCAAGAGTGAAACTGAACAGACAGGGACTGGGAAATAACTCTGGAACTACTTAAACTAAGATTGCCACCAAGGTTTCTGTCACAAAGCTTCATCCATGGTCTCAAATAATTTCAAATTCTCTACTTGGATAACTGCTCTATGGGACACTTTTATCACATCTTCCAAGGGGAAAGAATATGAAAATTTCAAGCACTTTCAAATCATCAAAAGTTTTAAAAATAGGTGTGTGTTAGGAGAAGCGAGATGGCTTTGTTATATAAATTTCAATGGTCCTTTTTGCTCACTGTTCTTTTCACAGTCCAACTGACACTGAATCAGGGTTCACACCTGAAATGAGAGCAGTGAGCACTCAAGATTCACTCTGTCCCCTGGGTCTTTGCAAGCTTTAACCACATACTGCAGATGCACACTCGGGCTGGAAAGGAGACACAGGCACTTTGGACCTGACAGTTATTTTACGAGAATAGGATAATTACACTGATAGAACAGAGAAAATGAGCCGTGCACAAATTAACAATCAAAATTAAATGCATGTGTAATTAAACACAAACAGGGGAACAGCCCAGTTTTAAAGGTTGCTTATAAAACTGCATCAGAGTTTGTGTAAAGGGCCAGAATTTACTGCTTTTGCCAACTGCTGGTTATTAACTCTCAGTGTAGCTAAAGCTGCATTACACATTTAAAGTGAAGTGACTGTATCTGCTTGTACCCCACACAGTGAAATAATGACATCCACTTGTGTTGGTTAAAGTTTCTGCAGGGTTCTGGAGCCTGGGGAGCTGCAGTGTTTCACTAATTGTATTTCTTGTAGGTTAAGTTCAGGTGGAGAATGTCTGGTCCTGCTGCAATCATTCAAATGCCACTCAGCTGTGTCTCCAGATGGAACCCACTGTCATAACTACAGCACCTAACTGAAATCACCCCCTGATCAATAACATGATCCATTCACTTACACCCTTGAAAAGAAAATATCTTCCTTCTTTAAATTACTCTTTAAAAGGAAAATGCACTTGAAAAATCAGTTTTTCATCACAGAGTTCTTGAACTCCTTTTTCCAAATTTGCTCATTCTTACAGCATACGAGAAATTTGTCCTGATATTGCAAAGTGACCTCCTGGAAAAATCTGCCAGGAGTTCCAGGTTTTCAGATGCTTTTTCCAATTATTTAATTTTGAAACACTGAAAAAGCCACTATTCACTTTTGAAATCTATCATCAGTCTGTACTTTCCTGTCAGGAGAGAGTGGGAAAAGATATCATGAGACTGTAACAGCCATTGCCTGTGCTCTCACAATGCCCTGACCACAACAGAAGAGAGGATTTATGCATCCTACGTGTCTTGCCCAAGTTTAAAAGCTTATGGATTCTGTCTGAAACAATGAGCAAACAACTGCCAGTAACTCAGGGGAAGACGGAATCCATTTTCCACATACAGTGAAAAAACAAAGGCCATTTAATAAAGCCTAACAGTCAGGTCTTTTGCCCATGCACACAAGCTTTTCCTTAGCATCTTACTAAATTATTTGTTTGCTTGTTTTCTAGGGGAACTTGCCTGGCTGAGACTGAAGCAAGAGGTGTTCTGAACTTGGCAGCACAGCTTAATTAAGGTAAAGAAACCCACAGAAGTTCATTTGCCTGGTAAAGCTGCAGTGGGGACAATTAATCTCTCACAGCAATTACAGTTACAGGAATTGGCTCTACAAACTTGGTGCTCTGTCTGCTATATGCTTACATTTGAACGCTGCTAGCATGTGACAAAGAATAACTCTGTATGTATTAAATGCAGACTGCTGTTGTCCTTTGTGTCCAGCACATGTTTTGCTTCCAAAGGAAGAAAAATGCACTATAAAACTGTCTTCATTATGCTTTCCTGTAAAGTGCCAGCTTCCTGAAAATCATGCATGTATTTACATTTTGTTCATTTGGAAACTGAGTTTGGAATGAATGGACATATCTGAGGTGAGATGGTAAGCTGGTGTTAAAAATGAGAGTGTTTGAAATCACTTTAAAAAAATCTGGCAAGGGTATGAGCAAAAGTCAGATTTGCCCCTTTTAAGAAATTTTAAAATCTCTTCCCCTTTATCCTGCATAGCAGTGTTACCATGACAGCTGACAGTCACATAGAGGACAAGGACACAGCACACCTGGGTTATTGTAAGCTTGGTTAGAAATTGTAACTCAGTGCAGTTCCCTATCCTGCAATCAAAGGTGGAAACACCTTCATCCCTCTTTGCCCTGCACTCCAGACCCTGCTCTTGTGATTATACCTTACAGCTTGTCATTATCTCCTTGGTGCAGCCCCTCAAGAAACAATAAACCCTCCTTACCTTTCTGCAGAAAGGAGCTAACACACATTCTCACTGAACAGACCTAGTTCAGCTGAATTGTGATGGTTCTTTAAATAATTACAATAGCAGAATTTGATGACAAAAATATGTATTATATATATTTTATCCTCATTATCCAGATTTTTGGACTCAGCAGGAGCTGTCTTCTCTTTAACTTCATGCATCTGTCATTATTTAGGCAGAAAACACTCTCAAAATGGACCAAAATTTTAAGAGCCCTGGTCATTCTGCAGTTTCTTCTCATTAGTGCTGACAAACAGGTGCACCCTACACCTGCCATGGTATAAAAGGTGAGCTTTGCAAGAAATATAGTTCTTAATTCAGCATGCATCACCTAGTAGTTGTAAGGTAAACCCAGAAGAGCTATATGGAATAGCTAAACCCTGTTAGGACATTACTCACGTGTTCATGATGCACATTTATAAAGAGGTTTGCCAGTGCTGAGTTGGTGATACAAATGTAAATGCATCTCCCATTGTCTGAGGCATTTAGTTGATGACTGCATTAGTTCTGTTACCCTGCTGTTTGTAACACTTCTGTAACAGATGATCATGTGAGTACCAGCAAGTGATGACACTGTAAACACAAAAAAAAAACCCCCAACTTTATATACCACTTCAGACATAGCACATGAAACCAAAGAACCCAAGCATAAAAAGACAGGATCATGCATATTAGTGGTCTTGGAACGTTGAAAATTACAGTGAAGCATGCAGAACAACACAGTATGCATTATCTTCATTTTGAAAACCTCTTTCTAAATCTGGACAGTTGCATTCTGAAATAGTTCGTCTGTTTAGATTCTTTTCATCAGTTTAATATTGACTGAATCACCGAAAACCATTCTGCAGTTAGCATTTCTTGTGTTCAGTTTTACTTTGCTTCTTTTTTTCTTCAGAAGACATGTTTGAATTTAAATTATTTTGGAGATTAAAACTTCTGACCTACCCAGAACAGTGTGCAAAGAAGCACCTGATATCCCATATATCCTGGTAATGGAAAGTTAACTTGTATGGAAAGGGGTTTCATGGTGTCCAAAGACATGAACAGAAGAGCAAACTCTTGCACGCCTATCACATATTTTAGATATTCTATTTCAAGTGTGATGTGACAGTACTGAAATCACCTCATAAAATCCTGAGCAGTTTGAGACAATGTGGAGCAGGAACAGTAGAATGCAGCAGTAGCTGTTCTCTGTGGTGGTAAATTCTGACTCTAGAAGGAAAAGCAATGGGAAGAAATATGTGTTAATAGTAATTTAGATAGAGACATTTTCTGGAAAAAGACATGACCCAGTAATGTAAAGAAAAGAGAAAAACAGAAATAGTTGTTTTTGTAAAACCATCAGAAAAATGTCATGTTCAATACACAGTAGGGAGATATGTAATAAAGAATTTAGTAGAAAATTATAGAAAAAATATTATTTAAATAATTTTCATTTGCATCTTGATAAAAAATAGCCTGGCCTTTCTTTTAATTGCTTATATTATGTTAAACAGTACCCAAAAGAAATGTCAGTGCTGTTGAAAAGCAACCCATAAAGTTTTGCTCTAATGTCACGCATGGGTAAATGATTGGTAAATCAGTTAAAAAATTGGCAAAAGTGAGATCAGAATCCAACTCAAATCACAATTCTTGGGGGAAAAAAATCATAGATCTATGTTTATTATATTTAGCAATAAAATTTACAGCCCTGTTATCTGCCAGTTATGCAAAAACAAACACTTGTGCAGGAGGAGTGTGCCATGTGTTTATACATAAACAAATGGCCTAATCCTGCCCTAGGGCACTGCAGTGCTGGAGCACACGCAGAGAGCGTGGGCTGAGGGAAACCAGCCAGGCCAGGAGAGAGGTGATTTGTCTCAACCACCTAAAGGGAATGCAAGGTGAAGTTCAAGGCACAGCTCGAGTTCACATCTAGGAGCAGACTGCTGGCTGGGCACAGGGCAGAGCCCAGGAGCCAGGAAAGCAGAACTCTGAGCTTGCCCAGGAGCCAGGAAAGCAGAACTCTGAGCTTGCCCAAGCCATGGCAGCTCTGTCTCAGGAGAGCTCCATGACACCTGCACAGCCCGCAGCCAGTGCAGCAGTGCAGGACACTGGCTCTGTGCACCTTCCTTGCTGTCACCGCTGTGGGAGGGACTTCTTGTGTCACATTCCAGCAGCAAGGGGAGCCCACTCATCAGACATGCTACTCTGATCCAGGGAATACTCTCCTTGAGATTTCCCAAAAAATAGAAAGAGGGATAGGTTATATGAGGTTCTGTGTTACTGATACTCCTCTGGAAAGTTGTTTCATGTCATTCATGAAATGTGGAGCATAATTTATACCCTCCATACTATCCTCAAACTGCATTTTTCAACATAATAGATAACCAGTTTCCATTTCTGCTTGTATCTAGTGAGTCTGATAATGAAATATAAATTAAATATTTACTTGCTGTCAAGCTGCTTTTCTTTTCTCATCTGCTACGGAGGAAACTGAGTCCAATGAATGCTACCGTTCTGTGAAAGCTTGACAGAGTCTTAGCAGTCTCAGTTTGCCTTCACTAGAGAGGAGGCTGTCTCTGAGATGAATTTTGAGATTTGGGGTTGATCAGGTGATGGTTTTGCTATACAAGAAGCTGCAAGGGGACAAGGCGACAGTAGAGAACTAGGAAGCTGCATCCTTCCTGCAGAGCAAATACAGAGATTTGCTTCCTGTGCTGATCAAAGAGGCTGATGGCCTTACCCTGCACACAGGAGGAGGTAGCCAGTAATCCTCATAAAGATTCTATCAGAAGCTTTTCTGCAGGGTGTAGAAAACTTTGATTAAAAGCCCATCTTTATTGTGAAAATTAGCCCTTGGTAGAAGTTATCAGACAGGCCAAGGTAATCTAGGCCTTAATCAAAACAGTAGTCCGTTGCATTAAGGCACGTCAAAGATTATTTCCACTGCTATAAAAAATGACTCATTTGGGTCATTATGTATCTAAGATATGTTGTGCCTATGCAACAAGGTACACTAGTTAGCTATAAAGAAAGACACAATTTTATTATGCGGTAGAACTCAATGCATTTTTTGGTTGGGTTGAGGGTGAGGATTTGGGATGGCTTTTTAGTGGTGGTCTTTTCACCTCATGTCATTGTCATCCTTGATGTGGCAACATAATGGACACACCATCTTCAGCTTTAAAAGCTATTTTTCAGCCAGTACCAGAAGGGACCTTTACCTAAAACCAGGACTAAAGAGGAGAAATGGGTCACTAATTGTACTTGTAAAAAACTTTGTGCAGCTCAGTGTCTAAGGCAGTGGCTCTACTTTAAATGAGGTCATGATAGCAGTTCCATATTGTGGAATTTAGCGAAAAGACAAAGTGCTTTTTTATATTGTGATTCTGTTTGGAGGATTGATTTTTCTGTTCTTATTCCGCATGCATGGTTTTTTAGTGGATTAATTTTTTCAAGGCAAATCAAAACTAGCCCGATGTATGTCCAATTACCCAAAGTATTGATGACTCCTCTCCAATTAGTTTTAACCCGGTCAGTCTTTGGAACCCTGTCTCCTCCACCACCAGTTACAGGAGGGCACAGAGGGATAGACCTAAAGCTACAGTCAATAAGAATTTTATTTAGAAAAATTCTAAGTAGAATAGAATTCTAAGATGGAACACAGAAATGGCACACATGTTGACAATAGCTAAGCAGTTGGGGTTTTTCTAACACATTGTTCAATTTAGGCAGGGCACAAACAGCTCTGTTTCTCTCTGCAAATGCTTGAGTTTTGTGGAGGAATGCTGAAGGAAGACATTCATTTAAAATATAAATAAATCAGTATTTCAGGAAAGTACAGTGTGACTTGAAAATGTTTAGACCTAAGCTACAGCTGGTGAGGCTGCTGCAGATCAGGTGTCACAAGAGAAATCACTAGCTGATGACTTCCTCCTGGTCCTTTTCACTGACTTGCCTTAAGCCCAAGTGTCCTGCTGTTTTTATTTTAACCCTCATTTCCTTCAATCTTCCAGCCTTCCAACTTCAGTTTTTAATCCATGGTTTTAATTCTACTACTGATATTATCAGTCAATAAACAAAACACAGTTGTCTCCCGAACAAAGGAGATTCCCCACTTGCCATTCTGAAGATTTAAAAGTAAATTGCTTCCCACTGAAGGTAAGCAGATACTTGGAAGACAATTCTGCATCAAAAAACTGGAACTGAAAGCTAGAATTAAGCTTACCACAATCTCTTCTTTCTGTCTTTTCTAAATATCATTTTAGAAATATATCCAGAGAGTTATTACAGACAGATGCCACCTCTAATCTTCTTTTAGCCAGTTTACTAAAATATAAGCTCTCCTTTCTGCCATGCATAGGAACAACTTATGGGAGCTCAAACACTAACTTTGCCTCAGTAATGAGTTGGGATAATTTACGGAGCAGTAGAGTAAGGACAATAAAGTATTAAAACAGTATTTCAACATAAGCCTCTTAGGTTGGCATCAAGTTTTCAGTAGATATGTTGTGCTCCATAGTTTTAAAACAAAACAAAACATAAAATTTAAACTAGGGATGATAGGAGAGCTAGACAACTGTTGAAAAGCAAGTGCTAATGTGGTGAACTGGGATAGCAAGCAAAGGATGCAGGATGAAGTGCATAACTTCAAGTGCTGCCTACTTAGGAACTGAAATAGGCAGTTAAACCTATAAAACCTATCTAAGGATTTGTACTGACTGTGTCATGTAATGAAAAACAATACTTTCATTAATGCTTCTTCATTATTAATATTTTTAATCTGTCATTCATACATATTGTACACTTAGTCATTGTCTGCTAGTTATTGTAAACAGCAAAACCCTAGCTGGCTTTAAATTAAAATTGCTTCCTAATTATTGTTTATTGCACAGGAACAAAATGTTACATTTTATGTTATTCTCAACAGGAGCTCTAAAGCTCAGTTGGAGATAAGCAGTAAACACGGAAGCATTCTCATAAATCACTTTTTTGCATATAATTACAATATGCCTGTAAAAGTGAAATTTCAGCTATTTCCCTGTTACCAACCAGCTCTGGTCTAGGAATTGATTCAGCTTCCACTACAGAGTGTCAACACACCATTTGTTTCAGCAGCTCAGATTTCCTTCATTTCCGCACCATGAACAATTCACACCATTTTACACATTAAGTCTGCCTATATTTTCCCTCATTTGACATTATGTGGTGAAGTCCACACAGTCCTCCCTTCTAGCCTAGATCACACTTGCTGTCCTTCATAGAGTCCTCTCTGGAAAAACTCACTTTTCCTGTAGGATCCCTGTATTCATTTTTAATCTTCTCCACTCAGTATTTCTACTCCAGCAAGCTGGATCACAGCTACTGAGTTAGTGAATTTTGTTTGCACGAAGCCAAAATGATGAGGTCGTGCTAAAGAACACTGGTACAACAAAACTAGCGGATGTTTATTTTTGAAATTGACATTTGTGTATTACGAAATGGACATGGGTCTATTTACGAAACAGACAAGTGTGTGAAAGACTTGATCCCCTTGAAGAAGGCTCTCTTTTTCAAAGCCTACCAGTCTGGTCTGTGGTTTTGTGATCAAAAACTTAGTGATTTTTTTCTGAGGTCAAATATGAGAAACTAAACAGAGCAATGTAGGTTGTACTAAGATGAATCATTAATTTTATAAAACCTGACACAGCTCGTTCTAGGTTATGACAGAAAATGGATGAAGCAGTGCAAAGGCTGGAAGGTACATACGTTTTTCCTTTTTTTTTTTTTTTTTAAGAGAGGGAAATAAGAAATCAGCCAGCTGAACTGAATTCCAAGAAAAACCCTTCAACCATGCTAGCAAATATGTATCATTCAAATAGCAAGAAACTGCAGGGTGAAAATCACAGTTAACCTGAATTTGTCAGGAAAAAAAAGCAGTGCCAAATCGATCCAACAGCCTTTTCCTCGTCAGGGCACCATCACCAAAGCACAGGACAGCAGTGACAGACCCCGAGCGGAGCTGAGGGACCGCAGGGCCGGGGAGGGACATCAGAATCGGGAGTCTGGAGGTGGGAATGAAGGAGCACAGGTAAGGGCCACTGAAACACTGCGTCGGTCTTCAGGCACTGCAGAGAGGGGCTGAGCTCTCCGAATAAATAATCTCATATATATATATATGTGTCAGTGTATGTGAAATAACAAGAGTAGCAAACACCTAGAAGCGATTTGCAGGAAGGTTCTGGTATCTCTGTCGTTGTAGCTTTAAAGCAAAGTCAGACCAAGAGTTGGCGGTGATCCTGAGCTGTGGCCCCTTCCCGGTGTGTGTTACCTGCCGCCTCAGGAGCTGTGAGACTCCCGAGGAGCCGGGGCCGGCCAGAGCCCTCAGAGCCGCCATCGGCCCGGCCCTGCCCTCAGCGCTGCCGCTGAGCCCCCACAGCGCTCCCACCTTCCCGCTGGTTCCGGCCCCGAGCAGCGGCGGTGTCTGGGTCCTCGGTGTCCCCGCTGTCCCCCGTCCCGTGTCTGAGAGCAGGACTGGAGCAGCCTCTGCGTGTGCCGAGGTACAGAACCGGCCCTGCCCCTCAGCAGAGCCGTGCTCCGGAGCGCTCCCATTGCGCACCGACAATGGTTCGCTCACGGAAGGCGGCAGTTCTGGCTGCAGGGGAAAAGAGCAGGCTGGAGACCGGGAAGGAAAGGATGTCTGTGCTGCTGGGGAGGGGATGAGCAGCACAACACGGGGCAGATTGTTCTGGATATGCCCAAGCTGCTTCTGCCTTGCCCTGCTGCTCCTCCAGTGCCGGTATTTCCCTCAGGTGGGGAGTGCTGTCCCTGCTCCCCTCACAGCCCCAAGGGGTGAATTCCACCCTCAGCCAAGGCCTCAGTTCTTCCCCGGCACCAGGCACTTCAGGCTGTAGATTCGTACTCTTTTAACATTATCCTGTTCCTACAAAATTAATGAAACTTTTGAATTATTCACTGTTCAGTTTTATAGAACAAGAGTGGGCAAAACTGGGGATTTACTCTGAGGGAGTTTACACGGAGTTGAGTTGTGCTTTTCAGGTGCAGAATTTAATGTTCTTTTTAAACAAAAGCATAACTAATCTTGGCTTTTTAGAGCTTGACTGCATCTCTCTGTTTTTTAGAGTTCCTGATTTGAATTTAGATCACAAATCTTGTGATGGTACAAAACGGCTTCATAGGCTGCAGAGACAGCTCTCAAACCTGAGAAACTAGAAATAATTGAAACTGAAATTCAGTATCCAAACCCTTGTTTTATAGGAATCTCAGTACTCTCAGTCTGTACGAGCCAGATAGTTTGAAAACATGGTGACCCAAACCAAACAAGCAGAAATCCAAATCAAAACAAACAAAACCCAAACCAACCAACCAACCAAAAACCAAAGGAAAAAAAAAACTCACAAACAAACAACAACAACAATTCCTCGTATTTTACAGCCTTGTTACCCACCGCACTCTGGTAAGGGTAAGATAGCAGAGAGAGTTTGCATTTTATAACATGGGAAAATGAGTCTTAAGGCATATTTTCCTCTTTTGTAACTTGTGCTGTCTCAACATTAATTGCTAGCAAGCATAGAAGTCATTATTTCAGCTATATTGTTACATCTTAATATACCTACTAAAAAGGCATAACAATGCACAATTTGTTACATTGTGGAAGGACCATGTCAGTGTCTGTGCAAGGGCAGTGCTACAGACTATTTTCTACTGAGGTGATGAGCAGCAAGTTCCGGGGTATTCCTCTGTCTTACACTGCTCTGAGATATGGTGTCTAACATAAATTAAGTACTTCAGCCTCCTTTTTCATTGCCAGAGCCAGTCTCTGAGTCTGGAAGGATGATTCTCTGGATTAAAAAAAAGGTTAAATTCCATTTAGCTTTTGTAAATATTTGGATTGCAAATGAGGAGATGATGTTGCAGCCCTGGAAGTCTGCTTTATTTCATTTCAGAAACTGTTAAATGAGAGCATTTCAAACATTTTTGAAATGAGATGCAGTTTCTGAGCTCCAGGCTTAGTTATTTCACAAACTCTTTCCCTTCTGTGAAGTCTTAAAGTGAAATAAACTTGGAGAAGCCTTGAGAATTGAAACTTCTGTGGGAATCCACAGAACTGAAGAATTCAGATATGGCTGTATTTATCAATTTATTTTCCTGTACAGCCACCCTTTGTATTCAGATAGGCATAAAATTCATCTATTGTGCCCATAAGCAATGACAAGACTGAGGGTACAAATGCAGTATTTCATATGGTGATCAACAACTGTAAGTGTGATTTAATCTCCCTTTTGATGAGGTATTCAGGGAAATGGGAGTTTATGATGTATTTAATAAGTTTTTCTCTCTAACGTTAATAATGAGGCTTAAATTTTTGAATTGAGGAGGCAGATTTCCTGAAATATTTCTCTGTAGATGTGCCCATATTTCTTTCTCAGTGTGAATGCAGCAGCATTTTCACTGCTGCTAGCCAAAAGGCTTTCTTGACTTCCTGCCTGTCCTGGGGTGCTAAACTGAATTCCAGATCAGAGTCTTTGTGTATGACAACTTCTAGAGAACAAATCTGAGCTTCAGTTTTCATCTATCTGTCCAGAAAAACAGAAAATCATAGAAAATATGTACATTTCAAGTAGGTGAAATGTGGGAGCTATTCTTGATGGTTTTCATCCATTTTTTCAGCCATGGACACATCTTTCTTGCCCTAGGAGAACATAATTTCCAGCAATTCATTTCATCCACCTCTCCCTTTATAATTTCTTCCCTTCTTCCTTTCTCCTTTTCTCTCCCTTGTGATAAACACAGGTATAGCCACACTCTAAAAGCAACCCAGCAAGCAGAGAACAAACTCTTGAGACCAAAACTTGGAAACTGGGGTTTGTAAGTTATGAAAGAATAATAATAGTTTCATTATTGTAATGGAGTAAAGAGCGATAAAATGGAAAAAGAGGGCTGAGACATCACCTAGAAAACAAAAAGCTGTAATATTTTGGCTTGAAAAGGGGATTCTGTGTTTGAGACTTGAGATTTTCTATGGAATTCTTTCAGAACAAGTATTTAGTTTTAATTATCAGGGTGGTATCTTGGTTAATGGCATTCTTTGAATTCCATTCAGAATTCCAGAGGCTGTGAAATGCTGAGGCCTTATGAAGGAAGAATACAGAGAAAAAGGAGCCACAGGAGATGAGCAGGCTTTCCCAGTTTCCCAAATTGAATGTTCCAGGGGTACGCATTCATGGTTTCCAGCTCTGAGGTGGGTTGTTCATTGAAGGAGCACAATGGGTGTTTATGGAGACGCAGTGGCGCATTCAGGGGTGTGGCCAGTGCTGCACAACCCATTCAGGGTTGTGGCTGTGCTGCATCCAGCAGCCCCCTGAGCCCGGCTCCAGCTCCTTGTGCCCACTCCTGCTGCTCTGGGAGTGCTTCTCATGGCACTGCTTTGGCTACAACTACTTTATGCTTTCGTGAGTTCAGCAAAAAAATAAGCAGAATATATTTCTAAGGCTACATAAGAAGTGCTGTGCTTGGAGAGGCAGCAGTGATTCACTTCGTATTTTCAACTAATGTGGCTATTTAACAATTCTTGTCTAACTACAGTCTTGGTTTGGAGAATGGAGGATATTCAGTGTGAAGCAGAGTCCTGCTAATACAGAGTGTAAATACCTTTTGTCTGCTCTTTCTACATAAAATACCTGTGTAATGTATAATAAGCTACCTGGAGTCAGGTTGGGGGTCCATCCAGCTCAGGATCCTGCCTCCAGCAGTGGCCAAGGGAAGAGCAGAAAGTCAGCAGTCTCCTTAGAGATCCCGAAGGAGTCTACATTCAATATGCAAAACTAAACCCCCTCTAATAGCCCTCCATAAAACTGAACCAGCTGCATGCTTAGCTGACTCCAGTTACTGGTAATGCAAATATTGATAGAATTCAAAACTACAGTCTTCTGGTATTAGCAGATTCATCTGATTAAATGAATAATAAATCATCTCGTGTTACTCCTAACAGTAACACATTTAGTATTTGCATATGGTGTGAATGAAAGTTGTCAAAGATATGCAAACTAGAGGTTGAGAAATTAGGTTTCTAAATAAATAGAGATCTTGAAATAGCAAAGGTGATATAGACTTAGTCTTTACTGAACCCAAACTGCATTTACACATTTCCCTGTTTAGCTCCCCCCACAAAAAACCTTTAGGGAAAACCTTTTCAGACAGTTCATGGAGAACTTCAAATATCACATTTTCTCAGTCCTCAGAACAAAGTTGTATCACTCATGAGATCTGCTCCTCATGCTATACATTGTAAACTGAATAAATAACTCCATAATCTGTAAGCGATCACAAATGCCACTGTGGTCTTAAAAGGAGTTATGTCTAATCTTTTTTTGTTTTCATAGCTAAATACTATATTTTATGGTTTATCTTTTTGAGATGGTTCAAAATAATTTAGTCATAGTGAATTCCAGTGAGAGATAACAGCCTAAATGCTCAAAAATGCTACTCTACACAACTAGATTTTTATATCCTCCAGTGCTATGTGTAATTTGGAAGTCTCTGTAATATGTTCATATTGGAATCTAGTCCTAGGAACATAATCTTTAACTTAATTTTGATACTTGAAAAATGCCTTGAGCTGTTCTCAGGGAGGAAAACAGAATAATGGAAAGATTTGAAATTTCTGTCAATTGATAGTAAGGCTATAAAGAGAAGATAAAAAGAGGGAAATAAGTAAGGATGGACTCTCCAAAGACACTGAGTGTGTAGTCAGAGCAGTCCCGAGAAAGGAGCTGTGGTCTCATGCTGCCAGGTGAAAGCATCTCTACTTTTTCCTTCTATAAGTAGCAGGCTGCACTAGATCTTTATCAAGGAGGCTGAACAGAGTTCTGCAAGAAAACCAGATTCTTCAGCTGTGTAAAACTGTAACAGGATTCTGATATTTTGCCAAGCAGCAGCTCATCCAAAACCTGGGTCTAGATGGAGCCGTGCATGTTTGCAGTCTCAGCTCCCAGTGGGGGTTGGCTGCTGATTCTATCACTCTTGGCACATTCCAGCAGGTTTAGTGTGCTCTGGAGTCCTAGAGAAGGAGCACAGGAATAGCCATGAGCCAGTTCAGGTGATGGTCTCTTTTCTTCTGTAATTCATAAAGTTCTTGCTAAGGTCCCTGTAGGAAAGGGAGAGATGCAGGGAGAAAAATATGTCTTTACTCAGAGCTCAGTAACTAAGTCAAAATTTTCAGATATGCTTGTCTAAATTTTAAGGGTGCAGCAGGAAGAATTTGTACATCAGGACACATGTGGGAACGCAGAAGGGTCCAGTGGCTTGGACATTAGCAAGGAAGTCTAAAAATTTGAATTTTGCTCCCTGACTTAGTAGATGATTTTCTTGCAGTGAATCATTTCATGGCTCTGTTTTCTCACATTAATATGTTAGTGCTGGGCGTTCTTTTCACTGTTCTCTTCTATCACAACAGTTTCCTGGTATTTTTAGTGGATTGTGGATTATGCTACAATACATACAGAATAAATTACTAGATGCAGAATCAGGCCCAGCCTTTGGGCACCAAAGTGTAAAGTCAGATTGTTTGAACTTCTGGGTGCACATTCTTAGGAATTAGGTTTCAGGATGAATGAAGCTATTCATCTTTCACAGCCTTTAAGACTCTACTTTCCTATGGAACTTTTCAGTATCCTCTGAGACTTGCAGGCTGCTGTTGATTAAGATGAAGTAATTTTTTTTTTTTTTTTTTGTGAATAGAGCATATGTTTTTTTAGTGCATGCTAAATATTGCTATGGTTAAGTTGAAATGAGGAACAGGCATGCTGCACCATATTGTTATTTGCTGTGAAGTGATTTAACAAATGTTTGAACAGCTGTGCTGAGTAGGCCCTGTTGATATAAGTAGTGGAATCATGAGAGCTGCTGTTTTGGTTGTTTACAGTGGAAAAGGATCAATCAAATAATTGTCTGCTGAGGTAAAGGACTCTAGATGAATGTAATAGAAAGTTAAGATAATTAATGATGAAGTCTGTCAAATCCAGCTTGGCATGTGGTGAGTTTTAGCAAAGATGCACATTTCTGATCTTCCAGAAAAGGTGATAGAGTTTTGGCTACTTCAGCAATCAAGAAAAATTGCCTTGAAGAAGAGTCAGGACAGATGCTGGTCTTTATATTACTTAACAAAACTCTTTCAGTTCCAAAAATGAACAATCTCTGAACCACATGTATAGGTGCACCAACGAAGTGACTGCCCCACAGATTGATGATTTATAGCAGAAGATCAACACTTCTGTGGTCAGCACCCCTTGCCATGGAAAGGTTCTGCTCTGCACTTCCCTTAGCTTGCCAGTTTTTCAGTACTGAGGTAGTGAAAGAAATATCGTCTTTATACAGTCATGAGAGGTATTAAATGAACAGCTGGCATTCCTGGCATACCACAAACTCACCAAACAGGAAAAGAAAATCAGGGTATAATATTTTAATGGGTTTTACTCCTAAAAATGGAAACCAGCTATCCAGATCACAAAGACCCCACTTGAACTTTCTGCCTGTGGTCTGACTTCTGATAAGAACTAATTTGTAAGGACAGATTTGACAGTGGGCAATCACTGTGACTGTGGCCAGCCTCTCACACTAGTTCTTGGGTTTTCACCTTCCAGCAAAATGCACCAAATGAAGACCCTTAATTTTAGCAGGATGGTAAAACCTTTTGGAAGTCTGAACACTAATTTTGGTTCCAGAATTGATCCTCTCTGAGTATCTGATTGCCAGGGCTCAGGTTTGCTGGAAAAGGTTTAGTGGTGGCAAGCAGAGTGAATGGTTCAGAGGGCACACTCGTGGTCTGGGAACCTGAAAGTCTTGGAGGGTGTGTAGGGACAGTGGCAATGCAGTGACTCCACCCTTGTCCCTCTAGTTCCACCCTCCTGCTTTCCTTCTTTCAGTGCAGTTTATTGCACTGCCCAGGCCTCTGAGCCCTTCCTTGGGCTTTTTATAACGAAGAAAACATGTAAGGGAACGTAAAAAGGACTTTCTTATACCAAAGGGAATGGCAAACTGAGATATGCTTATTGCCAGCCTGACCTTACACGAGAGCAATCCCTTCCAGGAGCATTCAGAGTGACGGAGGTGCCTTTATTGCAAGGAACGTGTGTGGCAATAAAACATTCAGTAAAGTTTATATTGCTGCTGCCGTAACTGCGGCATTATATTTAAATAAAATAGCACTCCTTTTATGAGTGCACACTGTAATATGAGTTCTTAACCAAAAGGAAGAGTTAAACTGGAATTTATTTTTTCTGAAGGATAAAAGCTGTCAGATTCTGTGCTGATAGCTGCAGGTAGCTGAGTACTGCACAGTAACCTCAGTCACTGGCTCTGAGTGCAGAGGCGTTGTGCTGCAACTCCATTAAATGTGATGTGTCTTCATAGTTATCCTGCTTTGCAGGGAAGCTCAGCAGAACTTCATTCCTTGAATTAATTTTGTTTATCATGGCAGCTCTGAGAAACATAATCAAGACATCCCCAAGTCTACTGCCATCAAGGCAAGGCCTTGGTGCATCTCAGAGTGGGCTTGAATACAGCCAGTGAGGAAGCTTGTGCTGCAAATCTCCTAACAGTATCCCACTTGGCTAGTTAAAAATGTCTGTGAGCTCTTTTGTTCCTCTTTTTGTAGTCTAAGTAAATTCCAAACTGGAAACAGTAAGATTTGACTTTATTTCTTTGACCACTGGTTTAACACACTTTCAATCTGTATTAAAGATTTCTGTACTTTTAGTTTTGCTAGTACAGCCTTTTCTGTTTCAATATTTTTTTCTTTTCAATTAATACTTGGTCTTCCTAATAAGCCACAAAATTTTTCACCTAGGCAATCAGGGTTAAAATCAGTAATATCAAGGTAAGTGGTGATGTGCATGTCTTGATGAACATTAATGGTACCAATTTCAATAATGCTTTCACTATTAGATAAAAGCTGGCCTGAAGATAATGAATCTGCCTTCAGGAAAAGCTAAGACATAATAGACTAGGAAAAGCATTTGTCCTAATTATGGTAATTATGTTAATTTGGGCTTTAAATAATAAGAGGGTGGCACTTTATGTATTTAATATTTCAGTTAACTATGAGCATTAAGGAAAATTAGACATCTCAGAGATCCAGATTCATATAAGCAATATGCTAAGAAGCTTTCTGGGAAAAGCAGCAGTGTGAAGAAATAAGATGTTGCTGGGTTGTTCCATGTCCCTCTCTCACAAACACTGTGTTCAGCCAGGCCTCAGATCTGCAGGTAGAGCACTGCAGCCTGTTTGGAGTAGCTGAGGACGTGACACACAAATTCACTGGAGACTTCTACTTCCACTGCTTCAGTTGCCTCAGCTGCTTTCCTATCCAGTGATGTGATCTGAGACTTATTGTACTGAATCTCCCTGGCAGGATTAGAGCAACCTCAAGGCTATTTCCTTCAAAATCAGTCTATGAAGAAAGCTTTCTTTGCAGTGAAATGTCATCTTTATGAATTCAGAAAGAAGAAAATCATAATCCCCTGTGACTCTCCATACCCACATGTGCCTCAGTATCCTGGAAATTACTGTTTTTCCTGTAGTAGTTATATTTGCTTAGCTACTTCTGTATATGTTTTCTAAAACTTTGTTTTCAAACCAAGCCAAAGAATCTTCACATCCACGTTTTTTTCCCATGCAGGACATGTCCTGTTCTGGTGCCATTGGTGCCCATGTTTCCAGTTAGGCTGGGTCAGCTCTTCAGCAGACAGGCAGCAACTTGCATTGCTTTTTCAGTGTCTTGTGTGCAAATGTATTTCATGTTGCTCTTCTCTGGAGACAAATCAGTCTGGGCCAGACTCTTCTCTTACTGGAGGCAGGAGGAATTACACACTGCAGTTTGTGCAGGCTCTCAGCTGGCTTTGGGCTGGGTACTTCAACTCTCTCAGCAGAGCAGCTGCACAGCAAACAGCTCGGACCTGCCTTCAGATCTGCCAAGAGTGCCTGTGGTGATCTGGACTCGCCTGGATGAGCTGCAGTTTCTGTAACGTCCATGCCCTAACAAAAAATTTTTAGAAAGGGAGCTGAAGCTCAAGCAAATGAGACTCAGATGCAGGATCAGCTGTGGGAAAGCAGGAAGGAAGGTTTTGCAGGGCCTGGGAGCTGCACAGCTTTGATGGTAGCAGAGAATGCCACTGCTTTAATTCTGTACCCATCCTGCAACCTTCAGCTACCACTGTTGCTTGACGTCTCTATGCACCAACTGCTGCTTGATTCCCTGGCACGTTCTTCCCCAAGTGAGCCCTGCAGTTCCCCTTAGAGGGCTTCTCCATCCCAGCCAGCTGCTCTCTGTCTATCTGTCTATCTTAGTCTCTAATCTGGGCTATAAAGCAGGCCCATTTTCCAGGCAGTGTTTACTGAAAACACAGGAGCGTGCCTGGCTCCCTCGGCATCCCTCCTCCTGCCCTCCCACTCCTGGCAGGCTGTGGAGGTCAGGCTGCTGCAGGACTCTCCTGCTGCCTGTGGGAGAGCGTGCAGTGAAATCAGCAGCCCGTGAGCCCATTAACCCTGACAGGTTTGCAGTGGCTTCCTCTGGGGTTAAGGGAGTTCATTATGCTCACAGCCTGTCAAGGTGGTTGACAGTAAAGCAAACAGTGATTGAAATCTCCATTAGAGAGAAAACTGAAGTGCTCAAGTAAAGATTTGAGGTAGGAGAGCACAGTGAAACATCAAGGCTTTCAGTGAGATCGGTAATTTAAAAATGAATTTTCTAAAGAAGCAGAGAAGAGATAATGAAAAGGGTCAAAAACAAATAATAAGGGATAATTATGAGGTTGATGTCATTCACAAGTGGCACTGGAGAGCCGGTAAGAAGAAACTGGAACTTGCTGTAGTGCTTAAATTAGGAAATTCTCAAGTCTTTAATGAAAAAATACATTTGAAATTATAACTTCCTTGAATTTAGTGCTGTAGATTGATTCTGACTAAGACCCATGTATTCTGTAGTTATGCTCCTATTTCTGTAGGTATATACTAACTTTTGGGAAGGAGAAACCATCTGGAGCTGCATCTTTGTCCCTGTTTCCTGACAACTGGGATTGTGAAAAGATAATTAGGACCTTTGCTTGAATAAAGTATTTCTAGATTTCTTTGCAGCTTCTTCTGAACTAATCCACCCATTCATATCCACCTTGAACAGACTCCTTATTCTAGGAATGAGAGGAGCTGAATTCTTTGTCTTGCCCTTACTACATCATTTTTTCATATTTTTCTTTTTTACCTTGGACTTAAAGGCAATAGAAGGAAGGGAGCTGGGTGATTTTTTCCTTGATAACAGCTCCTTTTCTTGCCTGGTGTTGTCACTAAAACTGCACAGGCTGTTGAAACAGTGTTATGATGGGGCAATACTGAGCCTATAGGATGCAGACTAAGCACTGATGTTTTAAAAGAGAGACTTTTAGGAGCCTTCCCCACTCTTGTTAAAGCCAAGACACATCCCTGCATGTCAGTGGAAGCGAGATAAGATTTCAAGTCACATCTTGTGTCCTACACATTTTCCAGTGTGTCCGGAAATTTCAGTTATCTCCACTCATGGCTGGAGATCAGGAGAGCAGTTTGAATTTTTAGTCAAATAAGCCAAATAAACCTCTATCTTCTCTAGTTATGTATTTATTCAGTAATTAACCCAACTTTCAAGCTCACAAACTAGTTCTTTGTCTGTTTAAATATTTGTCCTAGGGGTTAGGAGCAGTGATCTCCAGGGGAGATGAAGAGTCACAAGAGGGGTTGGTCGCTGAGCCAGAATGGGCAGGATCTCCTCCATGGTCCCACATGAATGCCAAGGCTCTTTTGCACTACAGCCCCACCTGATGTCTGGAGTTTTAACATCCCTGGACACTAGCAGGATATTTTTGCACATGGTAGTGTGTTTGTATTTCCTATCCAGTTTTGTTTCTGGATAAACAACAAGGAGATAACATATTTTCCTCTCAGATGTTTGTTTGTTTGTAGCCATTTAGGACAAGGAAGAAGTCTTGTTAAAAAAATAACCTTAAAAGGAAAATTCTGATTATCTGTTTCGCTGTAGATGTTAGCAAAAGGCTCAGAGGAATCCCAGCTATAGTGAAAGTTGGTATGAAACTCCAGGATGTGGGCCCTTTTAGTAGAGAGTAACTAGAATAATTAAATATTGATGAAAAATTTTATCAGAAGAACTGAGAAGCCTGTTTTTATGTAATTATCTATTAAAAAAGAGATATTTCAAAGTAATATTGAGAAAAAGTATAATTTTAAAATGTAATTACCTACAAAACAAGATCAGTGATCTGGAAAGAAACCAGTTTTACTTAACTAGGAAGAAGTTGCCAAGAGGTTTATTCCATGAATTAAATTTTATGGATTCTATATTAAAAACTTTTGCAATATAGCTGAACAATTTGTTCCTGTCTTGACAGGAGCTATGATAATAGATGCCAAGAGGTTGGATGTGTAGGTTTTTCTTCCTCACCAGGGGTCTTCATTAATTAAAAACTTTTGGCAGCAATTCTTTCCTTTTGGTTTGAATTGTTTTTAGTAAAATGAAAGGGTAGCATTTCACTTGAAGAGTGAAATTTATTCTGGAATTTATTTCACTCTTATTACTGAAATGGTCTTAAGCAGAATGTTGTGAGAAAATTCATTTACCATTCCTGTCAACCTTGATGAGGTTTGCTTCTCCTGCTGGTCTTTTCTATTTCCTCTTTCTCTGATTTACCGCATAATGAACTAATGGAGTCAGAATTGCTTCTTACTTTAGGCAGAAGAAACAATTGGGCAAGCAAAGTTACAAACTGCCTGATACCTCTGATAATCAATTACCTCATTAAATGGTCCAGAGTTTGGTATTTTGATTTGTTACAATTGAACATATGCATTTAACATCTGTGGAAGCCTTGGCAATGAAAACAGATATATTATAAATTGTATTATTTGTACCCAATCTAATATTTATGAAATATGGAAAAAGATGTTTTGTAGTTTGGCTTTTTGTTGCATTCAAGTTCAGGGGTATTTACCTATATTTGCTGCAGTCTTTAAAGCAGTTACCTTCCACTTCTCACTCTGTTCTCGTTCAAGTGAAGCAGGAATCGCAGGGTTTGCCTCTGCTGGAGGATGATGAAAACACTGCAAGCTGCTGAAAGAAATTGAATACAAATTGGGAAATGAAGTGTTATGAGGCGTTGCAAACTTTAAATATTTTGTTGTTTTCTCTTTACAGATCACTGCATGATGTGAGACCTTCCTGACACTTGAAGGCCTTTGGAAGCTGAGGTGCCCTGAGGGCTGCTGCCTCAGAGCAGGGCTGGCCAAGGGCCCTTCTCTGAAATCCCTTCTTCACACAGGAAGAGAAACATTTGCTCATCTGATGGTGCACCTGAAACAAAGTTGCATGGTCTGTTAATATTTATTGGTGCAGGTAAGTGAGGAAGAGTTTAAAGATTTTTCATTTCAACTTCTTTGAATTATGCATTAGGGTGAGGATGCTCAGAGCCTTTTCTGTATGCATTTTATTGTCCAGTTTGTGTTTTCTCCTGAGATGTTCATTAGTTCAATTTCAAGCTTTCAGATAAGCTCTAAGGAGAGAGTGGGGTTTTTTTCAGAGGAATGAAAAAGACAGAAGAATTTGCTTTATATCTTTGCTGCCCAAAATCACACTTAAAAGATCCAACTGTGAAAATGCAGGTAATAGACTCTCTGCTGTGTAAGTCAGAGGTAAAAGATGAAAGATAAGCCTGCTGGCAACCAGAACCCTATTTCAGCTTCTTCTCAAGTGTGTTACAGGCGAGTCTACAGAGACATTTCATCATATCACTGATAAAGATTGTGCTGTATTGAACTGATCTGCAAACATGCAAACAGACTAAACTTGTGTGTGTGTGTTGTGCCTGTGTGTGCATCTGGATTTATGGGCAAGTGGAAGGACAGCTTTCCAAGAGCTTTGTAGTAAAGTAAGAGAAGTTCATTGCTCATTAACTGCTTTCCAAATGTTCTTTTATTTTGGCTCTGTTTAGCATTTTTAGTGCATGGAAATTCTAACTCAGCAGTACAGCCATGTCATGACAGGGTAGCAAAGAGCATTTTCAGCTTTAAGGGCTAAGGCTTTAGAAAGGTAAGGAGGTGCAGCAACTGTGCTTGACTTCCTTTTCACTGTCACTGCCTTCTGGAAGTTGCTTTGTTCTGGCTGCTGATTAACTTCTTCAGTGGTTATTTGAAAGTCAGCAAACAAGGATTGTTTCTGAAGCTGAAAACAATTATCAATAATATAGGACTGGAACATTTGAATAGCAGCTCCTGTCTCCAAGAGCACACATTTAATCCTCCTCAATGTTTTTAACATTAGAAACATGGTGACTTTCCACAGTTTTGTTCATATTACCTTGGATGTAAATCTCCTTCCTAAACTGTGTGGATGCGTTTTGACAACGTTTCTCTTCAGTAGGACGGACTAGAGTTTCACAGGAGAGAAAAGTAAGATCATAAGGAAACAAGATACAGCAGGGCAATAAATGAGTTGTTTGCCAATAAAATATACATAAGGTTTTAAAGCCTGAAAATAGCACATTCTACTTTTTCGCTCCCTGAGACCCTTGTGAAGGATCCTATTCATGATGCCATTTAGTCTGTGACTATTGGTGAAGTCTGTGCCATCATCACCAAGAATAACCAAGATGCTGGGCTAGTTTTAATTCAATATATTTGACAGGTAACAAAGTACAGGATCATTGGGATGCTGTTTGTCAGGCAGAATGGGGTAAATCTGACAACACCCAACTAATCTTTGTATAGGAATGTAAATCCTGCTGTCTGCATGAGATGGTGCTGTGATTTGTGGGAAGAGGAACCCTGGTACAGAAGGAACATCTGGGTGGTGCCTCTGTTGTGAGCTCAGGAGGGGTTGGTTTTTCCAGCCTCTTGGAAAGGTCCCATCTCTGTCTTCAGTCCTGGCACCAAATTCAACTACTAGGTCTTTATTCAAACGTATTAGTGGAACAAATAATAGCTGAGTTCCCCTCTTGAAGTCAGATGTGAGTTGCTAAATATGTCTGTCAGAACCTTCTTGGAAGAATGGAAATTTACAGTAAATGCAGTGCTGAAAGCAGAAGTATTATTCTCTATTACAGTTCTGCACAGCTCAGCAGATAAAGCAGATACATTGTGCAAGCCTGGCAGCAGAGATGGACTGTCTCAGAGCCATTTTATTAATTTTTCAAGAGTATAAATCAAGACAATTTCATGTTGAATAAAGAATTAAATACTTTTTGCTCTCATTTCCGGACTCTCAGTAATCATTAAGGAGACAGTAAAAGGACTGCAAGGGAATTAGCTTTTTGACCCAGTATTCACCAACAGTAGATTCTGCTAACAGTGAGAATAGTCTTAATGAGCAGTTTGCAAATGAAAGATTTATATACTTTCATTATAGGCAGATTTTGTGAGATTTTTAACTTTTTGGCCTGAATGGAAGCTTTGAGGCAATTTCTAAGAAAATAGTAAGAGTGACTATGGTGCATGAGGAGATATCCTGCCTTGGGAAGAAGGAGATGTGATTAACTTCCAGCTCCTGGTGCTGAGATTCTGCTGAATGGCACGTGGTCTTGCACTTCCATGCATTTCACAGGATCCCTTCTCCTCCTGTGAGGTCAGTGGAGAGGAGATGGGCAGCAGCCTTTCAGAGTTGAGGCAGGAGGCAGATGGAAATATAGGTTATCATATGTATTCAACACATTCTAACTCCTCTTCATAGTTCCTCAATTCCAGACTACTTAGTCTTCAGAGCACACATTTGCTGTATAATAGTTGGATTTGTTACCTTGCTGTGGGTGCCAGCAGGAAATAATCTGTTTAGCTTGATCCCTGATCTGTCTTTGTGTGGGAAAAGTAGGAAAGGGAAGGTGAAAAGGGGATGATGCTCTGCTGCTGTTCTGCAGTGTGCCTCTGGAAGGGGCCCAATCCAAGGGTCTAAAGCTGAGAACATCAAGCAACTTTAAGCTAACAAAAGAAATGCTTAGCAGTCCTCCTCCATCAGGAGCCAGATGCCTCCAGATTTAACACATGGATGTGCCTCCTCTGCATAATCTTGGCCCATTCACCACCGAGTGAAAATGTCCCATTCTGGAAAAAAAATCTCTGTCCTGCTTCAGCAGGAATTTCTCCTTGTCCAGGCTAGTGGGAGGAACACCAGGGTTTGTTTGCTTGAGCAGGTGCCCGTGGAGCCATCCCATGCCCCATATGCTCAGTTTTAGTTCAATGTTGATCATGTTTCCTATGGGACTTTTCCTGTGAGAATTGTGGTAAGGCCAGACATGTGCCACTTAAAAATGGATAAATTGATCTTCAATACGGGATTTTTTTTAAATCTACTACAATAATACTGGTCTGCAAAGGTAAAATATATTCTGTTGAAGAATCTTCTGTCCACTTCACTGAAATTCCAGGCTGTGTCCGTTTTTCAAGACCTACCTTATATCAGTGCTTTCTTTGTCAGGATACTCTGTTAACGTTGCTAACGTGGGCTCAATAAGGTAATAGGAAATATATTCCATTCAAATTTAAAAAGCTATGAAATCTAAAGGTAAGCTTTATAAAGGCCATATTGCCACTGAGTTCTGGGAAGATGGTTGCATCTGCTTGACCTGATGGGAAATTGGAAATGTAGAACTTTCTCCTGAGACTTACCACAGTGATTGGGCTTCCTGAATTGGAAGGATACTGCAAGAGAAAATGCAGGAAATGACAGGAACCAAATCAAGGACTTGACTAAATCACTTCGACCAACATTCCTCTTTCATGTTAGAGCAAAACAGTGTTGCAGCCTGACTTATAATAAATTGCTGCTTAATAAGGCCAGAAGTAAGTCATCTCTTTTCAGTTAATTCCTGTTCAGCTTCCCCAGCTATAAAACCCTTATTAAAGAAGCTTTAGCAGCTGTACTGTTCTCTGAGGCATGAAAAATCTTGATTAAAGCCACTATACTGGAGTCAATGAAGCTTAAACCTTGATATACTGGGACATAGGGAGGGCCCAAGCCAGCTTTATGCTCCCCAGTGTCCTGCTGGCCAATCCACAGAGGACTGCTTGTTTTTGAGTCTGGAAAGCAGCTTGCCAGACCTCCTGCCTGTCAGATAAGCATCGTGTTATCTGTGCCTATCTGCAGGGTTAAGAGCAGCCAGCAGAAAGCTGTGGTTGCTGTGGTCACCAAAGAAAAGATATTTAAGCAACTTGAAGGCTGAGCTTCTGGCATTCTTGCTTTTGACAAAGAGGAGTGTTTGGGGGGAACGATCGTGGCTTTTACACTTCAGGTGTTGGCTTTGAGGGGTACAGTTGAGCTGGTAGTGCAGTTTTCTTAATAGCTCTAAGGAAAGCTGTGCCTCACAGTGTTATTTAAATCACCACACAACTGTAACTTCATTAACAGTGTTAATGCAAGGTGATTAGTGATTGATACAAGTCAGTTATGTTGATAAGTTCTGCTCTGAATAATATCATGTGACTGCAAGGAATGAAAACTAGCACAGAATTGGAATGCTGGCTACAGATACAATAGTACTGCAGTCACAGGATTAACACTGAATCAATGAGTTTTGATTTCTGCATTTTTAATATTAATACTTTTTCAGTTTATTCTGGCTATGATGTAAATTACTTTGAATCAGGTCTGAAAGGCAGGGAAACAGCTTTATGAAGAAATTGATTTTTGGTTTTGTTCAGTTTTGTTTTTCAGTCCTTGCAACAAATTATATATTTAATTAGTTTTACATTTGTTTTCATTTTGTATTTGCCCCAGAGAGTATTATAAAATATACTCCCCCTGGTAATGAACTGCTGAAATATTCTGATGAGAAATATATAAAAGACATTTTGATTTCTTAATTGGTAAATGAAAAATTTTCTTGTAAAGATTGAAAAGCTCCAGAAACATCGAGATTATACTGCAAGAGATTTCATCTGTAAACTAAGCTGGAACCTCCAACTCATCAGTTGCTATTGCAAAATATCTTAGCAAGAAAAGGAGGGATAGTAGCTGGACCAAGGCCACCTGAGCAAAACACTGATTGGGAGATTGCAGTTATAGAATCAAGAATCATGTAAAAACATTTTTTATGATTAATGAAGATTGGTTAACGAGTAACTGGCAAAGAACAGATCACACCTCTCTATCTGGTTATTAAAGTGTCATTGGCTTTAGTGATATCACAGAGCTATTGTGTTCTATTTGGATAACCTTGTCTGATACACTAAAAATCACTGTTTTTACAAGTTTCTTTCTTTTTGAGTTAAAGCAGAAAGGCTGAGTCATTGCTCTTAACCCATCTGTACACAGGCAGCCTCTGAAGTCCATGCCAGCATCCATGTTTGGGGAAAGCTTCAGGAAAAGTGAGAATGTATGGTTCTGTGGGTGCAAATGGCACAAATTCAGGCCTTTGGTATCATCTTGTGCATAAAAAGTAATTCTGATCTGTGTTCTAATTGCAAGTTGAGAGATGTTTCAATTTGTTTTCTTAGGGTTATAGTATAGAAGATTCAAGGCATTACTGCTTTTAAATGTCACTCAGAAGTTGGGTGTTACTGCTGAGGCAACATTGAAGAGTGGTATTACAGAAGTAAAGACTGAGGATAAATTCTACTGGCTAGAATGGATTTATTTGTTCCCTGTGTGTAAAATATATCTTCTATGCTCACAGGCTCACAAACATGTGTCATGGTAGGTAATTAAATACATCACAGATCATCTTATTTCCCTTTTTCCATTCCATCTTCTTTCTTTGTAGTCTGCTGTTTCTTCTCTGTCAGCAGTTTGTATCTATTTAGGTGAGAAAAACAGGTTATTGCTTCAAAAAATGTTATTCTTAATCCTTTTTCACTAGTACAGTTGAGCTTTTTAGCTAACAATATAGGCAAATAATAACAGATTTTTGGTGATCTGATGTGATCAAATTTCTTTAGTACAGTAAAGCAGGGAAAGGAGGCAAAATTAGTTTAAAAATTGTTAAGGAATTGGTTTCTAGCTATTCTAACTATTTTCTTGTGCTAGAGACCATGGGAACTAAAAAGAAAGAGAATCAGTATTCTGTCAATATTCATCTGGGATATTTTCTTTACAATCACACAAATCAAAAAGCATGTCTAAAGGAGAAATAAAATGAAATAATTCTTATTCTAAGGATTTCAACTGTCACTGTCTTTCATATTATAAATACAGTTCACAATAAACTTAACACCTTTAGGGTGAACCTGCAGGACAGAGGAAAACTAAAAGATAACTTGAAGGATAATGAACTTGGAGATGGCACACAAATTCAGGGAAACACCAAGCTGGATTAGTCTAGTTCTTAGCAGGAAACAGCAATTTCAGGCTGAAAAATGCAGTGTCTGCTGGAGAGATATAGACCAAGCACATAATTAACAAGCACTGCATTTTCCATCTGTCAGGAACTCTATTGCCAAGGTGTCTAAACTGAGGAACTGAAATTTGTGCCTACTGCAGGTGCTGTAGGAGCTGCAATGTTCCCGCTGTTCTGTCCTGTGCTGTTCTGGGACAGCCCACTGCCCTTTTTCAGCCCAGGATATCCTCTGCTACTGTACTCAAGTGGGCAAAGACCGAATTGTGAAGAAATGTGACTAAAACTGCTCCCCAGTAGGCCAGAGTAAAACTAATTTACCTGTTATAATTATATTTTGTGTTGAATTCATTCCAGACACTAATGAAGACGGGCAATCCAATGATTGCTCCTAGGAATGATTTAAAGAAGCAATTTGAAAGAGACACTTAGACCGGCAAAAAAAAAAAAAGTTATACCTAATTCAAGACACTACAATATTCTGTATTATAGAGATTTTGGTGGTACTTTGTTGTTTGTAGTCTAGTATGTGCAAACCCACCACCAAAGACTTCCTCTCCCCTCTTTTGTTATGCTCAACTGTTAACAATAATTGTCCATAATTCTGCAGCACAATTGATTTGGTCACCAAGCACGTACATCCTTCTGTGTAAGCTGGAGTGTAAATAATAGAAATTAAAGGATGATTACAGTCATTATCAATGTCTCCACTGCATTTAATCGACCTCAGGGATTTTTTCCATCGCAGGAGATAAAGTAACTATATTTGAATAGTGGGTTATTTGATCAATGAAGTGCTTTTTAAATAGCCTGTACTTGATTACTCCCTCAGCCTTGGATTGGTGCCTCCACAGGTACATGAACTGCATTTCTCTGATTTTCTCTTCATGCTTGGAAACCTGGTCAAAGCCTTGAATGTGGGGATATAACAGTACAAATGTTGAGATTATCATCTGCAATAATGCAGCTTTGCTGTAGGGGATAGATGATTTATTAATGCTGGATTAAAACCCATTACCTCACTGAAACAGTGCCATCCTCCCTTCTGGAGAGGTCCCCAAAAGCAGAGTGCCATGTGCTGCATTGCACAAATTAGTAGTGCAGTGAAACTAAATTTTTGGAGCTTTCAGGTCTGGTATTAAGCTGTAAGCAGTTTCTCTCAGGGCAGTGTGTGCAGGGTAGCTTGTTTTCAAGGGAGGAAGTTGCCTCAAGAGAACCATTAGTAACAAAACCCATAAACCAGGAGTGATGAGAAAAGGCCTGTTTGAGGGCTAATTCTGTCTCTAGTAGACTCTGCTCTTAGACCCCTCTCATGTTACCCTACAACAAGATGAAAAGGCACTGTGCTAGAGCCTATGGAGGGGCATTTGTGGCACAAGGAATTCCCTGGTGCCTTACAGGCACTCAACACGCACTAGGAGTGCTGGAGGGTAGCTGCAAATGACAGGAATCAGTTGTGTTAAGCTGATGTTGCTCTTACTCTGTTCTGGGAAAATGAGCAGCTGCACTAGGATTGCATTCTTATTTCTCAAAAGCATCCAAGCACCGGTCACGCAGTGTTTGTGCTTCTTGCCACAAATGGAATTCTGAATCGGGAGCCACATGGATGTTCTCAGATCTTATTGACTCCACAGCAGGCATCCAGGCTCAGAGCAGAAATCCACCACTGCAAAACTAAATGCTTTAGGAGATCCTACATTGTGTACAGGGTTAATGGGGAAGCAGGAGGCCTTATTTATGTGGAGGACAGGAATTGCCAAAGCTGAAGAAATGCTGTTTTCTTTCAATGATTGATATGCTCAGTAAAAGTGTAGCATTTGCTGCCAGCTTTCATTAACAAATCAGTTGAAAACAAACCCGTGTGGTAGGGAGTGTGTCTGGGAACAGCTTAAACAGGACTGAGCTGCTTTAGATTTCAGCTGTTTTCTTTAGCACAACAGTGTAGAGCACTTTCTTGTTTATAGGATAAACACAGGGGATTGAAGTGATCTGTGTAGCACACAGGAGAGGTTGCCAACCCATAACATTCTGCAGAATGCAAAAATTCCATAGCTGCTCCCTTGGGAGTCATAGACTACAATCTTCTTGTATGTTGGTTTCAGTGTAAATAGCAGTTAAATCATCAGGACAGATAAACTGCCAGGAAAACTTTGAATAAAGTATTAGTTCATTTTCCTCCTTTCAGAACACAGGTTCAGCAGACTCAGAGCTCAGCCAGCTATTGGTTCAGAAGTGGCATTTCACACCAAATTAATTTAAGCAATGCATAAAAGTAAGGCTGTAAATATGTGCTTTTTTAGCTCTCTCACAACAAAGAAGACTGAAATACTATAGATAACTTTATTTTTAATCTTATTTTCACTTGCGAGTGATCACACAAAGAGATCTCAGACTGGACATGAGTTTAATCTGTGGCAAGAACTTCGCTGAATCAGCCTCAGGATGTGCAGTGATTGGACTATTGCTTTCAGTATTTCCAGTTACTCAAGGCTTTTTTTATTTTTTATGTAGGAATTAGATTATTTTTAAAAAATGAGCAGAGACTATTCTAAGCACTAATGTGGCTGTCCTTTAAACACATTGAAGCCTAGCAATCTTCAGAGCCATCTGTTTGAATATTTGAAAAATTATTCATTCGTGGTGAAAATACCTCACAGAGTGGCAAAAATATTTCAGGAGTAAAAGCAATAGATACAAAACCTGAGGGAGGTGAGGCATCCATCCCTGCTGCTTACAGATTTAGGACAAGGATGGCTTTGGGAATCTAAGATATTTGTTCTAAAGCCAAGTACTCTAAGTTGAATGACAGTACAGAGAAATAAGCTGTACCTTCAACTGTATCTGTGAGCTGTGATGAAACCAAGGAAACCTTCCCTATAAATGTTAGATAGGAGACCAGCCCATGTGCCCTGCTGTTCCCATAAAATCAGCCTCTCCCAATTGTCTTCTCTGCAAAGTACAAAATCCCTCCAGACCAAAGAGAATAAGATAGATTCCAACAGCTTAGAATAGAATAAACTTGGATTTCACAAAGGCTAAACTAACATACATCAAAAAATGTTTCTATGTATCAAATAGATGGATTTAGATATACAGTTTTCCTGCAGAGGATTTTGGTGTTTAATACAGACTTGGTGCTCATGTAGCTGACATGGTCATGCACTGAAGAGAACTTCATGTTTCTGAGAACAGAACCTTGTCTTCAGTCACAACATGCTGTAACTATCTTCACCATTAGCAAATGTGGTTATTTGCTAATGATCACACATCCCTCTGTATGTAATTGCATCACACTTTTCAGTCTTGTCTTCTCTCTATAGTGATTGTGTTCTCTCTGTCTCGTGCGAGTCATCAGACTCCTCAGGTATATCCAGAGTGTGCTGTGCAGATAGATGCACTCAGCAGGTGTGCCAAAGGACCGGGCAGTTCGAGTAAAAGGAAATTGAAATGTATTTTCAAAGAGAATGTACAAATAGCTTAGTGTTTGATTTCCAGGGTGGTGATTAATTGCAAACTGTGAGATAAGAACATACAGGACAAATAACAGTGATAGCCGTTTGTTGTATCATGAAGTAGATTCACCTCTGGTTTGAGCTTGCTTTTGGTGGTATGAACTAGAAAGCAGGGACTCTGGCAGTGTAAAGATAAGCAAAAGCCTGATTTTCCTCTCTGTGGTGAATTCTGGGGGCAGGAAAGCTGCACTCAGAGGACACTGACCTCATGGGCTGGGGTTTTCTGGCACTCTGTGAGACTCTTATCAGATGTGATGGTGAAAATTAAAATATGGCCTGCCCACACAATCACACAGCTCATGCCCATAAGTTTTAGCTTTCATATTTTTCAGATTCTGTACTGCATTAGTATATAACTCTGAACTTCATATAATGTGTTAGCAGTTCTCCTCACAGTTCAGTCAGACAAAACAATCCTTTTCCAGCCCCAGAACCAAGAACACCATTGCAGCTTCAGGCCCAAAAACTGCAAACAGCAGCAAATTGAGGAGAGCCAGCTGGGAGGATGGGACTGCATAACCTGGAGCTGTAATTGGACAATCAACCCAATATGTAAATGGACCAAAACTTATAAAAGTGTGAGAACTTGTGACCCATTGTCCATCTTAGGTGGAGCCTCAGCCAGGCTCTTGTAGTGCCCAAGGTGTATCCTTTGAAGGCCTTTTTAATAAATCCCTACTTTATTCCTTTAACACTGTCCATCCTCTGTTGCAGGTAGCCTCTCAAGGCATCACTCGTGCTCAAGTTGATCTTACTCATTTACTTGTACTTGCTTGTGCTAGAAAGCTCATCTTGGCCTCCACATACATTCTGAGTTCAGAGAATATGGAGTGACTGTATTTAAACCCTGAACTCAGATACCAGCAATGTGATCTGCAGAGTCTGGAGGTGCAGTGTCCCGTCAGAATGTGTTCAGCTTATACTTGAGCTAGGTGAAGGAGCAAAAGAAATTTGGAGTTTTTATCTCTTTCCCTTGTATTTACAAAATCATTGTATGCTTTGGTACAACTTGCAGTTCCAGCTAAAAGCTGTAAAAGTTGCTGTGTTCCAGATCATAAATTGGGGTGAGATGGCAGTGCTGTGTGATGAGGCTTGCACAATACCCATGCAGCTTATATCTGACTTAAGGCTTTACTATTAATTCCTCACTTTCATGAGCACAAAATTTCTGTTCTTTTTACTTCTCTGAAGAACACATCCTGTTTTACAACACAAGCGGGAATCTTATTCTAGACAGAATAAAATTCCTTGAGGAATTCAGTGAAGTAAGATCATCTCTGACATGGTTGTGCATTTCCCCATTACCCAGTGCCTCACACCACTGGAAAATGAAATGAGTCCTTGCCTGAACGTTCCTGCTGTTATCTAACTCCAACTGTACTTCATGTCAATTATTAACATCAGCGATGATAGAAATCTTAACACATGTTAAGAAACAGGACTCCTACAGAATTTTTGTTAATCTGTATTATTTTGCCCTATGATCTTTCTTTCAGAGCCTACTTTTCTCCATCTCCTTTTCCAATGTGCTCTCCCAATTGGAGCGTTTTGGGCTGACATGTTCCTTTCAGTATTTGGAGAACAGAGTGCAAAAACCATTTATTATCTCCTTCACACTCCAACCAGAGATCTTATTCATCGTATAGCAGCCTTCTATTTGAGTTTATTTTATTCAATAATAATACCAAGAAGACTTTAACAGATGTCAGTAGGCACCACTAAACTACTTAGCTGAGCTCTCAGATCAGAATATATGTTATATATAAATATATATATATTAAGGAAGTCATTGTATATCTGCCTTAAGTGTAGAATACTTTTTTTGCAGTTGTTGCTGGCTTACTTACTTAATGTTTTTCAGTGAAGATCCTTTGAATTTTTTCACAGGGTAATAAATAATGCAGTGTAAAACCTGCTAACGGCCAGGAAAAGGAGGAGTCCAGTCATGTAGAACTTGGGATTGGGAGTAGGAGGAGGCAGATGGATGTAGAGTCCAGGCACTTGGATTGAAGCATGGAAACAAGGGGTTGGTTTGGCTGTGCTCTACTTCCAGTTCAGGTTTGGGACAGCACATACTGAGGAGAAGGAACTTTGTGTTCTGCAGCTGGGAAGGCTGAGCATGTCTCCAGTCAGGAAACAGTAACCTCACTACAGCACTGTGTTGGGGATGGAGGGAAACATGACTAGAGCTGTATCTTTTGTTCTATTTCTTTCCAGAGGATACAGTTTTAAGCTTTGCCACCTGGCAAATGGCAAAACAAAAAAAAATTGAATTTGTGTTACACATTGAATTTGACTCAGGAGGAGTTTGGAGAGTGAGAGAAGTGTAGGACCAAGCTTGCAGTGTGCAGCTTCTCAACAGGATAAATGATGACAGTGCCTGGTACTGAGTAATGCCACCCTCATGGTTTTTCACTACCATAACGTAACTGTACATATGCAAATAGTACAATTTGTACCTCCTGTGTTTAACTGAATAATGCTGTGTACATGGGACAATGAAACACAGAGATCAGCTAGAAAAAAAGAGCCTTTACCAGCTGAAATTTCCCCACCTGCATGCAGTCATATCAGAAGAGCTGTTCTAGTGTTTCAGGTCTGAGTTAGGGATTTATTCTGAAGAGTCACAGTCTGTCACTTTTTCTCTTTTCCTTTCTCAACTACATAAAAAGCTGTGAAAACTAATCCATAGATGGGAGTTTGCTCATCCTTCCCTGAAAGGAAACTGATCTCTGAATCAGAATCTGAGAGGAGTCAGCTAAATGTCACCAAGGCTGTAGGTTGCATCTGCACAGTCCATACATTACAAGAAGCAGACACATTAAACAGTACCAGAATGAATCAGTGATCCAGACATGTAGAAGGGCTACCTATAAATTCCTAGAAATTATGTAATTGCAGAGCCCACTTGTATAGGTCAGTCATGAAAATATTGTTCCTTTTTTAAGTCTGTCTTTTATCTTTTTTCAGCTCTAGGGTGATTCATTCTGAAAGCCTTTTAGTATTCGTAGTATTTCTCATCAAATCACTCATTAAATTTGTAGAAACCTTATAAAATTGAGTATCTAATTGGATTATTTGAAATGCAGAAGTCTTACAAAGCTTCCCCTAATAAACTTTAGGAGTGCAGGACAAATTCCTGCTTAGAGAAGAAGCAGTGATAGATTCTGAGAGATTAAATGAGCCTGCAAGCAGTCTGGTGAACAAGGAACAGGAGAAAGGAACTTGTTATTGCATTTTTCTTCATGTTAACTGTGCTAGCTGCTGAACTCCACCACGTTCACAAGATAGAATGCCTTTCATCTTGAGTCCTTGCTCAAATTCTGTGTTTTCATGAGCTCTCTGTGTGTCAAGATAGCTGGAATTGGTATCCAGCCTCACTGGGCTCCTAGGCCAAGGACTGGATGAAATGTTCCCTGTTTAGGATGCTGTGCAATGCCAGATACTGTTGATGTTGTGTTGTTTCACAGGGTGCTATTTCATGTTCTTGGGGAGAGGGAAAATTGATTACTAGATGTGAGCACAAGACCAATGAGTGTGGAGTCAGCTCCTCTTCCCCTGTAGCACTGCTTATCTCCCCCAAATCACAAACACGTTGTGTGCAGCAGGATTCAGGCTGGCAGGGCACCAAACCCAGCTCACCCTGGGATGCACACACGAGCAGGGCACTGCTCTCTGGGAGGGGTTTAGTACTTGCCCAGCTTCTACTGAGCCAGCACTGCAGGGGTTTGATGCCATCTCAATGTCCTCCATCAGGGGTGGCTTGGTCAGCCCATAGAAAATTCCCTGCAGGGTCAAAACACACCATGATGAGCACAAATAACCTGGGAAGATTTGATACATTTGAGATGGATATCATGTATAAGATACTGACCATATGAAAAATGTTGCAGATTATTCCATTGTGCAATTAGTGGGCACTTGACTGATGACAGGAGCAGTCCTTTGTGTTTCAGGTCAAATACTTTCTCAGAAACAAACCCAAAAATAATGACAAAAAACACTGCAGAAAATGAGGAAGAAATTAATTTTTATTTTGCAATGTACTACATTTGGGTGGTAGAAGGGTGTTAAGTAGCAGTAGTTTTAGAAGTGCTGTTAGAAATTTTCTCCTTAGTACACAGATTTATGATGAAATTAATCACACCAATTTAAGGAATAATTCAAGTAAGCATTCTTCTGGAATGAGAGAAGTTTTGTTTTGGAAAGTTCAATTGGGTAAAGAAATTCTCCTAATACATGACATGCTGTGGGTTATGCAGTGATATACCAGTATCAAAGCACTTAGCTGACCTTAGACATTACTGAGGGAATTACAGCAGAGGCACTACTTCAGTGAGCTGAAAAGTATCCAGTTAAGATTTATGGAATTATGTTTCTGTATAGTTTTATAGCTGTGGTACCAGTTAGATAGTAGCATGGTGGATATTATCACCACTCTAAAATGAGGTATGGGAGATACAATCTTGTTTGCCTTGGCCTACTGCACAGTGATGGCAGAATCTGAGCCTGTACCTGCAGCTAATTCTTAAGTTTGTTCCTTCTCCAAGCCTTCCAAATACATGCTACCAATTGCCATCCCTAAGTCATCAGTGCTCGAAAAACCACGTGGCAATATGATGAATTTCCGATAGAAATGCTTGAAGAATACTTAAAGAAGTACTGAGGACAGTGACAGGGATTGTTCACCTGGAATGTAGTTAAAATCTTTGCTCAGGCAATATTTACATGGGAACAGGCAGAGAGAATTGTTACTAAAATGGTTGAGGAATTGGAAGATTTTTTCATAGCATGAAAGACAGAAACATGTTTAATTAAACAAAACAGAAGCAGTGTAAGGGATAACAGATAATGTTGACAAAGAATCAGAAGATATAAATTGGTGAAGCATACATCCGCACTGGAATTTTTATATAAGGAGAGAGTCTTCTGTGATGAAACAATACTTTTGAGGAAGGACAAAATGATGCAGTGCCATGAAAGTCAGCCATACTCAGTTTACTCATGGGATCACCTTGTAGTCAGTGTTCCTTTAATCCTTAATTTCTCTGTACCTTGGAAAGCATGAACAGAGTTATTACCACTTGCAGGCACAAATTTCATTATCACAGAGCCTTGCCCTACACACAATGCCATCACAGTTTTGAACAGACTGCTCACAGTTGGTATTGGTTAAGCAAGAACTGGCAGGGACACTGCAGTGCTGCATTAGCTGCTTCTGTAGTCCCTGTGGTGCCACATGAACAGCAGCAATGGACAGGTGAGCAAATGGCCCTGCCATAGATCTACCTTCTTTTTGCCTAATTTTTTTATAATTAATATTTATAGCAACATTAATTCCATGCTCTCATTAGAGCCTGCTCTTATGCCAAGGCATTAGTCCTTTTGTAAGCTGAATTTTGAAATACCATGCTGCCCTCTTGAGGGTACATAACACGCTTGGGGGGTTTTATGCAGTTACTGGAAATTTTTTTTTTTTAATGAAAATTCATTTCTTATGGAAATAAACAGCTTAGACATGAGCATTTCAAAGCCATCTTCATGTTCTGGATATTCCAAAAGGAATTGGCCATGGAAGTCTGAAAATGACTTAATTATTCAACCCTAACTCCACAAAAGATTTAGAGGATCATGTGCAGAAGAGCCAATGGCTGGGAGTAGAAATAAGGTTGCTTTCTTACAAACATCATTCTGTTTAGATTTGAACAGAGATTTAATTTGCAGAATGGGAAGAATCCTGTTTCCAGTGCTCTGGTATTGACCAGCTGTCTTGCATGACACAGTCATGGTCCTTCTGCTCCAGAGTGGTGAGTACACAGTGACTGATCCAACCTGTACTGCAGAGCTTTGGCTGCCTCGTGATTTCTCCCATCTGCAGTGTCTCATTTGAAATGTTTGCTTTAAGACAACTAAATGTGTCTGTGTTGGCAAGGTAGGAATGCAGGTGGTTAGAACAAGTGCTGTGAAGGACAGGCAAAGTATAAGCACAGAAGAGGGAGACACGGACAGAAATTGCCTCTGATAGTTGGGGAGGGAGGTAACATCAAAAAGGAAAGTTACTGGAGTGGCTGTGTGCAAGAGTCCCTCTTAAATGGATTGTTTAGCATGAGACCAGATGGGCAGTGGTGGGAATATGGTTAGGTGAAGTAGGTTGCCTAATTTCTCATTTTTTATTCATTGTTCTGGGAATCAATTTAAAGTACAGTGCGTTCATCAGAGACAAACAGACTGGAACAAAAGAGGGAGCTGGTTAGGCCTCATGTGGGGTTGTGCCACTGTAAGGTTTGGATTGATAGGATATGAGAAGACATTTTAGCCATGTGCCCTCTCTCCTTCTGCTCCCCATGCCTGTGCTATTCCAAGGGGATCCTAGAGAAGCAGAGGTGTGCTGGCAGTGATTTCTGGTGCTAGAAAGTTTAACAGAGCTTCTACTGCCTGGACCAGAGGCATTTTTTCATGTAGTTTTAGAATATTTGCTGCCGGTCCTCAAGGGTCCATTTCAAGCCCCAGCTGTGCTGTCAGCAGTGGCTTCAGAGCCAGTGGCTGGTGAAGCTTCTGTGCCACTGGTGCTGAGGTTGGCAGAGGCTCCTGGCTGGCAGTGAGGTGGGAAAGGCTGGCACCTGGCATAGCGATGCCACAGGCAGTGCTCCCTTTGCACCACAACTTGAGAACTGTCATTCCAGCTGCCCTGACAGGAATCGTGGCCTCCTGAAGTGATCTCCAGTCTGCCTGCCTTGACTAGAAACTGGGAACTGTAGTTCACTGAGCAAATATCCATGGAGTGGCTAATGCCAATGAACCCCAAAAGCATCCCCGGTGCAGGGAGTAGTGTTACTAAATATAGAAGAAAAATATTATCTTAGTATCATATATAAAGGAAAGCAATGGCTTTTTCTGGTACCTTCTAAAATTCCTGAAAAATAGACAATGGCCCATGTATCTATTTTTTTCAAGAGTAGATATAAATACTCCTTGGCCTGTTTTTTTGTATGCAAAAATTTCCAGGCCCCCCCATACTCTACTTCCTTATACAGATTTTCAAGTATGCTTGTGTTCCTTCTATAAAAATAGGCACATGGAATGAGTAAACACCACTAAATATAAGTAAAAATCCAAGTAAAAAATGAACTAGAAGTGTTTATAACTGACTGTGAAAAGGAACTCCCTTTTTCATTGATTGTCTGAGGGAAAACTGAACATTTACCTTACTTTTAAATGATCAAATGTTTGTTCCATATAGATTAGTTTATACCTGATAAGGCCTTCAGCAGAGAAAAGCCACATAAAAAAACAAACTCAAAAGACCTCAAGATCTTGACTGAGTTTGATTTCAAGTATGGAATAATGTATTTTAAAATAGTTTTTAAAGCAGGTCTGCTGGAACAAAAAGCATAAGCTTCTTCTTGAAGATTAATCCTGTTTACTGACAGTTATTTTTCACAAACTTTTTTTTTTTTTTTTTTTTGTGGCAAGAACTTAACTGAGTTCAACCTCTTTCCTTTCCCTAATGCAGAACAGCTTTGTCTTGTTCCTCAAGGCCATGTGACTCTTCAGCAGTTTTCCTGCCTTTCAACTTTTGCTCACTAGGTTGGAAGGACCTTTTCACTTGTGTTGTTCCAAACTTCTTAGAGACCTGCAAATTGAAAATATGAACATATGTCCTTGTGCCTTAGGATATTGGTGCATAATTTTAGTAAAATAAATACTGAACAGAGAATTGTGTTCAGCTGCTGCCCATCTCTCCTGTGATGTTGCACTCGTATATTCCCTTTTTAAATGTCTGTTTACTAGAGAGAGGAGTAATAGATAAAAAGGATCATAGAATACTTTATGTTGGAAAAGACCTCCAAGATCACTGAGTCCAGCCATTAGCCCAGCAGTGCCAAGGCCACCACCAAATCATGTTCCCAAGTGCCACATCTGTATGTCTGTTACATCCCTCCATTAAAGGGAAGTCCAGCACTGCCCTGGGCAGCCTGGGCCAGGGCTCAACAGCCCCTTCCATGAAGAAATAAGCAAAATTTCTGTGGGGACTCTCAGAACTAGGGACATGAGGACAACTGGTAACAAACAGGCATTTTTAAAAATATCTTTTCTGTATTTTATATCTCAGTGGCAGCACAGTTCTACAGAGATTTCTTTGAGGCAATGTGTATGCAGACATGTTGATGTGTGACTTTGTAAGCCAAGTGTACACTTGCTGGCATTTTTCTATAACCTCTGGAGCAGTGTAGAGCGGCACTTTTCGGATTTTCTGTGGACACCAAGGGAAAACTTTCTCAGACACCTCACGTGCAAATGCTGTTGTAGAGGTGCTGTTGAGATTCAGACACTTTTCATACGAGCTTTATCAGTTTTCAGAAGTTCATAGAAAGTTCCTGGTTTTCCTTTCTTGACAAATTAACATTAAAAGGGAACATTGCTCATACACACTGAATTTCAACATCTCCTGATATCCTGGTGAAACATTTCCAGTGTGAGCCTAAGCACAGGTTTAGGAGGAGCTGTAGAGTGTCCTGTTTATTTGTGTGCTATATTTCAGCTCTTCTATTCTAAACTCCCCTGTAGCTTATTTCCCTGAACCAGTGTGTTGCAGTCTTAAGACAGGAAAGCTCAAATTTTTGTGTGCAGTAGTACTATGCATCAATAAACAAAAGCAGCAGCTGTGAACTCAGCATCTGCAAACTGGGCTGTTTTACTTATTACACTTCTTTTTAAACTACAATTACACAAAACATTCAGATTAATGACTCAGTCCATTCATTTTGCTTGAAGTCATATGACCCTGAACTCCAGCACTGTCTGATTTCAGGCTAAACAAGGTTGGTCTGGGTTGGTACCAAACTGTGAAGAAGCAGGAAATGACCTTCAGTAACAACACTTACTGCTGGTTCAGGGTGGGCACATGGACGTTGTCAGGACACTTCTTCCTGAGCTGAGACAGAACAAGATGGGAGGCAAAATATTACTGTTAAAAAAAGTTCTCACCAAAGTACAATTTAACCAAAAACTTGTATATTCACACATGTACTACAGAATGAGAATCTAAAATCTTTTTATATGCTTGCATTTTTATATCCAAACAAAAGAAACCTATCAGAATAGGAAACAAATAATATGCAGTATTGTTGCATTATTAACTAGTACCCAGTTGTTTCTGTCACAGAATTTGATAAGAGTAAACAAAAAGAGATTTGGTTTTAACAGAGCCAAATATGTTTTTGCAGAAATGTTGTATAATGATTCTGTGAAAGCAAAATTCTAATTTTCAGTGCTAATTCTGCAAAGATGTAAAATGTAATGTGACTTTAGCAAATTATCTGGGCTTGTCACGTATTTGGGGGATCTAATTGCTAGAAATGTCTGTAGACATTGTAGGCTTGAAAGCAGCTAGTATTGCATTACTGAAACTTCTTATGCAACTGTTTCTGTGGCTTTGTTTAAGATAAAATTTTTTTGCTGGTACAGTAATACTTAGATAAGTATAATTAGTAGTAGTTATATAATTTGTCATCTCAGTTTCTGTTTGTTGGCAATGGAGCATTTTGTTTACTTGTTCTCTTTCTTACTGCATATTCAGTGCTTCTGAAGTGGCACAACTCTGACCCTTTCAAATGTCAGACACAGAGCTAAGTTCTGTTGGTTTAGGCATAGACCTGGAACCCAACTTTTGGAGCAGCTGAGGCAAAAATGACAAAAGATGGTGTATGTAGCAAATAACAGGTATTGGATGCTCTTTCTTAAATTATCATGGGCACCTTCCTAGTGAAGTATTGAAGGAAGTTCCTGAGGACCTTAATCACAGGCAAAAGGTAGGAAAAAAACAAAGACATTTGCATAGTCCAAGAAAGCCTGTCTTGGAAAGAAGTTTCTGTCTATGGATGTAATTAGAGAAGTTGCTGAGATCTTGAGGACAAAACTTGCCCTATGACTTCTTACTCATCCCTGCTGCACTGAGGCATGAGAGCAGTAGTGAGCTTCCATACAACAAATATTTTATACATGTATAATGCTGAGAAATTTGAAAGTGTTGGTTTATTCTGAAAATCACTAAAACTTGTACTTCCCTATCCATCAGGTCTTCCTGATGTGCACATTCAGTTATAATGTCTTACTTGAGGTGAAGAAGGATTAAAGGAGCATTGCTACAAACCATGCCTCCTGACATGGCTCAGCTAAGGACTGAGGAGCTGGGTTGATTTTCCTTTGCAGCATTTCTAGTGAGGTCCCAGATCGTGACACATGAGCAGAGACTCCCTTGTCAGTACAGAGGTGATGGAATCACTGCAACCTCGGGTGTCAGGATTACACCGAGTTCATTTAAACTGATAGGTTACAAGCCTAGAAATTAAAGAGTGTGTGACATAATCATAGTCACAATTTAAGCACTCTAAAGACAGTTTGAAATGGAAAATGTGTTGAGTGTAAAAAAAGTATTAACAAATCTGGTGCCTTTTCAGAACCTTGACAAAATAAGTATTCAGGGTGCAGAGTTTTTTCTCTTTCCTTCTAATTTATACATAGAGTTTTTCCTCTGTGATTATGTCAGCCTTAGCTCAAGTGTCCTGAAGGACATGTATTGATCCTTATGTTAACAAATATAGATACCCATCTAACCATACTGTTAAGTAAACATTTGCAGTCATACAGATAACCCACCATATGACTTGGCATATTCATTATTTAGACAAAATGAATTTTACTTACAGATCAGATGATGAGTCAAAAGCTTTCTGCAGTATCAAGTTGTTCAAGCTTTATAATAAGTAAGAGCTAAAGTTTTAAATTCAGGGAGGTGTTTTGACAGCATGGGGGATTTCTCTTTAAAAATGTGGTTCAAATTTTAATCATGATGAAACATCATCTGTATGTGACCTTCAGAAGGTTATGCTGAAGAAAAGACTTTTAGGCTGTTTTGGTAACAAGAGTATCACCAACGATGGCAAAACAGGACAGACTGAACTTATAAACATTACATCAGCCCTGTGCTAGAGATAACATGTTTACTAAACTTCTCAAAATGAGCTGAGACCACGAGTCATCTCATTGTGATCAGCACTAGGACTATTTCCTGCTAAGACTGGCTAACAGACTGGTATATTACTGCTTGCCCAAAATACTAAACTTACAAAGTGAAGCTGTCTTTATTTTGTGTAAATAAGTACAAGTGTTCTCTCCTGGAAGGACAAAAAGGTTGCTAGCAAATGCAAGTACTGGAAAATACCAGCATGCTAATGATAAGGACATTTGAAGTTCATCTGTTTTTAAGGAAATCTTAATATCACATTGATAAATGAAAAAATTATACCTTTCAGTCTTTCCAAACAACTACGTTTATGCTTTTAATTCAGCAAAACTGGTCTTTGATATTTAAATAGACTCTTGTATGCCACAGGATGTTTAACTTTTGGAAGTTCAAAATGCACTTGACTTAGTACTCTATGAAATGGGATAGAAATGTGCTCAGGTTTTGCTGTGCTCTTCATTGTCTTCTCAGAGATCAATTCAGTTTTGGCATTTTCCAAGTCCATTGAATTGAGAGGGCTAGGTAAAAAAATAGCAGAGAAATAAATGCTTAAAACTAGGTCAGGTCAGAGCACTTGCCTGCATTTCCAGAAGGAAAAAACTTAAATTGTTTAACGGTATTTTTGGAAAAATTTCTAAGTATTAAAATATTCCATAGATACTTAGGCTCATTTTCAGAGGACACCTCTGTGGTAACACAAGTGACATTTTGAATGTGCCTTTCCCTTGCTAAGCCTTCTTAGCAAAACCAAATGTCATTTGTTGTGTCAAAAACTACAGATATATTTCACACGCCAGATGTACAAAGATGCTACTGAACAAAATTACAGGCAAGACATTTAAATTCTGCTGCTGCTGGAATTTCTGTCATCTCTTTCTGATGCAGTGCACAGCAACCCTCTGTGGTGACAGCAGAACGGGTTCCATTATGCTACAAAGTAAATTAATACTTTGTGTGAAGGCTCAGGTCAAAATAAAAATAGTTGATGGCTTGTTGTGTGCAGAAGTGACACTGTTACCTGATTAGGAAATACTGCAGCATATAAGTGGAAACCTGAACACATTTCTTTTCAAATTTCAATTGTGTCATTTTTGAAACTATTTCTTTTTAGGATCAGCATTTTTAACATTTCTTGTGTTACAAGAGACCCTCATCTACCCAAAGATCAGATGACCTTTTCTAGTGGTCTATGCTGAATATGTTAAATATTATAATTAATTTCAAACAAAGAAATGGGTCGTTTTATTTATCTGCAACATTAAAATTTTAATGACCTTCAAAGAAAATCATGTCTAGATTTGCATGACCTAATCCTTGACAGTTATCACTATTTTTTCTGTCTTAGAGGCTGTGAATTTATCCAGAGTTTCAGATAAATATCTTTGAAGGACAGATGAGCTAAAAGCAAGATAGTTTTTTATATCCCACAGCAGAACTCTTCAGCACTTTTGGAAATGTCACTGATATGTAGGAAATCTTCAAATTAATTTTAAAATGTTGTAAGCAGAATCTTGCCTTCCCTAGGACTCCATGAGTCAGTTTTGATTCAGTATCTTATTTCTACCTGAGAAGAAGCATTAAAGAAAATAGATCTGCCAGAATTACTTAGAAGAAAGACAAGCTAAATTCAAAGGTTTGAAATTGCACTTAAATCCAAGTATGTGGCTCTCCTTGAGTTTAAACTAGAGGAGAGCAGTATTTAGTCATGACCTGTTGTTATGGATTCTGGAAATGTTGAGCAATTATGTTTTTGTCTCCAGTTCTGGTATGGCTATGGCAAATGGAAGCAGGTGCTGCTTGTGTGCAACCACAGAAATTCAAATCTGCCTGCACTCACTTCCCTTTGTCAGCAATGAAACAAAGGGATTCATACAGAAGAAACATTTCCCTCCTGTTCCCTTTTTTCCCAGTTGCTACAAATACTTCACTTAAAGAAAGTAAATAGTTTGAATTGTATAGCCTTATAAAATGCCTTTTAAAGCATTCTATTGCCAAAATCTTGTTTGGCAAATGTTGTCAAATTGTCAAGAAAGTTGTTTGGCATAATGAAAATGGGACACTTGTTTCCTCAGGGGTACATTTTCTGTATTTATGAGATTTATTTACTTGCAATGAAAAGAAATCACAATCACATCTTCTGTGTTTGTAAACATCAATTAATTATTTGAATTCCCTTGTGTATGTACAAAAGTAGAATTTCTCACAAAAAGCAAGCAAACAAACAAACAAAAAAAACCCAAAACAAAGCAAAAAAAAGGCGCTTTTGTCATTAAAAGATAGGAAAATAGCAACATCATTTTTTTACCCCTTGCAACTAAGAATCATTGACAAGCAGAAATGTAGGAATATTGCCCTGGGTTTGTAGCCCAACTCTTTTGTGTGTTACTCTGATCCACATGTTAGCACAAAGGACTATACAGCCATAAAGCTTTAAAGCTGTTCCATATCGATATTGCAATTAAGATTGTACTTATCTGGCTGCTGATATGATTTGAAATCTGTTCTTCTTCTGTTTTGAAGTTCAAAGAAATAATGCAATAGTCCTGCGGTAAATCTGTTCACAATTTCAATCACAAAGTTAAATACTTGTGGTATCAAAACCAGCATTGCTGACTGAAAAAAAAGACATCTATCTTCTGCAGAGGTTGACCATTTGTCCAAAATTGAGCAAAAATATATATTGTAGGTTGCTTTCCAAGGCATCAGCGTGTGATCTCCACATGGTTCTCACAGTGCACACGTTTAATTAGTCACAGATACAATGCTAACTTGAATGGCAGTCTTTACAATATTCATTTATTTAATTGAACTTTATATTTAATGCAATATATTTATATTGCAAATCCTATCATACCACTAAATCCATTTTTCTGCTGCTAGATTTGCATTTAATTCAGGATTTGAATCATGCTCAACCTCATTGTTCCAAGTAACGGAATTTATTAGAATGGATCCACACAATACTGCACATAATGAAAATGGGAGAATCAGAAAGCTGAATTCCAAAGCAAAAAATGGAGGAAAATAAGACTGGCAGTTTCAGATTACTCTTTTGGAAGGCCAGTGTGTTTCCAAGGCCTTCTTTTCAAAATTTGCCACTGACCTTTCCCACAGTGCTGGGCAGATCTGTCACAAATTCTTATTAATCAGAATAAGTCAAAAAAACACACTCTGTACATTGACAGAACTGGTATCAAACTCCTTCAGTAACTGAAAAGAAAATTAAAATCTTCCATTCTCAGAACTGTTGTGGCTTCCTTTTCATATTTCCTACGCTAAGACAAGGCAAACTGCCCCATAATTTACATTCAGTTACACTAAGTGCTTTCACAAACTCCTCTCACGTAATTACAACTCTAACAATCCTTCACCTGCCACCTCAGTTTCTTCATGTGAGAGATTTTTGCCATTTGATGTTACAAATGGCTTCATAAAGTAGGAAGAGGAAGAAAAAATCTTTAAAAATCATCTAGAAATCAATTCTTTCACTTAGTGAAAAAAGAGACTAAAAAATTACTTGAATGATCTTTTAAGGTGTTCTTAAACCAAGAGGATGTAATTTAAGAACAAATTAAATAGCGAGCAGATATTTTCCTGTAACTAAAAATTAGCTTCTTATTTCCAGATAAATGATTTAAGGTTGAAGAGCTTTTTCCAGCTACCTGTCTTGTGCATTACTGAAACATAAATGTAAGTAAAACCAACTTAATTATATGTATTTTTTCATACATTAAAATATATTTATTAGATAGAACACAACATGTGCATAACTTTAAAATAATGTTTACCAGTAATTTCTTATTCCACCCCCAAATGCCATAGTGGCCTTGTTATATACCAGAATTGCATGTACTGATAAAATTATTTTCTTGCTCCACCTTCCCAGCTTTCCCACAATTATCTAATAATTTAATGCACTAATTGGACTAAAATATGTTAAGATTACTTTGCGTTATGAATATTTACCCTTAAAAATCATTCGTACAAAATCATTCCATTTTAAAAGCCACTTAAAATTAACCTTCCTGACTTGTACTCCGAGCTCCTATCCACGATTCTGGTTGAAGTAAGGTCCCCACAGACCCAGCCAGTAAGCCCCACTGAGGTCCCACCTGGTCACCTGTGTCACTGCATGATGCTATCCCAAGAAACGAGGCTCTCTCAGTGAGCTTAGTGGGTCTTTGCTCTGGGATTTATAAAATGCAATAAAAAATTACAAAAAACACAAATGCAAATATATTTTAAAATATAATATTAGCATTGTCAACATGGAAGACTTTATTTACTGCACAGAGAAGAAAATATTCAGAATAGTGTAGTTTGTTTCGGGGAATGCATGAAAAAGTTTCAACAACTAACACACAGTGTTTCTTTGCAAAATAGCCCCGTGCATGATGCTGAAGTGAAATGGGTTTTGCTCATTCTTGTAAAAGAAGGTCATTACCTGCTATTGTGACTGCTCCTTTTGGATTACCTGTCTCTGCACAAGTCAAACAATAAATAAAGGTAGTCTGTTAATATAGATTAGAGGTTAAACTGTTATTTATTGTCACCTTTTATGGAGAGATTCTATAAAGGTTGTTATTGACCTTCCCTGCTGACAAACTAAGAGTCAGGTATTTATCCCAGGCAATCCATTTGCAATGAAAAAAAAATTACAGTCTTCCTGAGGAGGCACAGATAGAAACTGAGCTGCAACAATAAACCTTGGTGAGTAAGAGTTCACAAATTCACATCAGGTTATGTCTCTGAGCATATGAGATGAAGAAATAGTTGAGAAACAACAGATACACCCCTGCAGTTTTTGAAGTCTTCTTTTAAACATCCTCTGGGATTTGAGTTGAGCATGAGAAAAGTATACAGCACATTTTCATTCCTTTGAGTTTATGTAGTACAGAGAGCTATAAAAGTAAACAACAGCAACAACAAAATTAGCATTCTCTTTCATGTGTTCCTTGAAATTGAAATGGTTGAAGAAAAATCAGTGTAACAGCCACCCACTTACTGTGCCTTAATCACATTACCAGCATCCCCTAAAACTGGTTTATGATGGTATTTCTGCTGTGCACCCTGGATCAGAACACACCTCAGAAACCAGCCTGCAAAGGTTGCTGTAACCTTGAAGCCGTGTGGAAGAGTAGGGAAGGTTCCTGCTAGAGTGAATAGAAATTCCTTATGTGAACATCCCAAATTGTGAGGGTGTCAGAAATCCAGAGTAAGCCTCCCATAATGCTAAGAAGGGAGAAGAGAGAAAGAAAAATAAGATCTCCTAAATATTTTCTTTTCTCTTTTATGAAGCAGTCTTCTGCTTCCTCACCCAATCTGTCTTACAGTCCGAGCCCTATGAAATTGTGACTGTTTGAAAAGATTTAAAAGCCACTTCCTCCTGCAGTCCTCCAATTTTGCCCTGTTGTCACTTTACCTGTGACCACACCACAAGGTTACAGCAGAAGGAAATGAACCATAATGACATTTGAAGAAGAAATTATATCCATCCAAGACATGGCCTTTTTTCCTATCCCAGCTTGTCAAAGTGTTGGCAGAGTAGCAAAGAAATCTTATGGGATCCAGTTGGCTAAGTCCTGGTGGTATTTCATCATCACAGCAAAGTCAGAGTGGGGAAGGGAGAGCTCTGCATCCAGGCCTGAGGTGTGTTAGAAGCTGTAGCAAAGAAAGTGTCTGCCACTGCTTCTGCATTGTCATTGCAAAGGGTCACACAACTGCCATAAGCAGTCTGCTCAGACTGACGCAGGCAGGAGGACAGTTGTTGAATTATTGCATCTTCCTCATTTCAAAAGCAAAATGGTGGGGAAAAAATCCAATATTTTAAATGCTTGAGGAATTAAGGTCATGATTCATTTTCCAGCTGTTGTCTGGGCAAGTATCTCTGAATTCTGCTGTGTGTAACTACTGAAGTTCCGCTGTGGTTAGTTTAAAATACTCATTTATTCTTCAGAGCAAACTCCAAATTCTCAAATTCATTAAATAACACAAACAGAGAAGTAAGTCCTTATCAAGTGCTTCCTTACAATTATTATTACGAAAACCAGCCGGGAAACATCATAAGGAAAGGGAAAAATTGTAGCGGAAAAATAAAACAACCACATTTTCCAGAAACTTCTGAAGTTTGAGGAATAAATTTTTCCCTGTGAGGGTAGGGAGGCCCTGGCACAGGCTGCCCAGAGAAGCTGTGCCTGCCCCATCCCTGAAAGTGTCCATGGCCAGGTTGGACAGGGCTTGGAGCAACCTGGGACAGTGGAAAGTGTCCCTGCCCATGGCAGGGGAGTGGAATGAGATGATCTTTAAGGTCCCTTCCAACCCAACCCATTCTGTGATTCACTCTATGTTCTCAGGAGGGTGTTAATCTGGAAAAAAATAGTCAGTAGCCTAGGTCTGAGTGTACTAGCCACAGTCCTGGAGATAATATAAGGTGGAGGAAATGTGATATATGACTTCAGCTCCTCAACAGCATTTTACTGGTATGCTCCTGCTAACAACCTTGCTCCACCTCAAAGTTTCTTAAGGTCAATGGTGTTGTTCTACTTGCAGCACATACTCCAGTTTGGAAAAAATGTCCTCACATTGGTTTCAGTAGTCACCAATTTTTGAGACAAAGTGTTTTGTTTGCATATGGGTCATTATGAAATGTGCCTTGCTTTTCACTGTTCTAACTGCCTGCTTGGGAAATCTGTCATTTTAATGACCAAAGCTTTTCTTTTTACCTTCCTGGTCTTGGAAAAGACAAAAATCTCACTGCTTGCACAGCTATCCTCATGGAAGTGTTGGAGTGAATGCAGTCCAGTGAACACCTAAACAATCTGGTCCAAAGTGCTTCCATTTACTGGTGACACCATCAAGGCTCAGACAAACCAACAGGAGCACTGGAACTGCTAATTGTTAATAATCATATGTTACTCAGATTTGATTCCTTCTGAAAACAATTGAATGGCTTGTTTCGAGGCCTATTAACCAGATTGTCCTTCACATCATGAACTGTTTGCACTGTCCAAAAATTTTAGCTCTCTGACAGGTGTACAGAGCTCTATTTAAAGTGACTTTTTGTCACTTCCCAGCTGCTGTATCCCGTAGCCCCAGGGTTACCTGACAGACTCATTAATCGGGCAGCTCTACAGAGACGAGGTGGGAATGCTCCAGTGACTCACAATTGAACTTCACCTTAGACTGAAGTGCATTGGTAGGTGGAAATTTAATTTTTTTTCTGCATCAGCTGTAATATTTTACTTGCTCATTTTCAGGTTGCCTATTTGCAGCCAAGTAAAATCAAATTTAGGGAGCTTTTAAACCAAAATTTGAACTTATGTATTCACAGACTTCTAGAGGTGTGCTACACAGAATATTAAAAATGCTTTGTTGCTGCCAATTCTGCTTCCCAGCAGCAAGGAAAGAGGGATTTAATCAAACAAGAGTGCCTGGGCTAAGTGGTAAATCATGCAACACTTTTGAAAAGTGAGCAATGCCAGCATGGTTAGGCACAGCAGACTCTACACCCAAAGCATTTAAAATGCATTTTATTGCAGCAGCAGTTGCCAATAAATCCTTGCTAATGTGATCAGTGTTAATGAACAATGACATGAAAGTTGCTTCTGGCAGCTTTTTCAAAGTGACCGAGACCAGGCTGCCCAGTAATGTTCAACAGCTGATAGGCCTTTGGGTCAGAGAAATTGGTAAGGAAAAGGTAATAAAACAACTTTACGTGAATCATTTTGGTGAAGTATTTTGACCTTCTTATTTTGGCATGACTGCATAGATATATTTGTGAATTTTTATGTAGTACTTTTATTTTTCTGTGGTACAGTTATTAAAACCAAACTTGTAGCAGTTAGAAGATGGCCTTGTGAGAGTAGACCCAACAAGTAGCTTATAAAACACTGAGTATCAGAGAGCTGATGAGTTTTTGCTTCACCAAAGGTTGATTTGTAAGAGAGGCTAGGATTTGTTATATGTACACAAGGCACGTTCCCCTGATGAGATATGATTATTAAAGTAAGTCAGAGTAGGATTTTACACTTCCAGATTCCTCTCTTTGTGATTCTTTATAAACATTTCTTACACATTTACACCGTAAGTTCTTGCTAGAGGAGAAAGCCATAAAAAGCAGACACTGAAGCAATATAACCTAGGTGTCATAAAAAGCTTGGGCAGTAAAATGTCATAATTTCTCCAGAAAATAAATGCTCTCATGACTTTCAATGGAGTCCCATTGCTTCCTTTAAATGCTAAGGTAGGGTAAGGATGAGAACAGAACAGCAACACCAAAATGATACTGAAGTTCAGGGATCAGTTGTTGGTATCAACCAAGATACCAAAGACCCCAAGTTATGATCAGATGATAAGGGGTAAAAGTCACTTATGTAAATTACTAAGGGATATGTACCAGACCAAAGTCACTATTAAAGCAGAGCCCTTTTATTCTGTGGTCTTATTCTCTCTACTTTCTTTCTTCGTTGATTTTAGAGCCACACACAGATTTTTACTGTTCAGTTGCTGAAATAGCACTGTGCTTTAACCCTTCAAGACCAAACTTCTGGCTGCATTCAAATCTTCACTAAGAAATTTTTTTTACTTCTGATTGAATAACGTTTTTGTGCTCTCATGGATTTAGTTCAGAGACAGCTCCTTAGGATCCCTCTAGGTCTCTTTCTGAGGCACAGTAACCTCTGCAGCTCTGTTACAAAAACCTGCAGTTTCGATACAGCCACAAACAAGGAGCCTGACCAGTAGTGAACAGTTTATTTTGTAGCTGCTCATCTTTCTCATCATCTCCATTGCAGGAGTGTAAATTCAAAGTAAATATCTTTGAGGAATATTCATTCAAATGAAAATTATGGGACGGGTTTTGTGAATAAAATATTTAGACAAGTGCACTCAGGAAAGGTGAATATTTACACAGGTAAAGAAGTTTTCAATTTCATAGGTTCCTTATTTAGAGCTATCTCTTACAATTGTCAGCAACAAAAAACCTGCACTATTATGCATAAATTGGCAATTGATGTCAGAACATTTTTACCATTTCCACTACTTAATTTTGGTATATCTCATTTAACTTTGGCAGGAAATTTATAGTGATTTACATGTCCCAGATATATTAAGCATGTCAAAAGATATATTAAGCAGTATTAAGCCTTGAGAAATAATCCTGCTTTATTTCGTTCCTTCTGAGAACTGTGCAGAGGAATAGTGTGAATGGATTAGAAAATTGGTGTAATACCTGTCAAGTAATGTTATCTGTGAATGTGCCTGAATTCTCCAAAGTTAAACCATCTGTTCTCTATCAAATTCCTCAGGGTCTTGAGGAAGGTAGGAACAAAAATAACCTATTACATTAGCTTGTAAAGCTCCACTTTCAGTGGGCCATTTTTATTTTCTTGGTGTGTACAGAGCCTAATCTGGTGCTTTGGGAATGTGTTGTCTCTGGCTGAACCCACAGCTCTTTGCTGCAGGGATATTTCTGCACCTTCAGTGGGAGCCAAGCAGAAAAGGGGGTAACTTGGGCCAGGTGATTTCAGTCCTTGCAGCCACATCAGAGTGCCTGCACCTGCAGATGTGCACAGCATCACATCCACTGCTTTGGGACGTGCTCTCAGCAAAGCTGACTGACCCTGGCAGGGAGGTCATGCCTGCTGCTGCTCAGGGTTGGAACTGAGTAAACTAATTTTGGGAAACAAGTCTTGCCTGGCTGCAAAATACAGCAAACAGAGCACCCTTTTATTTAAATATTTTGCCACACTCCCAGAAAGTATACCTGAGATGTCAGGGGAGAAAGCCTCACAATGTAAGTTTGTAAAGGTCCAGGAAATTATCTTGTCTGCTGCTGAGGGGCAGCTAAAGCATCTGCTGGGCTAGAATAGGATATTTTGGCTGCAAGTACTTATATAACATGCAATTCTGCACAGGATCCAGACAGTGTGGATTTTAGGCTATCTGTGATGAGGGTAGAAGGTACAGTGTGTAAATATTAATTAGCTCTAGATTTGAAACTGAAGAAAAAGTTTTTATTTAACCTCTTATTGATGTCGGCTGTGTAGTGCCTCCAGTGGAAAACATGTTTGGTGAGTTTGCTGGTGTCAGCAAAGAGCTGTTATAGGCACAGAAAGCAGAGAGGCAGCTGGCATGGCAAACGTGCCTTACCTTGTGCCTGGTGATGTCTGGAATCTGTTTCTCACCCTGCTGGAGGGATCACAGGTCCATCATGTGCAGGGGAACAGGGAGGTGAGGGCACTGAAAAGGTGCCTGGGTTGGTAAGGTAAGTACACTGTCAGCTGTTATTACACATTCCACTTTATGAAATTCACACGTGGTGCTATTTCTTGTCCAGGCAGTTTGAAAAGGTTAGGACTGACTTCCTTCATTTACTACTAAATCCAGCTCCTGTGTTATTTGTGGGAAGGGGAAGCACCTCCCATTTCTTTGTGCTGTGGTGCTGTTCCAGTGTGTCTGCAGCATCAGTATGATAACCAAATCACACAGACCCTTTCCGTGATTTATCTGGCTTCCACACTTGTTGAAAAATGAGCACAATAAAAAAGGGTTGTGAAATATTTCTCTGGTTAAATGTCACTGTTAATATCTCAGAATGCACAGAAATGGGGATTATGTATAACTACAGACATTTTGCTGCATTTAAATGTGCCTAATTTTTCATAAAACTATTCCACTATGGTTCCAAAGAAACATAGTAATGTCATAAGAGATTTCACCCATTTAGAGTTTACAAGAGAAATTATCAACTGTCAGACCCGTTCCTGGAACTGTCTTCCAAATTCCCATTTTTGTCTTTTTGAGAATTTTTTGGGTTACTTTTTCTCATATAGTTTCATTGCACATTTAAAATCATTTTTATTAGATTAAAAAATGAAAGCAATGGTATATATGTAAAATTTATCTGAACAGGATAGACCCTGAAAAGCATAATTTTGGCATTAATTTTTATTGACTTTCTTAGTTATTAACGAGGTTGGGTGAAGCAACAGGGAGAAGAGCCTGATTCACAATTTTGAAAAGATAGAATAATGGAATTGTTAAGGAAGGAAAAATTTCTAAGACCATCAAGTCAAACCCAAGCACTGCTAAGGCCACACCACACCACTAAACCATGTCCCCAAATGCCACATCTATATGTCTGTTAAATCCCTCCAGGGACAGTGACAGGTCTTAGTCTTTGAGGCTAAGTAGCTGCCACAAAATGATCACAGCTAGTAACTGATTAACTTCTGCCATAGCTATTTCATAGCAGTCTTGCTCCTAGTTGGAAAACTGTTAAATTCCAGTTAAAATAACTGATTTCATACATTCTCCCTTCTGCTAAAACAATCTGAACATACTCCAGTATTTCAGTTTGCTTATTTGATCCAGGACATAATGCAACTTTTCCACGTGCAGCATGGCAGCTCATCCAGGCACACACCTGGTGGGTTTTGTGCAGACGCAGCCAGGACATGCGAACATGAGGTTTTCCACAAAATAAATGCACAGCCCGGAGCTGAAGACCGGTGAACTTCAGTGAGAGGAGGTCCAGCCCTCTCAGCTGTCACTGTCATCAGCAGAAAGGGAAAGGCTTCTTTGGAGTTGTCTGAATATGCCTGAATTCCCTCCCGAGGGTGGCACTGGGAGGGATAATCGCTGCCAGTACAGAATGTGAGCAGTCTCTGGGAGGGTTTGTATTCCTTCCCTCGGGATCACAAGATCCCTGAGTGGGAAGCTCACACAATGTGCTTTCAAGGCAGTGGCATCAATTGTCTGACATCTCTTAGATACTTGTCGTTCTCACATTTGGGCTGAATCATCAACTTTTCAGGCAAGCATGCTCTGCTCTCTGCTTCCTTTGCCGAACACGCTTTGATTGTGGGAACGAGGGCATCTAGTGGCTTCTCTCTTGCTGCTCTCCAGTTCCATCTTGCAGAGACTGTAATACTGAGAGTGCGTTAGGTGGAATTTGTGACACAGTTGTATTTATAGAGTATGAACAGTGTTGCAGGAGTGAAGTCTTTATTTATGAAATAAAGAATTTGCAAAAAAAGCCTTAGTTACAGGGAAATGCCCATTCAAACAGCCGAGACAGGAATTGGTTCAGGATGTTTTGTCGTGCCTCCTCCTGGCCATGTCATGAGTTAATCAAAAAGAAGTCTTCTGAAAAAGCAACAAAAGTAGTTTCAAAATGATAATACCATTTCCCTGAGCAGAATTAAATTCTTTTGTTCAGTTCTCATTTCTGTACCTCTAATGTTTATAAGGGATTTCATGTAGTAATGTATGCAAGCTGGCAAATGAAAAATAATGTGGATAATTACAATAGAAGCAGCTAATAGAAGCTGTAATATCTACATCGTGTCTCTAACCATTACAGTTGATGGTATTAAATTCATTTAAATGAAGAAAGGCTAACTTGCAGTGTAGCAAATAATAAACTTGACTTAATGGTATCAGCACACTCCCTTATTTCCCTCTGCAGTATTTCAGGTACTATGTTGTTACTGCTATAAAAATCTATGAAGATAAAGAGCAGTGGTGAAATATCTGTAAAAACAGAGCTGTTAAGCAATGACATCTCAGTCAAAAGGGCTCAGCACTTTCCAAAAGACAAACTGGATTCACTGGTTTCTTAGGATCTGGAGACAATTTCACAATTCCTTACTTTATAAACTTACTTTCCGTGACTGGATGAACAAAATCTTTTTAAATGGCATCTGGTGAGAAAGGTTGTAGAGAAGCAGAAGTGAGTGTCCCAAGAACTAGAAGCAGACACAGTTCTATGGCTAGAGAGCTGCTTGTGAACAAGTACAGGTTCACACTTGCTGTCAAGCCCTGTGTCATTTCAATGGTTTTATGTTGAGCTGGAAAAATATTTGATAGCATCAGAAATCACTTCTCTTGGGAAATCTTGAAAGCATGAGGGATTTGTAGACACTTCTTGAAAATCTTCCAGTGACCTCATGAATGTATCTGAATTTCACTTTAAAAAACACTGCAAGATCAGTCCTGCTCCCAAATTCCAGTGGCTCAGACCTTGCATGCCGAGCTTTCACCAGTAGCTCTCCTTTCCATGATAGTTGGACTATGAAGAAAGCAAAAATATTTGTGAATCTCCCCAAGTTCCACTAAAAATAACATTTATGATTAATTGTTCAAATTATCCCACCAGAACCTAATTGATATTTATTGTTTATCTTTTAAGAAACTCTGCACCTATTTACCTGACTTTGGTAAAAAATTGAGTGGCACAAGTGTTATATGTGAATGAGCTGCAGGAAATATACCTTTATTTTTGCATAAAAGATATTTATACCAACTAAGCAGCTTCAGCACACAATTCCATCTGTATTGGCATTAGGTGTGCACTCGCCTTCAGTTATTGAATATTCCAATCTTTAACAGGACATATAATTACCTTAAATATTACATTTAAGAACCACTTTAAAGCTATAGTTCAGAACATATTACGCATATTTTATATACATATTACTAGACATAAAAAAACTTTCCAGATCACCAAGTAGACACCAGACTATCTACAAAGCATAAGCTTATGCTATTTATTGTTTAAAAACAATTACATTTCTTCTGTGAAAGGCTGCAGTGGTTTTCGTTCTGTAGGTGCAACTTTTTGGTTTTAATATTTTCTTAATCTGGTATTATTAAAACAGTCTCAGAAAACTGTATTATATGTTATATCATGTAACATTGTGTGCTACATAATTTCTTGAAGTTTTCTGGCTGAAAACAAGCAAACGGATTTCACCTATTACACTATAACATTATTCTTCAGATATTCTATAACATTATACTTCACCTATTAACTATAACAAGTTTCATGTATTATGCCATGTCCCAAATATATTTTTTAACTCAGGATTTACTCCTCCTATTTCATGAGCATGTTTTAAGGCAAGACCATTTTCTTAGCACTCTTTTCCACCTATTACTCTTTGGCTCAGCTACTTGGACTGTAACTTTTAAAGATAAAGCCTGGCTTTTGGTTTACTGTCTTTGTACCACGATCTGGTCAGGCTTTTATTGGCCTTCAGCATGTAGCAGTTTTCATCACTAAAAATTTGACATGTGCTCCAGAGCTTATGAAATACATTATTTTACCAGAAATTACTGTCACTTGTCAAGATTGCATTGTATTTTGTGTGTGTTGGTTTGGTTTCTATTTGACTTTCCTTGCAATCTGGATTGAAAATGTTTATACTTAGGCGATGCTAAAAAATCAGTTTCTTTTTTGTCAAGGCTTTTCATGTGAAAGTTTAATAACATGCATTGAAACTTTAAACTCTCCTCTTAGACCCACTAGGAAATTTTTTATGAAAGCTAAAGCCTTCACAGTAACAGCAAATGGTAATATTTTCAGTAAAAACTTTATAAGGCTCTTAGGGATATGGTTTAAGGATGATTATGGTGGTAGATGGCAGGATTAGGTGAACCTGAAGGTCTCTTTCAACCTTGGTGACTCTGACTTTCCTTATGTCTCATCTGTTACTGCAGTGGCATAAATATGACTTCCTTAAAAGACAGACTCTCTAAATGTTTATTAAGCTGCTCACTAAAATATTATTTTGAATTCAATACATTTTTTCTACTTCCCACTAGAACAATTTCTTTGAAACATCTTTGTAACCATAAGATACAATACAAGGTCATGGTTTCTCTCTTTCTACTTCATCTCTTACTACACAGGAAAATAATTTTGAATATCCTTTGTTTTCAAACTCTCCTGTCCAGTGGTTATGTATTTAACTGCTTCATTTTTTCTGAAGTTACACTTAGGGTAATTTAATGCAGAGGTGAGGAAGGCAGTGTTGTAGAGTGATCTGCCTGTTTGAGCTGCTTGCAGAGCTTGCTCATTCTCATCATAACCCTAATTCTGCATCCTGAAATATATTTCTAGTCTTCCTGATCTTTTCCCCTCCTTAGAGAACTGATTTGGTAGTAATTCTGTCTTTATCAGGGATTCATAAAAGTGTCTGAACAGCTTCACCTGCCACAAGCAGATGTGTTCTCCAAAAGCCTCTGGGGACAGAGGGGTTTTGTGTGTAAAGTACCACCCATGGCCAGAGCAGCCCATGATTAAAGAGCTTCAGCTCTGGGTGTCTTTGCACATAAACCTGTGGGTTTACTTCAGGCAAAGAGCAAACTGCAGCTCATAAACTGAAATGCTGATGTGAAATTGCCAGCAACACCTACAAGAATGCTCCTCACAGAGGTATAACTTAATAATTTAAACCTGTAATTTCAGTGTTTCAGTTTGAAATATTGCCTTATAAAGAAAATCCAGAAAGTGTTTCTGTTCCAAGTAAATCCGGGTGTAGAAATTAAACATCTTTTACTCTCTTTTTTTTTTTTAAATGCCACATACAGTCAATCTCCTGCACTGTTGGTCAATATGTTGGTTAATATCTCACATTTTTAGAAAGGCTCTGCCTTTAAGAACCGCTCTATTTGGTTTGTCCAATTAGTTCTGGCAACTCAGTTTATTGTATATATTTTGAATCTAATTTTTCTGGTCATTATAATAACCTATTTTTCCTTATACTGTTAGTTTACAGAAAAATTTAAGTGCAATGGGAATGATTTTTTTATATGATGTCGAAAAAACATCCAAATGTAGAAAGTAAACTGACAGAAACAGGGTTTATCAGTTGAAAGATTCTACTTTACAGGTTAGTGAAGGAAATAACTGCTCCTTCTACTGACACAAATATTTTCAGGACCTTGCTAGGATACCATTTTGTGTCTGTATTCATATAAACTTTTTTGTATCTATATTTATATAAGCTTTTGTAGGTTCTTTTGTATTTAGAAGATATATAAAACCACCTTGTATGTTCTTTTGTACACAGCTGCATTTTGTATTCTACAGCAGAATCAGCAGCTTCAGCTGGACTTTTTCCTTAGAGGCCACAGAAGGGGCACAGTTAACTTGTTTGCACTGGGGTGCTGGCAAGAGGTTGTAAACTGAAAGGCTGTAGTACAGGAATTAGTGCATGTGTGAAGGGTTTCCTGCTCTGCATTTCTCATCTCCAGAAAGCCCCACAATGTAAGCAGCATATCATGTTTTCTCTTTGAATCATAGTTTAATTGTGCCATACCAGAAACTGCTGTTCTGAGTTCCAATTCAGTCATAAACCAATACATTTAGAATGTTTTGTTTTAAATAAGAAATATCATGAAAGCACATCCCAAGCACCCCCTGTCCATCTGTTCTCTACTGCACATCCAAGTAATTCCACTCTCCTCTGAGGTGCTGGTTATTCCTTCTCCACTGGTGCCAAACAGCAAGTTCAAAATACAGATGAATGCTGAGCAGCAGGAAAAGTGGTTCCAGTAAATTAAAGAAAAGTGCTGACAGCCATTCCCTGCTTGGTGTCTCTGGCTTTAAATACTACAGCACAGACTGGGGAAGAAATGAGCAGTTCCCAAGCCCAGGTCATTAGTTGCAGGTTTTATTGATTCCAACTCAAGTCAGGTATGTGCTTCTTATGAGGGCAGTGGTCATTGCTAAATTAACACTGAGCATGGTCTAAATGGATAAATCTTTCTAGCAAAGTGCCTCTCTTGGCTTCCTTAAGTTTAGGTTCACTATTAAGCTTTGCTTAAATAGTATAACTTACTTTACTCCATGTGAATTTGAATTGATGATCAAAAGGAACTGACTGTTTATAAATTAATTGCTGCACATTCAATAAGCTCTCCACAGGCAGAGCCTCAAAGGCCAGGAGAAATTTATTCCCCATTCACCACTCCCTGCTGATACCTCAGTCCTCTCTTCTCTATTTCTTCTTCAGCTCTTGCAGCATTTGCAGTTACTTTTTACCACCCACTCCTAAAATTGTGACTCCCCCAGGACTGTCACTGACCTCTCAGGTGCTGGAAGAGGGACACACCATGGAGCTTTCCTTGCTGAGAGAAGCCCTGGGGAGTCTGCACGTCCTCCTGCTGCAGGGGCTGCTGCAGGGAGGGACCAGCCCATGCTGGCTGTGTTAGCAGCATGTCCTCACTGCTGAGGACAAGGGCAGCTCCTTCTGCCTGCACACCCCTCCAGCACCTGCAAGTGCTCCAGGCCAGCTTGGACAGGGCTTGGAGCAACCTGGTCTAGTGGAAGGTGTCCCTGCCCATGGCAGGGAGGGCAGAACCAGGTTACCTCTATTCTCTACCTCTCTTCCAGCATAAACCATATTTCAGCTCATTTTGGAGAAGTTTTGGGGGACTGGCTCCTGTGTAGGGGCTTCACCCTCTGTAGGGCAGTGACCCACAGGAGCCCAAAGGAGCTGTGCCCTCCCTGAGGCCTTTTTGGAGGGCACTCAAAGGTGGACACACTGTCCCAGAGCTGAGCACCCTCTGCCTCATGTCATTGCACCCCTTCTGAAAACACATCCCAAGGTGAAATAACCCTCCTCCCCTTTTTTCTTCCCCTTTTTTAGGGTTGAAACAGTTTTCCAGTGACTGTCACACACTTCAGCTTGCCCAAAGGTGTCCTGACGTGTAAGGAGAGATGAGCAGGAAGAATGGGGGAAGAACAAGCCCAGGGATCTGGTATTTAATCTCAGCTCTGTTACTGACCAGCAGACAGTGCCAAAAGAGTGTTTTAAAATCTCTTTAAAAACCTCAGATCATAGTGTGGCCAGGGGAAGATGCACCACCATAGACAGTCAACAGTTTTTTGTGTGTGCTTTAGATCTTCCTTCCATAAATTGATGTTAGAAATCAATTGCAATGCCTTTTTAGGTCTCTCAGAAAGTTTTCAATTAAAAAAAGTACAGGAATATGTTTGATGAATTCTTCATCACTATTACACATACAATTATTCACTGTTAGTAATTCCAACTTGAAGTCCTGAAAAACTTCTGAAATGCTGTCCCTAAAGGAAAGTAAAATAAATAAAATCCAAGCTTTTGATTCTTCCTCAAAAGAATTAAAACTGTTTGACCTCTTAGACTCTACTTTCAAATAGCATTAATGAAAATAATGTCTAGTCGTTATATTTTTATATGTTATTAAATATTTTATGTGAGATATTTACATTTGTATCTTTTATACTTACTAATCCTTAATAATTTGGGAGTTGTCTTTTTAGAAGTCTCAGCCATGAGTGATGAACTCAACGTAAAGCCACTGACTGAAGGGAAAAGAGACTCAGACAAAGAATCTATGTTAAATGTATGTTAATATTTTTGGTCATGCTTCTTAATATGCTGAGATTTTCTACATAAGAAACATTATTTATGAATCACCCAAAGTTTTTCCAGATTTTATTTTTAGAATTTCTGAATGATAAGTAGATAGCTTATAACTAGGCCAGAAATTGTGCTATGTGCACTTCTCTTTGAAACTTTTCGCAAGGAAAAAATTCCTTAAGAGGAGTGCAGTACACATTTGAAATTTCAATTTACGCTTCGTTTCAAATGGTTAATAGTCTTAATTGTGTCTAGATTTTGATTGGTTTTAATTAAATGTTAAAGGCAGGGAATATGATTTCTAAAGTAGACAAGAAGATATTGATTATAAACTAATTACAAATGTTTCTGGGCATGTTTTGGCAGGTTCATTAACACTCAATGTTAATAGTGACCAGGTGTGTCGGTCACGTTAATGTCACTGTAGCTCCATCTTGTGGCTGCATGATTATTCTCGATTAACTTTTGACTGTAGGAAAAGCTTGGTTGAAAACAAACATGAAAAATGATGAGGAGAGGAAATCATAAACATGATTAATTTCTTTGAGGTTGTTTCTATAAGAAAAACATGACAGGAAAAAAACCCAGCCCTGAGCGTTTAGTACTCACCTTCTATAGTTGTAATTTGCCTTGTCTAAGTGGATAATTATGAACTGGGGGCAAGTTTTAGTAAAATACTATTTAAGAAAATGAAAGAAAAAATGTCATGAGTATTATCATTATCTGTATTGAATTTATGAATCATATATACCCTGCCAGTCACGTTTTGTTCCTATTTCACACAGGTGACCAAAAATTCTGATGGACAGTTTAACCTTGAGGCTGCAATTAAAAATGTTGACACAATGGCCAATGAGTTGAAGAAAATAAATGGTAATTCTGACTTCACCATCCAGTTAAACACAAAACTGTGTAAGACATTCTTCTAAGAGTGTGCACTTGGGAGTGGCCTGGTTTTCTGTGTTAGACAAGGGTTTTAATGTAATGAAGCAATGGTTTGCTCTTGTTTTGAAAAATTAATGGAACAGTAGTTAGAGAGCAACAGAATCATGTTGGTTAACCATGGGAAACACCTGCTGGGTGATCAGTCATTCCTTTCTAGGGACACTCAGAGTCTTCTAATGCAAATATTACTAACATGCTAACACCAACTGAATTTAACCATCTTGAGGCAAGTGAAAAAAGGCAACCCTTCAACTTTTTGAGTAAGTTGATAGATGAACACTAAAACAATTAGTCTGTAATTACCATTCACTGCCATTCAATAAATACCATGCTGATACACTGACCTTTGTCTTTCAGTGGAAAGCCAGCTACTGCTTTGTGACCTGATTTTGAATTTCAACCATCCTATGAAGGCCAAAGATTTAAGAGAAGCTGAAGAAAAGACTTGGAGTTTGACAGATTAAGTAACATCCATTTTCATGTATTGTCTTCTATTAATGCTGCTGAAGCTGCTTCTTCTTCTTTCTTATTCATCTTCTTTCTTTTAATTAAGTTTGAACTGTACAATGATAGCATGCTTTCCTGCAGGTAGACTATTTTTGTTTTAAGCTAAACACATGGAATGTAAAAAAAAAGTAGGTTATTGGTTCTGAGAGTGGTTTTTTTTTTTTCCAACCCACATTTCCCAAATTAAGCCCACTAGGGCTGGAAAGACTGAGTAAGTAATTAAAAAGGTGAGGAAACTGGACATGAAGTTTTTCAAGTGGTTTTCTCCTTTTAAACAAAAATGTGTTGGAATAGTAACAAAAGATTTGAAATTTACTTCAAGTCACTGTCTCTTGTGCTCAGGGAAACAGGATAAGAAACTGTCAGTGAAGGAGGAACTGCAATTTGTGTTTTGAGCTGCCTTCCTCATCTTAAAAATGTTGCTGAGAAAGGGGTCAAAGAGCAGATTACTTCTGGAAAACCAAAAGTACTTTCATTCTAGTTTCTGTAATGACTCTCTAATGCAACTAGCTACAGAAATAGGGAGGAGTTTGTGGTTTCAGTTCTCTATCCTGAAATCTTCTTGGCCCAACATTTGCACAGCCACTATTTTCATGTAGTTCATTACAATTATTATTCTGTCATACTTTACTTGTGGACATGTTTGAATGTTGAGATGTATTTTTCTTCTTACACCAAATATATTTCTCTGAATAATCAGAGATTTATTCAACTTTAAAAAAATATGCAGTGTTAGAATTTGTTTTGCTGGTTTATGTGTTATTTCTCTTTCACTGGTGAGATGATTTAAAGTTAATAAAACACAATTCCATAGGAGGTGTTTCTGGATTGCCAGATTTTTCAAAGCAGGAAAATGGAATTGAATTACAGTTCACAAGAGTCAGTGGTGATATGGGGGACGTTGTTCTTAATTTTAACAGTTTTTGAAAAAGACAGATTAGAACTGACTTTTCTTTCACCAGATCAGTAGTCAATTTTTAAAAATATTGGACTAGAAGCAGCTTTTTCAGCTGAAGGATTTTTTAAATTTTATTTTTCACCTTTATTTTTGGACTCATAGTTGCATGGAAATGAACTTTGCTAACTTTGAATTCCACTCTTACCTAAAGATCTTCGAAAGGAACACTTACAAAACATATCTCTATAAGTAAAACTGTTTATGAAATCTGATTATGTTATCTGGGAAGCTTTACAGATTTTATGGAAGGTATTTACTACCGCGAATTTCGGTTCCAGTTTTTTAATGATATAGACACCATGGCTTTAAAGGAGAAAAAGTGTGACAAAAGTCGTAATTATCAAAGCAAGGTGTTGTCAGAACACAAAGGAAATTGAAACCCAAGTTTGGATGAATCCCACTTAACAAAGGGGGAAAACTCTTGATACAGGATGCTTCAGTGTTCCTCAGCTGCAACTTGTATTTTTGAACTGTGGGTGTCCCTTTTTTCTTTAAAAAATACAGTAAAGCAGAAAGCAGTTGTGCAAGAGGAACTAAATTTGGCCTGTCTGTGTGTGCTTTCTAAGAGATTTGGGGGGGTTGTGCCACTTAAGGGTCACATGATGATCATTTTGTTGAAGTTCTGCCTGTAAAATGCAGTTGCTGGATTCAGTCAGAAAGACACAGCTGAAGAGAGATATGTGTGGAGAAAATCTTCTTTCTGAGTGAGGTTAAAGAATTGTAAGAAATACAGAATTCAAGTTGTGAACTGAGGCATGGGATCCCAGTGCTGTGGCAGAGAGGATGTGCTGTGTGAGTGTGGTGTTTCCCTGGAAAAGTGGGAACAAACAATTTCACGGCTGAATAAGCCAGACACAGATCCTGACAGGCACCTTCACTCTCAGGGTTGGAGGGGTTTTGGTGCCACTGAAACCTGTGTGACTTTCAGATCTGAGTTGATCTTTTCATAGAAGTGAGCAGAGTTAGATTTATTGAGGAAAAAAATGGCTTTTATTTTGTCTACTCAGCAGCTTTGACAATGTTTGAGTCTACTCTGTATGACTCCAAATAACAAAATTGCTGCTGCAATTCTGATCCAGAAAAAGAGCTCCTATGAAAGCAGAGGCTTCTACTGATGTTTATTTATGGTTCATTAAATTTGGTGTGGAAATAATTTCAAGAGGATGTACATATCTTGGAAGATAGATAAAAAATTTTCATGTGTTGTATGATTAATGGACACTTTGTAGGAAAATTATGTTTATAGAGAACTGTATTTAAGGCATAATTTAAAAATAACATAGTCCTTTTTCTTTGAAACTGTGAATTTTAATGACCTCATGATTTTAAGTTTGCTGAAAAGGGAAATATCTTGAAGTTTATAAACTTCAGAAGACTTCAGTACCATATGTGATCTTCTCTAAAGTTTCACTTAAATATATCCTGCAGCGTATTTTAACATGCACTGGTTTCTTGAGCCTCTGTCTTTTCCATCAATCAGAAGAAGGGGTGTTCTTTGGAAGTGGTCAATGATATCTGCTACAGAAGAAAATTCCTGTGGGATGGAAAAAATGAGAAGGCTAAGGCCAAAATGTCAGAATTATTAGTAACCAGTAGAAACAAAAGGGTTTTTTTTTAAATTCTAAATATTTATCAATATTATAAATATATATATAAGGTCCAGATCAACTGCTCTCATTCCTGCCATGGTCTGTAGCTCAGTAACTCTGTGTACAAGCTGCTGCAATGCTGTATAATTAATTTATATAGTCTTGGTCTGTTTAACACATGCTGTTGCCACTGTGCTTGATGTGGTGATTGTACTTGAGAGTTCAGAGGTGGCTGATGAGTTCAGGGGTTCTGTCTGCATCAGAACTGCCAGGAATGTGCTGAGCAGTCTGTCTGGTGCCAGCAAATCCACACACTCCTGCAGGCTGGGGCTGAGCCACCAGTCTGAGAGCAAAGCTGTAACTTGGCAGGTATGGATTAGCTCTCAGCTCTGCATTTCCCTTATCTGGTATCTCAGTGGTAAACAAACATTCCCTGACCAGGCACTGGATTTCTAATGGCTGTGTTCTAAGGCCACCCCTTCATTCCCTGAGTGCAAACAGCATAACCTGATTCTACTTCCAGCAATAACAATATTCTCCCGAGAATAACTGAGACAATAAGCAGAATTCCACCCCAGGAGAACAGTCACCTGACACTGAGAATGAGGCAGGAGATGCCTTAAAACGAAGAGAAGTAGTGTGAAAAACGCATAATACCTCTTTTCCTTTTAAGCCGGTTCCTAACAGATATAAGTGGTCCTGCTCCTGGTAGCGGATCTGGATGTTGTACACTTTGTCTCTGTACAGCACCATCAGGACGTAGGGGTGAGTGACTGTTTTTCGTGAGCTGTCTCTCACCAGGAATGTTCCATCCTGAAACGTGAAAAAAATGAAAGATGACAAGTAGCAGACACTTCTGGGTTTGATCAATGTAACAACTTCCACTAGAGCACTTGTGCTTCTAAGTGTTTTTTCTTTCTGAAATCTTCTTCCTTTCTGATAAGAGAAACTGCACTATTAAAGCATTTAGGTCTTTTGACAAAAGTGTTGTCTTTCAGTTGGCTACTTCAAACTTTCCTCTCTGTTACAAAAGCAGATTCTAAAGGAAGGTAGGAATGGTGTTGTATGAGGGAGAGATTCCACTAAAGGAGGAAGTAAAATATCAAAGACCATATCTCACATCACTTTAACCAGAAGAGAAGTTCATTTCCACTAAGTGCCAATCACAGTTCCAACATGATGTATTTATAGACAGCTTAAAATAATGACATTGTGTAATTTAGGTAGAGGCAGTGATACTGTACCACTCCCTCTGCTTTTCTTAATTTCAGATCTATTTTGACAAGTCTTCCATTGAAATCCCTTTCTTGAATAGGACCTCATAAGCTGAACTTTAGTACAAGTCACTGGAATGGTGCACATGCCATCTTCAGCTCATGGCAAGTGCTGTGAGGCAGCACAGGGCAACCACAACTCCCACAGCAATGATTCTATTTATCTTTATGATTTTCATTTATTCCCACATGTACAGATAAGCCTTGTTTGAACCTGTAGTTCGTTTTGCTGGTACCTTGTTTATCCTGCGGAGCGCTGCCTCTGCCTCGGGCCGGCTGATGAAAGCCACGTACCACTCACCCTTCAGAGAGCCCTGGGGCTGGGGACAGGACAGGGACAAAGTCAGCTGCCAGGGAATGGCAACATGCAAATGAGGAGAGAGGAACTGCAGTGTGAGGGATGTGTGGGTCTGTGTGCAGAGTCTCTGAGGGTATGGGTGTCACGGATCACACTGCTATTTGTTATGGTATGGAAAGTGCTGCTAAATTGTTTTAAATTACCTGCTCACTTTGATAAATTTGGAAATATTACAGGTCTAGCCATTAATGCCCCTGCAGGTAAGCTAAGAAAACAGATATTTCCAAATACTTTCAGTAAAAGATTTTAAGTGGCATGTTCTCTTTTGTCTACCTGGACACTAGGCACAAAGGCATCCTTTGCCTTAATTTGTCTGTTTGTTTTTTAACTATCATCTGAGACAACAGTGCAGACTTCCTGTGAATGTACTATTTATGATTGCCTAGCAGTGTTATCACCATGAGTGGTTTGCTCTAAACTTGTTTTATTTAAGGAAATGTGAAGCAAAAATGGACTTAAAAGAATGAGTCCTTTACTCATCAAAGCCTTGTGGAAGGAGAACTGAAAGTCTGATGCTGCTTGAAGGCAGTTGTGCAAAACAAGTAATCCAGAAAACAAGAATTTTTCTTATTTTGTTCTGTTGGTGTTCAGCTATCATTGTTTTTCTTGGTGAGGACAAAATAAGACACTACAGTTTGACACAGAAAGGGAAACTGAAAGCTTTCAGTAGTGTACTGATGGTGACTACTGACTAGAAAAACAACTTTGAAAGATGTTCTCTCTCAAAACCAGAAAACTTGCTGTCTTTACAGTTCTGGTTCATGTTTTGTACCTCATCTTCCTCCGTGTTTGTCTGGTGAACAGTCTGTCTGCTAGGAATTGGCAACGGAGGTCTCATGTCAGCTGGGCCTCTTGAAGGAGATCTGCTGTTGCTGCCTTCAGAGATACAAAAGTAGAAAAACAATGTTAAAACCAGGAAAAAAATTTCATCTGTGCACCCAGGGTGTAGGATCTTGATTTTATGAAGCATGAAGTATTTGTATCACCCTGGTACTGAGACATCTAGAAATTATTTGAAATCAGCTTTAGGCTTCTTTACATAATTCCATCCTGGGTGCACAGGGAATTTAACTGAGCTCTTGTGGTTCAGATTCCATGAGAACAAATGAACTTGAAATAGGGGTGACATTTTATCAGTTTCTGTACCACAGCTACTCACTTGAGAGCATCTTGGTTTCTTTAGAGACAGAAGTAACATTGTCTCTTTACAATCCTTACCTTCTCAGCAATTAGAAAGTAAAAAATGTCATTGTAGGACACTGGCAGCTGTTATCATGTGTGAAAAAATTACTTGTAAAGCAATTGATGTCTAAGTTTTCTTCCCCCCCCCCCCTCCCCCTCANNNCCCCCCCCCCCCCCCCCCCCAAGATAAATACGGAGCATATTTCACATGAAAAGCACTTGCTAACCTTTTTGGGGAGGATTAGCATACCACAGTGATTTGCATAGCTCAGCTCTCAGTACTGCACAGAAAAGGATGGTTATATCAAATTTTGACATTGGTTGAACTAGGCAGGAAGCTCAAACTTCATGGGGGAAAAAAAGCCCAGAATCTTTAATTCAGACTAAGTAAGGCACATAAGATGCCTTTCAGGTTGGTAGTTTTCTGTTCACAGTCCAAGCAGAAACATCCACAGAAGAAAGTCCAAACATTGACTGCACTGAAACTACCTTTCAACTTTGATTCACTTAAAAAAGAAAAAATAATGTAAGAATGTAGCATACAAACCTGGATGGAAGCGTGGTGGTAGAGAGCCAGTTGAAGACAGGTTTCTAGCACTGTTAAAAAAAAAAAAAAAAAAAAAAGAGTAGTCAGTATAAATACAACATTTCTGTGTTCAGATCACCTGACCTGGACTTTGTGCCTGTTTTACAGAATGTGAGAGCCTCTTGAGACCTGTGCAGGGTGAACAGAGCCTTCTCTTTTCTTCTTTTTGTTTTTCTTTCCTCTTTTTGTGTAAGTGGGTCCACCTTTACCTTTACCTGGAGCTCAGCATCTGGGAATAAGGTAATCAGTAAAGGCCACTGAGACTTCTGTAGCAGGATCAGTGCAGGAAAGTGTTCAGCTTGTGGAGTTTTCCCAGGGAAGGACTCTGTCCTTCCCCCCAGCAGCAAGCACAGGGAGCAGCTCACCAGACATCTCTCGCTGCGGGGTTCCACTTACAGAGTTATTGTTCTTGCTGCTTCTGTAACATTGTTGATAAAAATGCAGCTTCACATTTATGTTGCAAGCTGGGAAGGGCCAGCAACATCAGGGACTGGGGCATCTCCCACGTGAGGAAAGGCTGAGGGAGCTGGAAGCTGAGAAGGTTCAGGAAGGATCTTTTAAAGCATGTAAATATCTGAAGGGAGAGCCAGGCCCTTTTCACTGGTGCCCAGTGACAGGACCAGAGGTTCCCTCTGAACATCAGGAAACATTTTTTAATGTGAGGGCAAGCAAGCACTGGAGCAGGTTGCCAAGAAGGTTGTGGAATCTCTCTCTCTCCTTGGAGACATTCAAATGCTCTCTGGACGTGGTACCAGGCAGCCTGTTCAAGGTGACCTTGCCTGGGTAGGGGATTGGACTAGAAGATATCCAGAGATCTCTGCCAACCTCAACCCAGATCCAAAACTGCTCAAAATGGAGTCCCACTCTTCAATTTTTGTTATTTTTTTGTTTGTTTCCTCACCTAATTGAGAACAAATGGCCTGTGCTCCTTTCCTTTACTGTTCATATTTCTCTTCTGCTTAAATGAGCTGTTGAAAAGGCTCTGAGATAAATATGCTAATTTTGTTTGCACAACAAAAACACCCTATCATGACTTGATTTATGGGAGAGAATCAGTCAACCCGGGGGCCTCGGCTACAGCAAAATTTGGCAATGCTCTTTGAATATAAGCAGAAGTGTTCATCACAGGAATAGTTCAATTTGCATATGACCTTGCTATTGCTACTGCAGTATTTGTTTTGGTGTCAGCAGTTCCAGAGAATGATGGTAAATGTGAGGAATTCATCAAAGAGCCATTAAAAAATTACAGAGATTAGAGAAAATGTGTATCAGACATGGACTCAAGGAGCCCATTCTAAGTCATCAAGGTCTAAGTCTGTTGCATGGTACATCAGCAATCACAATTTAATTAGGGGCTCTTCTGTCTAGCAAATGAAGGCATAACAATCAAATGTTTGTAAGTTGAAGCTGGGAAAAAATTGCAGCAAGGTTCACAACATTAAATAGGAATTATCAACTATTAGAAAAATTTAATAAAAGTGAGGTGAAATTCTTCCAGATTCAACTCTGGACAACCAGGGTTGTGGGGTTTTTTAATTTTGAAGTGTGAGGAGTTGCAGCTCTAACACTTAAGCTCCTAGAGCGTCCTGAATCCTGCCTAGTTTTGTAGGAGATGATCCCTTCCCAGAAGGACTGGTCATTCTTATGGACCCTGCAAGCAATGGGAGAGGTGTCTCAAGAATGGAAGCCTTGTACCATGTAGGGTCTTGATGCCTTAGGATTTAGCTTTTCTATTTTTCAGGTCCTGCACTGCTCTAGTGTACAACTAAAACTCCATGGCCTGTCAGCTATGGAGATTTATTGAGATAAAACAATTTCTCTCTCGAGGCCTGAAACTCAAGGACACCTGACTGTCTCAGGCTCTGAGAGATGTAAACAACAGTGAATTGGGGGCATAACTTGGAGTAAATTACTTCATTACCTGAAGCTGTAATTGGAGGATAAATCCCTGAGATGTAAATGAACCAAACTTTTAATTGTGTGAAAAACTCGTGACCATTGTCCCTGCTGGGTGTAGCCCCTCAGAGGCTTTTGACTGCCCAAGGTGTGCCTGTTGAAGGCCTTCAATAAATACCTGCTTTTATTCTCTTAATCTTGTCTAGCCTCTATTCTAGGCAGCCACTCCAAGGCATCAGTTTCAAAAACTTCCTTGCCATTGAACAGAGAGCTTCATGGTTTTTCTTGGTTGCCTGATGTACACTCTGCTCCACTGATACAGAGCTTCAATTCTATAAAGGATTCTCCTGGATAGTAGGAACAACACTAATCAGCATTTTGTAGAGGCACAGTCTCAGTAATGAACTACCACAAGACTGAGATTCAGAAGGAATGACCCACAATGGTGAAACGAACCTTTCTGCAGCAGGAATGCTGTTGGATCCTGGCTTAGGTGGAGGCTTGACAGATTTGGGTGGGAATGCATTGGAGCTGTATGGGGGCAAAGACAGCTGTGGCACTGGTCTTTGCAGGGCAGCTGTGGAGAGGAAGAGAAGGAAACTTAAATCCTACATGAGATATTCTTAAATGAAGTAGAATGAAGAAATTCTGTCACCTTACTGCTGGTTAATTAGATAAATATAATGCATTAAACAGTCCTTGATGTGTTAGTTACAGATTGGAAACTCATATGGTCAGCTGAGAACTTAAAAGTAGGTATTAAAATTAAAAATAAACTGGAACTGGCTTGAGCAACATTTACATTTTCTAACTTCTGTTTTGGATAAGCCACAATTCAGGTACCTTAACTGCAGAAGGTGGTACATGTTTTCTGTCACGTTGCTTCTAAATAGCAATTTTTGAACATCATTCTGAGACTTTTCCCAGCATGAAATAAAACATTTTCTTTCTGCAGTGTCCTCAGACCTGAACTAGCAGTAAGAGTGGAACGGGTTAACTGTGCTCTGCACAGCTTAAATAACAGTATTCTTTATGGAGGCTCAGGGGCAGTAACAATTCATAGAGACTTGGCCAAATGTCCTGATCCTGTCATGGAGTCACTTTACCAACTCAACTTCCAAAATCAGCATGCTGCAGTAATTTATAAACACTGTGGGTACATGGAAGAAGTTCTCCTTCTGTTCATAAAAGTGACTAACATTGCACAGAGCCTGGTGCCAGCAGGGTGTGCTGAGGACTGGGAGACACCAGGTTTCTGTTTCCAGCTGTTTGATGCTGTATGCAGAACACAAATCTCTCTAATGTAATGTATTTCAAACTAAGAAATGCTGCTGGCTGGTAACTGGCTGACTGAAGGAAGCTATTAGCTGTTGATTTCCTGGGGTTTGTGGCTTTGGTATGTGAATCTGCATCAGGCACTTTATAAGAATTCTACAGCCTATCAAGGTATACCACCTGACTTTAGAAATGGCTCTAAGGAAACAACTCTGAAATAATTTCCTTTTGACTTTTTTTTAGAACTAAGACAAAGATTTCAAGTTTGAAAAATCACTGTAGAAATACTTACTGTCTTCTTCTTCCTGGAGAGCCAAAAAAAAAAAAAAAAAGCAATATATTATAGTACAGTTCTTAGGAATGTTTTACAAAACAAAATCTGGACATTGGTGAATTTTGAGTACACAAGGACTCTAATATCTACAAAATGTATCTAAAATATTGAGCATTTTGTCTTCATGCAACACCAAATAATTTTTAGTTTTTAAAGTTTTAAACTTTTAAACTTTTTAAAGATGTGTGGTCGATGTCCCATAAAGCATCTTGACCTAAAATAGTCAGAAACTCTCAGGAGATGTAAACTTTCCTTATTCCTTCAAGTAAGTGTAGACTCTCAGAGTTATCTGAAAGTGAAACTTTTAGGTCAGCTTACGCTGAAAAAATCCCCAGAAACCCAAATCTTTTTTAAGCAAAACCACTTCTCCTATGTCATAGAAGAAATTCTGGCCTTATTCTTCCTGTTTTCCAAGATAAAGTTCTCAGGGAACAAACTGAGCTTGACACAGAAGAACTGTTTAAAAACACCCCATGTGCCATGAACGATCCATGAATATTCCTTACAATTTTTAAAAGAAACAAGTTTACCTTTTCCAGCATTATTAGTTTCTACAGGTACTTAACTTTACTGTAACCCCTATACTTTAAAATATACGCTTTGATATATAGTATATGCTATACTTACTTCATTTTTCTTGTGCGGGGGCCAACTGTGCCTGAAATGAAAACAAAACACTCATCATAGGTGGAATAATACTCATTCACTTCATGTGCATTAGGCCATATTTCCAACTAGAACATGAATTTATAGTAAGTTTTAAAGACCAATGGATGCAGACACATTTTTTTCCTCATAAAAACATCTAAGATTCTAATTTTCAGCCATAATCTAATGCACTATTCTAGTCCTTAGCCCATCTTGATTTTATCAATGAGGATAATGCCTGATTAATTGATTGTAAGATTAGAGCTTAAAACAAGTTTATACAATGATGAAACATTACTCTTCAAGTCTTGAACTCATTTATAATATTTGACAACACTGCTGGAGCACATCATAAGGATATCAGGCTTTGTTTCTCTGATAAATTATCCTGGCTGGTTAGCAGATCTCAATTATTTCTTCTCTTGTTTAAGTTCAGTCAGTGTTCAGGCCCCAGGTTGTCTAGAAAATGCTGGGGAATGATCCAGTTCTGGTAGAAAATGCTGTTAAGAAGGAGTTTTGCAGGCTAATAAAATCAATGGGATTAAAATAAAGCTTTCCTTTTCTAACACCCTAAAACAACAGCAATAGAACTCATGTAAGAATGTTCCCTAGAGCAAGAACTTGCTCTGGTGGAAAAAACATGGATCATAATTATCTTTGTACCACTTGGCAGTGAGTCATGCCCCACGTAATGGCTCCATCAGATACGACTGGAGAGAGTTTTTCTGCATTCACACCTTTCTGCAGCTTCAGGCACATCCTGTGCATATTAATGAACCAAAACTGAGATCCACAGACCCTGCTGTCATGCAGTACCAGTAAGTCAGACCATCCTGTGTTGCTTGTCCATATTTTTATTAAATTTCATTTCTTCTTTATTGAATTTCAATTAAATGAGCACTTACTTTGCAGGGCTTTGCTTCCTTAGAGGAGGTGGATTGCCTCTTTCATATCTGTCACTTGGTGGGACAGGGGGTTTGGGCATCATTGCTAGCTGTTCTCCCAGGGATCTAAAGCAGGAACAAGATAACGAAATAAAGGCAAAAAGCTGCTTATGAAGAAATAACTGGGGAATACTGGCAATGAGAGGATCATTTGCAGAGGAGAAACTCTTACCTTAGCTGTGAAACCAGAGGCTGTAAAACAACAAGGAATAGTTAAGAAAATGTGTAAGTATATCAAAACAGGCAAAAGCTATAAATAATCACCAAAAAAATTACCTTTTCAGGAATGCTTGGCTTCTTCCCTGAAAACAGTAAAAGCTTACATTTAGAAAAAATGGAAGTTAATTAATTAAATTTCCTATGAAATAAATGAGTTTTGAATAAAATTGAATCTTGCAGGTTGAAGAACTCACATCCTGAGATGTAAGCCAGAAAAATATTTTGGCTTTGCAAGTGATGGTAAAATTCCAATCTCTCTTATTGAAGGGAAATTTAAACATTTTCAAGATAGCATGTGTCACAATCGCATTATCTAAGGTTCAGCTTTGAACTACTGGATACTTTTTTGCCATTATATAACAGATAAGAGTTTAGATAATAAATAAAATTGTAGAGTCATATCTGTAGATGCTTTGTATAATGTGGTTTTCAGGTCTGAAGGAAATGCCATTTTCTTCTGTGTTTTATTAGTTCTCAGCCTTCTTTTAAGTCTGTTGCCACATTACCTACAGCAGTGTATGCAGAGTTTCATTACCTCTGTATGCAAAGGTGATTTCCTCCTTTAACCTACTAAATATTTCCTTGTTCAGTCACTTAGGTGTACATCAAACCTTTATTGCACAGGATTCTCATAATGTCTTTCTGCTCACCTGTCTGACCCAGGGTTGCTGTTTTCTATATGAAATTTCTCTCCCACTTTGTACGTTCTGCTCACACCATTTATTCATAAACAGATTACTTTACGTTTGGTCGAGCCTTGTTCTTTTGCATTAATTATATACAAACTGATGACTTTCAGTAATTAAAGCAGCCCCAGTGATATTAATGCAAGCAAATACTGACCTGATCCTGGGCTTTCTCTTTCATATGGGGGAGCAAGGCGATCCAGAGAGGGTTTTGTGCTTCTGTCTATAGAAGGAGCTGGGGCTAAACACAACAACTGTGTAAGATCATTTGCTTGGTATAGGACAATATATCTTTGTTTTGCATAGATTAGAACTCGTGTTACTTCTTAAAATAACAAGTGAGACTCCCGTATGAGTAGTAGAAGAGTGGAACTGAGGGAAAAGAGGAAGAAGAGAAGTGCTGCGCAGTCTGTGGGAAAAGCTTTACTAAGAGAACACAGCTGTACTCACGTTTCAAAGGCTTCATGTTTCTGTCTCTACTCAAGTCGTTGTTGCTTGGTGGAGTAGGGAAAGCTGGCAGCTAAAATGAATATTTAACAAGTGGTTAAAATGTGTCTTCACCTTTCTGTTTTGAGTGTATTAACCCCACCAGGCATATCTACCAGTCTTGTGTGGCACAGCACAAGGAGGTCTCTGCTCACTGCAGGAAGGACAGGAGCCAGGGACCCTCCTGAAGCGTGACCTGCACTCATTGATTTTCATTGGATGCAGAATTGCCTCCGTCTGCTGTGTCTCCCAACACTCCAGTGGGATGTCTCCTCAGGAAGGGGAGGTGTATTGTCAAAGGAAAGGAACAGGAGCTTCAACAATGCTGCTCTATCTCTGTGACACCACATCAGACCAAAAGTCACATCCTAAACCTTCACTTGTGTATACATTGGTAGGGTTAGTGTACATCTGTTCTGGCAAAAACTGAACCTATAGTGCTAGCTGTCAACAACACAAGAGCTTTCAGTTTTGAAGTATTCACAGCAGGAAAAAAAGAAATCAAATCTTGGTCATCAACATTCTGATTATACAGTCCCTTACACTTTCATGTGGTCCTAATTCAATTGGGCAAGTGCTAGAAGTATAGCTTGGAAAACCATAACCTTTTTTTCAAAACAGAGGCATCTCTTACAGAGATCTAATTTATGTGGGAGAGGCATTCACAAGTAGATGTATATTTCCAGTGTAAGAATCAATGAAGTAATATGAAATAATTAAATCTATTTCTCCCATGAAATTTAATTGTTCCTTGAACAATGGTCACCTTGTAACACAATTCAAATCTATTTTGATGGCTTCCTCTTCATACACTAAGTGAATAAAAATGGCCCTACACTTGGACTCCTAAGAAGGTCCTGGGATAGGAAATAGGTGAGATATTAAGAAAGGAACATACAGTAGCACTTCTTCCCCCAAATGAGGCTGGTCCTGGGGCTGGGCTGGGTCGCTGGGGCGGTACTGGAGGCTGATGTGGAGGCTGATGTGGTGATCTGGTTGTTGAAGGTCTGTCTAAAGAAAACAAAAATCTCAAACTAAACAACTACACAGAGTTTGGTTATTTAATACTCATTCAGTCTTTATGACAAAGAGCCCCTACAAGAACCTGGCTACTGAAGTTAATAAAGACATTGCTGTAGGATTTGACTGGCAGTTGCTTTAGGATCAGTGTGTTGTGCTGGGAGTTCCAGGCTGGTCTGTCCCTGTGGGGATGACTCCCCTGCCAGGCTCTGGGCCACAGGATTTTTCATTCCCTGCAGCACAGTGTGTGAAACACCAGCCAATCTGAATGACAGCTTTGTGCTCCTGAATGGACTCCACACATCCAGGCTGCTGAGGAAGCAGACACAAAACAAAAATGACAGGCAGGGACAGCTGATTGTTCTTTTCCCAAGTTTCACTAGAGTTTTTTTGCCATTGCTGTTACAACCTGCTCTGTCCAAGGTTGCACTGCTAAAGCTACTGCAGCATGTACCTGTGTGTAACTTCATACAGGTTCAAATCAAAGGCCAAATAATGCACACATCACATAAAACTAATCTTTATTCTAACAGAGCTTGTCCAAAGTAGAAAATGTAACTTTAAAAGTCACAAACTCACAGAGTTTGTGTCACTAAATCTTGCTTATTAACTACACTATTACCTTCAAGGAACAACCCTATATTCCATTATCAGCCACCTAAAACGTGGCTGATAACATGGGAAAATCTAATTTGTAAATTATTAATAGCACTTAATATTTAGTAATTACCTATGTAATCTGTGCTGCTTGGAAGTGACTTGGCAGGAAATATGACACTGTGATGTACTTCATCATTATTGGATGGAGGTGGCTCATAGCCATCACTGTCATGTTCTCCTTCCTCAGGCTCCTCTGTTGGTGATTCATAGTCAGCCTCATCTTCCTTTTCCTGGTCTTCATCAGGGCTTTCATAGTCATCATCATCATCATCCTGGTAAACAAGCATAAAAAGTGGATGCTGGAAGAGAACACTAAACCCCGCAGAGCAGTTTCCTTGTGGCCTTTCACTGTGGCATTTTTCACTCTGGAAAATACCAAATTTTTACAACCAGTTTGAGGGGAAAAAAATCTGTTGAAATAATACAGGGAATGGAGATAACATTCCACTAATGCATGGAGCATTCAAGAGCTTAAGAAAGGAGATAAATATGATTTGATGACAGTGAGTGCAGTGGGAGGTCAAGATAAGGTGCAAGTGTACTGAAATGGCATGAAGTGTTTTAGGGAACAGACAAGGCACCAGCAAACAAGCCAGTGCTCCTAGGAACACAATGGAGCAGCAGTTGATGCTGCTGGTATTCATTCTTGCTTTCTAACATGTCCTCTACAGCATACAACCCAACTTTTAAATTATTCATAAAAAATGAGGTCTTTGATTTGACTCTTGGTGTCCTCCCGACCCTAACCAGCCTTGTTTGCAGGACCTCATAAGGGGACAGTGTCAATATGGTCACTGCACATCTGTGCAATCTGCCAAGGCTTGAGAGAAAAAGAACCCTCCGTTTGTCATTGGTACCACAGCTGGAATTTCCAGAGTCCTGTGCACTGGCACAGAGCCCATGTGCTCTGTAGGTGGTTACTTTTATCTCTTGTGCTCCCGGAATAGCAGCAAATCTCCTGTGAACTTAGTAACAAGTGTCTTCTAAAAACGCCTCTCCCTTTTATATTTGGAGAGAAGCCATTAGCACTGGTCAGCCTCAGATATCTTCATAAACTCAGGCTGTACATCAGCAGCTGGGGTGGGTGTGTTACACCTAATGACCTTGGCAAGGCATTTCCTATGCCAAAAGGCAGGAGTCTAAATGGCTTTTAAAAAAAATTACTGTTCAACAAATTGGCTCTAGAGAATAAAATGGCAAGAATTTGCCATTGAATAACACAGCAACCTTGCACCTCTAGACACCTAGACACCTCTTTTTAAGAGCTTGAAACAGGCATGTAAAATTCAGCTGTGGTTCTGTGGGGACCTGCTCATAGGTTGGGAGCTTCTGCTCGAGCAGTGGAATAGGAAGGCAATTCTGGATTCCTGGGGGAGAACCTTTTCTCAGTGAGGAAATCTGTATGCAGCCATTCCCATCATTCCTGCTCCTGCTTTTCCTCCCCCAGCTGCCCCCAGTTGTGCTTCCCACACAGCCAGTGCAGGAACAGAGCCCCCCTGAGCCTGGGGGGTTCCTTAACCCCAATACTCACAAACGAAGACCAGCCACCGTCATCCTGAGCGTACCCTGTGCAAAGAAGCACAACCACACATTCCTGAGCATGGACAGCTTTGTCAGAGATGTAAATAAAGATGCAGTAACTTGACAGAAAGTGTGGAAGAGGTTTTACAGCAACTTCTGTGACCAGAGAGAAGTTTGATAAGAGGATCCATGTTTACCCCTAAAAGAATTTTCTACCAAGATCGTTGACATGGAAACCAAGAAAGAAAGAAGGATAAATAAGAGAAATCTGCTACTGTCTATTCCAATAAGCACTTAGTCTCTTGTGACCAATGAGTGAAGTGTAAACTTACGAGTTTTGTAAGAATGTATAAAAATCATGTGTGCTATAATAAAAACAGATTTGAAGCCTTGTGAAAATGGAGTGTGCTGCTTTGTATTGTGACCATCTCAACTACAACACGAAAGAACCCAACCAATCCCAGGTGAGTTCTGGACCTCAGTGCTGTGGCATAGGAAGGAGCTGTTCTTTCAGAGGCAGGCTGGCAGTGATGAGGGCACTGTGAATAACATCCTGATTCAAAAGTAAGATAAAGCTGCCCTGCTGTGACACAGTCTGGGTGCTGGCACTTCAAGTTTGTCCCACTTCTAATTTAAATTATGCAAGTTGAAACAAAATGCTTTCAGAATGAGCCCAGACTTCTTATCTCCTTGTTTCAGGCTATTTTAGCTTTCATAAAAGAAGGGTTTGTTTTTTTAAATTTCAGCCTCCCTCTCTAATACAGTGCTGCTAGGAGGAAGGGCAGGGGGTGGAGATGTTGGAAGAGGAATATATAAGCACTGATACAATTCACTGGGTTAAAGAAAGACATTTTGACTATTTTCAGGTAAAAGTCTCTGCTCTTGCCTTCCTTCACCATCTTTTCTCTTTAAAAACACTTTCTTACTAATTGTTCTGCATCTGCGCTTTTCTATTTTGAAACTTCTTTATACTCCCATATTTTCATTTATTGTTTTGGATTTTTGGTTCCTAACCCTGCTCCCCTCTGTTGACTCTGCTCTGCAAGTATTAATGTAACATTTTGTATTTTAAAACACTTTTTGTTATTAGGGTCTGCCAGTATACACCTACCTGTGTTTTCTGGAGATTTTTGTGTTTGGGCCCTGCAACAAAAATACAAAATTTAAATTCTTTCCATTAAATGTTTGATGCTTCTTTTGCAAATAAAGGTAAGAGTTAACTGTTACAGTAAAAAGGAGTTTACATAGATGAGTTTAATTCTGTTAAAAATGCCATAAACACATTAGTCAATATTTACATAGAAGATCCTAATAAAATCTAAACTGTTTCAAGAAGATTTGAAGTCAGGGAAGTCAAATGGTCTGAAGAAAGGGGACTCAGTAAATACATTTACCAGTCCTGAAAAAAGAAACTTCAAAGTCAAGTTCATAAAGGTAAGGTTAAATAAGGTTTGTGTGGTTTTCAATTCTAGTGAATGAAAATGTGTAAAATCATGTTATCAGATGATGCAAAACCATGTTATGTAGACTGGACTTGGTTTTCATTGGGTAGGGTCATAAATTGTTCTTTTCTCATAGAATGTTCTTGCAATTTTTGCTCTTCTATTGTGAATATTATATTCAGTGACAAATATTAAGAATTAAAGAGTATAATGATGTATAGATCTGTGGAATCCATTAATGATGATTTATTAATCATATATGCCTAGGCTTCATAGCCTTCTTATGTGCTCAGCTGGAAAATTGCTTGAAACATGCAAATGTTACTTGGTTCTGGACATAGCAGAAGTATCTGGGGTGTTCATGGGCTCAGGACTTGATATTTGATATCAGATGACATTAATGATACAGAGCTTTGTTTTACAGAATTTCCAGGCTGCACTTCTGATCCAGGCATTATTGATCAAACGAAAACCAGTCCAGAAAAGATCTACTGAAAGCTTTGAACAAGAAAGCTGAGTTGTCCTACTCACCATTTTGGAAGGAAAGAGAGCCTCCCTTCATTTTTGTTTATTTCTTGGCTTAATTTACTTACAATTCTATTGGAAAGAAGAACAAAATTAGTTTTAAAAAAACCTCTTGAAACCCATTACTTGTCAAAGCAGCTAAATAATGTTTTTTGCCATTATCCCTCAGTATCTGCTAAATTTAACTCATGATTATTATTTACTATGTGATAAAACCACTAAATTTACCATCTTACTGCTAAGTTGTGCTACAGCATATCCAACTACAAACTGGACTGGTTTTCCCTTGGTGAAACCCCATGTTTTTGGATCATGTTTAAAAATAAACATTAAACCCAGCAAGCCTTAGTATCTTTGGGTGTTGTAGACATCACACTGCTTCAAACAATGGCCATGGCATTTGTATGATTTTGCATGGGAAAAGCAAATAATACTTAAGGAAAGCAGAGCTTACAGCTGCAAAACCAGGGATTAAATGTTCCCTGAGACTCTTCTCTATTGTTTATGTGTTCCTTCCTCTGCAGCCCAGCCATCCCTCATCCAGAATCTCTCCAGCAGAGAAGGGGAAAGGATGATCTAATTCCATGTTTTAATACATTTTCAGGGCATGGCAGAAATATTCATGGAATATCAAAAGGCTATAACTTTATGCCTGAAGAAGTCTTTCCAAGTGGAGCACAGTCAGTCCTGAGATTCACAGGGTTAATTCTACTGAGAGACCAGAATTTTGCTCTGCTACTAATGAAGTTTGCCTCTATGATTATTTTGTTTCCAAGAAAGCTTAGGATGAGCCATATTCTGATTCTGAATTGTCATTATTTCTTATTGAGGAACATCCAACACCAGTGTTGTTTCCTTTTGCTGTAGGGGATAAGGAAGTTGCTGTGTGAATAATAAATTCCATGTGAGACACCAGGAAATGTCCTGGGGTGAGCAGTGCCCTGCACACATCAGTGCTTTGGTTGAGAAGTGAGTTATGGAATTTGTCTGTGGCTTATTCCCTGTTGTAGAAGAGGCAGAGGATCTTTCAGAATGTCTTGGGTTTTTTCAGCTAAAGAAGTAAAATGAAGTTCTCTGGTTTTGGAGTTAATAATTCTTAGAGTTCAGACTTCCCTGGGTGTGAATGAGAACTGAGTGTTTGGAAGCTTTCTAGACTAAACCTGAGCTGGCAGCTGAAGAATTTACACAACTGGTTTTTGAGGAAAAACTGAGAGGAAGAAGTTGATCATCTTATCTTTCTGCCAAAAAAATTAATCATATCATGTTTAAAATACAGTGTCTAATCTTTACTTCTAGTTTATTTGAAATGCTTCAAACCAATGGCTCAGAGGGTTTATTAGAAGAAAGCAAATTTTAGGAGGGTCACACTTTACAAGCAATGTTCTCAGGGAAGATTGGTGCACTGAGCAGCTGAGCCTGTCACCGTGTGAGGAAGGAAGTACCAAAACCACACTGCTCTCTGAGCTGTGGGAGTGGATGATAGGAGAGGATAAGGCAACAGCACTTGCAGAAAATGTTACTCAGACTTCTCATTCTCTTTCTACCTCCTCCACCAGTTGCTAAACTTAAAAACTGGCAGGAAGTTGAAATTAAAAAAAAAAACCCACACAACCAGCCCCCAAAGCAGGACTCCAAAACTGGCTTTTGTTCACTCAGCTGCAGATAATGTTGACATGAGTAGAATCATGGATTGGGACAAAGGGTTTAGGATGGGTAAGAGAGGTGGAATACAAATTCCTCTAGGGCCAGGAGACTGCACAGTTGCATATTGAGCACTGTCAAAAGCATAGTTGGTGATCCAAGTCTTTGGTTTGGCCTTTGAGAAGACTCTGCTGGGCAGATGCAATGCTGTTTTACTGACTTCAAAGCAGACAATACCAGGTATGTTCCAAACCTTGCCACAGCCTTTAGACCCCAGCTGAGAGCATGTGTGCACATGCACTGACATCTGCCCAAGGCTTACCTTTTTAATAGAGAAAGTGCAGATTTCTCAGTTTTTATGTTTGCACTTTTACTCTTCTGAAAGTAGAACGACTTTCAGACTGTGCCATGTTCGCAGGCTCGGGCTGTGTCACACTGAGCTGGCAGATGCCATGAGTGCAATCATGAGCTTTCTGCTACTGGAAATTTCTGCCAGTGCTATGGGATACACTTTGGAGTGCTGTGGGATATGCCTTAAGATTTTTCCACAAGGCTGGAAATTCCAAATCTCAGGTTTGCCATGAACCTGCCACTGGAATAGCCAGAAGGATCAACAGTGTCCTGAAAACTTGGAACACTTTTCTCTCAAGACAGTAAACAATAGGACTGACAGACTAATTCCAGTGTTTCTATCATGGTTCAGGTGTCAACCCAGTGTTGTTTTTAGTGAAATCTTTGCTTTTTCTGTTTATGAATTCTGACCACAGTAAGTAAGGCACATTCTGCTGAATGTGCTTTAAAATATTTTGCAAGACTCAAACTTATTCTCCACAAGTATAAAACTTCATGACCTTCTCTGCCTGGCAGTAGTGCTAATGAACAATAGGAAAACTGTTTTTCTCTTAAGCTGTAAATTGGCCTCTTGCTTCATTAGATTTATTATCAAAATGTGAGTAACACCCTCATGATTAGGTTAGAGTTTCATTTAGCACTTAGGATTGATGGTCAGGGTCTGCTCTGTGTAAAATACACCAAATCCCTTCCCAGTCTCACCAGTGTATCTCTTTCAGGACTGTTGTTTGTGAGGATTCAGGTGTGTATCTAAACATAGTGGTATTAATATTAACTTTTTTAGAAAAGTTTTCCAGAAAGAGTTCAGCCCTTTCAGTGGAGAGTGCTAAAGATTTTAAGAAGTATTTTAATTTTCAAAATAGTGCTTAAATCTGGGTTTTTTTGGTTTTTATAAAGAAGCCAGAAATTTTATGAAGACGTGCACCTGTAACAGGGCTGGTGGAAATTCATTTTCAAAATAATAATTCATTAGTAATAACAGAAGGTTGTAGAGCTTTACAATTAGATTCAGGAAATTACTTGTCATACCCTGTAATGACAACTGTGACCTACTTTTGATTCCTGAAAAGTCACAGAATCATCCCAAATAATGACACAGTTATATTGAAAACCCGAGCAGTGGGTTTGCTCAGAGATACACATTTGGCAAGGCCACACAGGCAGCTCAGGAGTCCTGTACAGATGCAGTCTGTGCTTTGCAAACCTTGTGTGATTCCAGGTGCTGGCTCCATGCAGGTCAGAATATTCCTGCTAAATTTACTGAGGAGCAATCCCTCTTGTTAATATATCTTTTATTCATTTGGTCACTGGCCAAGGCTGTAACACCTGCTATTTATATTGCGCTTTTTGCAGGGATTAGCACTGCTATTAAGTATCAGGCAGTGTAACTATAAAATGCTAATGCCCCTTTCAGCTTGTAGAACTCTTGCTACAACCAGTTGAGGTTTGCATTATGATACAAAAGAAAAGTGTGAATGTGTTCTTGCAGAAGTCACCAGCCAGCACTTTGTTTTTCGATGAGGGTATGGAGATTCTGAAGTAAAGAAATTCATGTTTAAAAAAATGGCAGATTCTTCTGCCCATTCATTCTATCCTGGAGGGTTGTTTTGGGGTTAAGTGGATTTTTGATTTATTGTTGTTGTTGGGGTTTTTTTTTTGGTTGGTTGGTTGGTTGATTGTTTTTAGTGAGAACCAGTTCTCTTCCCTATTAAAGCTCTAAATTCTTGTTTTAAACAGTGCCATTATATGGAGAACCTTTCTGCACGTGCAATCACCATATTCCAGTGAATATTTTGCTTGTTTGTAAGTATGAAAAAGTTCCAGAGCTTTCCTTCAGATTTAAATATCTACTTATTTATTCAGTTCCTCAAGCTGTGCACCAAGCTTCACTCTTCTTTTAAAGCTCTTGATTTCAAATTCTTTTCTTGTCGAGAAATCCAAAAGATCTGAGTGAAAAGGCTGTCCAGTTTCTGCTGGGGTGTAACAAGTGAGAAATCCAGAAGACCTGTCTAAAAAAGGCTGTTCACTTTTTCTAGGGAGTGAAAATCAAACTTTGAGGAATCAATGGGTTTGATGAGGAGGTAGGAGCAACTCCACATGGTTAGATTTCATTTTAATGATTCACCTATGGTATTAATATCTCTTGTATGTCTGAGTTTATTAGGCCATCCACTGACTACTTTTCTCTCACTAGTTTGAAAGGAAATCACCAGAAGTTCTCAAAATTAAAAGCTCAGACAATGAGAGCAAGAGGAAATTCTGCCAAAGGACTGCTGAGGTGGGACAAATTACAAGAGAATTACAAGTTCTACAGTATGGTTAGGTGAGTCTGTCACAGACAATCTGGTCTTTCATCAACCTTGTTAAATGTTTCTTTTAATTCAAAGTGAGTTCAGAAATTCTGAGACATCAGAGCATCTTCTTTAAAAAATATCTGGACCTCCTTACTAACATATTGTACTCCACCAACCCCTAATATCAGGATATTTATTGGATGAAAATATAGATGTGATATTAAGAAATATGTCACATCCAAGGCTTTCAGATTCAGTCCTTCATATCTGATCTGAACAAGGGTCTCCTGCTGGGTTCAGCTCTTCCCGCCAGCTCACCCATGAGCATAAAATTTTTCAATATTCTTGTCTTTCCCAAAACACCTCCCACAAGCTCTGATGCATCTGAAAAGGCAAAGCAAATTGTATCTTGTGTAGCAAAATCAAGATATGTGTGAAGGGAGGGAGTCTGGAAATGGGAAATGAGCAACAAAGACAAGCTGGAACAGCTTGAATTCCTTTTTTTTTCCACCCTCCATTGTTTGGAAGACCATGAAGAGCTCCATGTGTCTCATGGTTAGAAACCTTCTAACCTCCAGCTTAAATATGTAGCGGAGAACTCATAGCAAAATAAAATCCTTCATTTTTCACCATGAAATATTAGAAGAAGACAATTTCTCTTACTCAGTTTTGACTTAATGGGATTATTTTTCTTCATTAAGTAACTTCTATGAAACTATGGAAGCTATTGAGATGAATTGGAACCTTTTTCAAGGCCTAATCCACAGAAGCTGAGGAAAGCTATTGAACATTGAATCCCATGGTCCAGACTGATTGCTCTTGAACACCCACCTAAAGCAAAAGCACATGAAAATAATTTCAAACCCTCAGCTGTTGTGGACATAACTGACTTTTTTTTTTCCTTTAAGTTAAAGTCAACAGTTAAGCAGTGAACAGTTAAGTCATACTTCAAAGGTAATACTTGCACAAAAGTTTAACCTTTGTGTAGCTGCTGTCAGTCAAAGAATTTATGCATGAGTTCTTTTGAACATCCCCCAGACAATCTCCTTGTATTGTATCATTTTGCTTGAGCAGTCATGACAACACTCATTTTATTTTGGAATATTCTTCTTTTTCTCTCAGTACGCTCCAATAAACAGGTCTCTAACCAATCACTCAAAAATCATTTGCCTGGTATTTCCTATGAGACTTCACTGCAAAACAGCTAAAATAATTTTTAACATTAAAATATTTTGACTTTACTTACGGCACTCTGAGCTTTGGAAATTTCTGAATATCATTTTCAGACATGTTCTGGAAAGGAAACACATGAGATATGTGACAAAACTGTCCATGGAACAGCCTGTCACTTATCCAAGTAAGTCATACATATATTCAAAAATGTGGCATGAATTCATGTGGTGTTTAATGACTTCAGGAGCCAGGTATATTGAATTCCTTCCTGTCTGCACAGTGAAATTAGGCAAGATTGTGCATGATTGCAACATTTTTGGGTAGAACTGTAGATTTTAAAATACAGAACCTTTGGCTGGAGTGTTGTTCTAAGAACCTTATCTGTAACAGAGTACATGAAAAATCCCATGGTCTAGGGGACACATAGCTAGAAAACTCCTTGGACTTAAAAGCAGCCTTGGCAGCCTAAAAAATCCTTCTAGAACCAGGGATGGGGGTGGGATGTTTGTTCCCTCCTCCACCATCACACAGCCCCTGGACTGATGTTCCTCCTAACTGAGATGTGCTGACTGGAAACCTTCCCTGATGCTCCTGCAGTCATCCCTTCTCTTCCTCCAGCATGTGCAAATGCACACTTAGGACAGATTCAGGCATTATGAATTCAGGCATCATTAACTTTGGATTTCGTTGATTTAGTGTTTTGTTTAGTTAATCACAAGCTTCATGAATTCTCTTTGGAACAGGGATGATAGTCTGGTTCTTTTTTACTGGTAACAATAATAGGTTTCTAATTACACATTGGTTCACAAAGCTGTCAAAGGACAGAACAAATCCTACCTGTGTTTTTCCACACTATTTTGCCTCTGGGAGGAATGAAACACAGGGAAAATGTACTGGTTTTATGGAAATGTCCTGCAGTACTTCCCAAAGAATCATATTTTTTCCAAAGGCTTTTTAAGCTTCTCTCTGTAGTTCTATTCTGGTGATAAACCTGACAAATATTAAAGGTATAAACTCTTTTACAAGGGCCACATTTCTGTTTTAAATAATAGAGAATTTTATTAGAATAAGTTACATGGAACCCCTTTGGTTTTATTCCTACTGCATCTCCATAGGGCTTTCCTTGTGGTAGCCAGTAGACAGAGAAAGGTGACTCTGAAATTTGGATGTTATTCTATTTTTTTTAATGAATTTTAGAGCAACATTTTCTCACCAGGTTTATCATGTAGATCTGACACCAGCCACAAACCCAGCAAACACTCAGCCTGAGCAGCTGCTTCTGTGCAAATGTAATTTGGCAGTTTCCAGTCACCCACAAAATGTAAAAATATGTTTCTTAGGAAAACCATTCATAGAGAGAAGCAATTTTTTTCCAGATTGCTGTGTACTCTGGAATATTTTACTGGACATCTTCTTCTGTGGTTCTGTTTAACATGTGAACCATTTCCTTTTTTTTTCATTTTACAACTGCCAAGTAATTCAAAAGCTTAAAAAGAGTCTGAGCAGAGGTGAGCAGCTGCTTGGCTTGCTCACTAGAAAACATCCTTCAAATCTGCTGGGATGCCTCTGAAGAGCTGCTGCACCCTGAGCTAATTACAGAAACACTCTGGAAATAATAGAAAATCACAAAAATCACTTAGAAATCACACGGTTATTCCACTTTCTATTTGCACCTCACGAACTGCCAGAATGTCATTATGCTTCCAGAGCCAGAGCTCCCACTCCAGCCACAGACCCTCAGTGCCTGAGCAGAGGAGGATCCCTTGGGGCTGATAGGATAAATCCCATGACACAGCTGAATAATGCTGACCTCACCCTCCAGCAGCAGGGAGGGGTAAAATCCTGATCCTACAACAGGGGCATGAAAATTTTTATGTTTTGTTTCAATGAAATGTCAAAAAACCTGAATATTAGGGCAAGTAAATGAAAAATACAAAACTTTAGAAGAGGTATGCAGTGATGTCCCCACTATGACTAATTAAATAGGAGAACAAAATTACTACTTCTGTGGAAATAGAATGGCTAATATTTGAAATTAAAGTAAAAAAGCAGTAATACTAAAAGCTCCTACACATCTTCATGGATGTGTATTTAAGACCTGGAAACAGCTGCTATGTCAGTGGAAGTTATCAGCTTTCTTTCTAAAATTAAGCCAAGCCTGGAACAATGTTGATTTAAAGCCACTGGGACTTTGCTTACTAGTTTTGATGCTCTTACATTTAATTGCTTTTGTGTATTGCTACAGAAGAAATCTAATTTTATCTATAGAGGAATGAAGGCATTATTCCAATGAAAGGCCAGTCATTCTGAGCATGGCTGTGTCTTTAGTATGAGAGGATAATTAATAAATGTGGGGTTTTTGTAGTTAATATTTGAAAACAAGAACTTCCTATAAAGGAAGAGATGAATTCAAGACAAGATTATTGGTTTAGAACTTCTCTGTCAGTTTAAAAAATACTAAAAAATATTCATATTGAACAACATGCTTGGGCTCCCAGCATTCCATATTTAAAGCAAGTTGTCTGGCTGATTTTAGCAAAAGCATTTACCTCCCATATTTATACCTCAGTAACCACCTGGAAGGTGGCTCTCCATCTGCCAGTGCAAAATAAGGAGGAGTTAAAAACATCACTTAGTTGGAATTTTACAGGAAGGAACTTTACAACTCCACTTACCAAAAACCTTTGTCCATTTATGCTGTGCTTCCTCACGACTTTCTCACAGTCCTTATACTTTAGCTGTCAATGAGAAGATGATTATTGCACCCTTAACTGTAAGAATCAATTAAGACACTTAAACATATGTCTGGCTTTGAGTAGATGCTTTCAAGATACCTTTTTGTATGCTATGGCCTGCCTAAAGGGCTCATTTTGTCCCATAAACATGGATTTTTATGACAGACATTCTTCAGTGAACTTAAAGGTTTTCATTCATTTAGGAACATGTTATTCCTCACATTTACAAACCACTTCACAGTTGCCTGGCTCAAAGAAATATTTGAAAAAATGGGTTATTGTGGTACTGACTGGGATGAGCAGCTGCAGAAGTAGAGCAAAAATCTTGTTATCCAGGAATACTAAAGCTGACTGATCCCAGTCACAGAATTCATTGTTGTGATCAGAAAGCTTTCACTTCTGGATGGAAATCTCACTTGTTAATCCTGGAAATTATCTTTAATATTTGTATAGCTTTTCCACAGTATTATGTTTTCCAGTGGCATTTAGGCCAAGGATATGCTCTTTAGAAGCTGCTCATGTACAGGTTGACCACAAAGCAAGACGTGACTTTTAAACATTTCCAACAGTTGTCATAAGTTTTTTGGGTTTTTTTATAATTTGAACAGTAATAGCATAATGTAAGAACACAATTTATATTTTTGATCTGGCATTTTTCTGTTTCAAGTTGATCAGGTCCATATCAGAATGAACCCAAAGAGCAGGCACACAAAGTGACTTTTGGAGGCTTTGAGACAAAAGAATGACTTTTATTCTGTCTGAAACTTTAGTCAGTGAAAGTTCTGCAGACAAACGACCCTGTGCTGCTGGGATAGCTCCTCTGAAGCAGAGAGGCTCTTACAGGGAGCTTTATATCCTTTGTAGTTCTATCCCATTTTGTCATTTTAAGGTGTAACTTTGTAACTTTGGCGTACGGCTCCTGGAAACAACCGAACAGCAGAGAGGATATTTTTAGGAGCCACCTTCAGTTATTCATCTGAAGAAACAGACCTAACTCTGGTAAATATTTTAGGATACAGATTAAAACGTCTGTGCAGACTGAGGACTTAAACCTGTAAATAATTTCTTTCCTACAGTGAGTGCTATCATGATGTTACCAGCACAAGTCTGTATGCAGAGGGAAGCAACACATCACTGTGATTGAGACCTAATCTCAGTCTTGAAGTCATTGATAAAAAATGCTGTTTAGATAGTAAAATAAACCTTGGAATATCCCAAATATTAACATCTTGCCTTTTTCTAAACAAAAAAAAAAAAATCAGAAATTATTTGAAAATTTGGTTCATTCATTCTCTGCATTTATCTCACAGATAATATCTCTGAGTTTATATATGTATCTCTGACTATATAACATTCTCTGAGTTTATCTCAGAGATAATATCTCTGAGTTTATATATACCTCTGAGTATATAATATTCCCTGAGTTTATCTCAGGGATAAGCTCTGGTCACTTGTGACAGGTGCTCAGAGCCGCCTGACTTGGGCTGACATTCTTGTCTTACCCAGATTTTTTAGATTATTTAAACAGCTTTTGCCCTGATTTAGCACCCCAAGAGTGGAATGACATTATCTCTATTCTGGAGAGTATCTTGATCACTAGAAGGGAGGCACTACAGATAAATGTGCATTCAGTTATGGTAGAACTTACAGTTGATCCTTTTATCACTGTTGAGAATGGTATTATCAGATCTTTCAGAAAGCTGTTTTTTCCTTCCTAATTTCTTGGAAATGGTGGTCCAACTTCCCTCTGCACCGTTGTCGTAATGTTTTTGGTACTTGTCTGAAGCTACCTGATGATAATGATCTCATCTATTCCATCTCCAGTTTTTGGTTTCACTTTCCTGTGCCACTAACTCCCGCACCCTAAAATTAGGGGCTTGTAAGTAGTTGGCAGTTTCACTTCTCTGGAGATTCAGCAGACACAGATTCTATGTTTGATCTGCTCTATTAAGTAGTTCTGCATTCTACTATTAAATTTGCCTCAACTCCCCCGATAAGACTCTCACAGAGTTATAGGAGCCATTGAAAAAAATAAACTTCACATTATTTCAAAATTAAGCCCGAGGTGTTCCAAGTTTTACAAGTCTAGCCATGGATGTGATTAACAAAGACATTCAGAGGCTCATTTGTTACACCCGGCAATTTGGAAAAAAAATATCACTTCTGAAAATCATTGAAGATGAAACAGAAAACTTGTAACCTTCACACCTTAGTGCCTTCCGCAGCTGTTAACGTGTGTTACACCAACATGCATTGTAGTAATGTGCTTATTTTCTCTAACTAAGCCATGGGTTTCCCTTATACCCAATTTAAAAATCTCTTCAAAGATTCATTTTCACTGACCAGCTGAGCTCAGCTTCTCATTTGACAGCGGTTTTGCTTTTAGTTCTGCAGCGAGCTTTCCCCGTTATAAACCACCTGAATTTAGCCCGACCAATGTTCCAGCAGTTTGCTCCTCCATCAGATGAAGACAAAACAGGGCCAAACTCACCGTTCTGAAATAGTCTGCTAAGTCATCTGGGTCCCAGGTGAGCACGTCGGAGCGGCAGGGGACGTTCCGCAGGTCCATGGTTGGTTTTCTCCCCGAGGCACTCAGGGAGTGTTCACAGCCCTGCTGCTAAAGACACAGCCATGGATTCCCTCTCGGTGGCCACCTCCAAGGATTCCTTGCCCAACCTCCAGCTGCTTCTGTCAAGGAACTGTTCTGGTCAATAGAAATTATGCTGTGAGGTCGTTCCAGAGAGACGCTGCTTCCTCTGGTACAAAATGGTCTCTTCTCCGAGAAGTTTCAGCTAGTCAGCCTCACCACTTCCTTTCTCTGAATATAAATAAGTAAACAAGGAAGCACAGCAGAGGGCTGAAAATGCTCTGCCTGCTACATAGAAGTTATTGCCTATGGACCCTAATTGCTTGTAACTGCACACATAAATATTTATATATTTAATGGCATTATACATGCATAAAAACATTGTCATGTTATCTGCATAGGTGTGGGTTACTCTTCTGTGCAAGTCTAGCCCAGGTAAGCTCCCCCAAAGAAGAAAATGTTCACTTAAGAGAAACTGCTTTAATTTACCTCAGTACCTGAAATATCCTTCTTTGTACAATTGAAGGTTATTGCCAGAGCTGTACATAATGGGGAACAAATAAATTAATGATAAAATTACAGTCAGCATCCCTTCAAATAAAGAATCACTCAGTGAAACTAAAAAACTTACAAGTTTACATGAAAAATTATTATGTTGCCATTGTATCAATAGTTCGTTTTTTGGCTATTTCTTATGAGGATTTTTGTATCTGAAAAAGAATCCACAAAACCATATTATTGCCACAGGGACATGACAGACTTTCATCTGTCCTGCACAACCAATTCAGTCACGCTCCTATCAGTAGGTGCCTTTGCTGAGATTACATTGAGTAATTCCAAGTGTGTCTGATTTTTAAAAACAGCCAGCATGTCCATTCTCTCTTTTCTTGTTGTGGAACCTCGTCCCAAAGCTGTGCTGCTGTGACTCTTTAGGCTCACTCCTCCATTAGACTGCACAAAAAGTGATAATTTCTGAGCTTCCTGGACTACAAGGAATAGATGCATAGTTCTGAAGCACTGGGAAGGAAATTTCCTCTTCTTTTTATGAAGAAATTAAATGCACCCCTCTTGTCTCCAGTCACTGACAACCTCCTAACCTCGTGTCTGCAATCTGCAGGTGTGCTGCACACGAGTGCATGTATTTGAGATCAAACCCACAAGTCTTCACAGTAAGAGCTTTCCTTTCGAAATACAGAGTGTGATTTAGAGCAGCTTACTTTTTTGTGGAGAAATTCTGGCAAATGATGGCAGCATGGTATTTAAAACTCTGAAATTAAACTGCTGTCACAGCTGTTCTAAGCTGAGTAGCATTTATCAAATACATGCTACAGCTGTGTTTTCTGGGTTCTTACTTGAAATGACCTGTGTGAATCATCTGAGGCATGTCCTGACAGTGTCACAGATATATTATCACCTCTAGGTCTGGGGATGAAATAGGACTGAATGAACTGGTGCCAAAGAAGCCCCAAAAGGAAAAGTTGCTTTGCTGGTGCATTGTCAGCAGTGGTGAAGGGGAGGTTACACAACAACACCTCAGACATCCCATCACAGCCCTGGATTTCACAGGGAAACAAGCAGGGAGACAGGAAGAAGCCTGTGTTAAATCTCTAACAGCTAATTCTCAGATGTGTTTCATCGCCTTCTAATCCAGTTTCCATCCCAAACCCAGTGTAGCAGATCTAATTGCAATTGTCTTACTCCTTATTTGTAGTAATATGAAACTAATGAGTCTGGTCAAAATTTATGCTGGTGGCGTTATAGGAGAATTACAGTATTGTTTATTCTGGTGCTGAGAAAGGAGGAAAGCAGCTACCTCTGAAGCCAACCTCCCAGTCTCAAGAGCAGCTAACACAGAAATCCTAACACATGAATCTATTCTTATTTGCTTGCATCCTGTCTGTAGCACTGAGTACATCATAGCTGTGTGCACAGTTCATGTGTTTCTTGCAAAACCCAGCTGCACACGAACTTGAACTCTGTCTGTCTCTACAACTTCTTTTGGAACATCATAAGCATGTTGGATGTGGTGCCTCAGTAAGGCTTGCTGAGGAAACACCACTTTGTATTTTCTCTATTTGAATTTTCAGATATACTCCTACAGCAGTTGGCAATCTCATGAGATGGATTTTAAGCTCTAAGATTTTCAAAAGCTGAGAAACACTGACTTCACTGCTATTATCAGGTGCATGTCCTTTTATTGAGACTTTTTCCCCCTCTTTTTAAAGAACTAGGTGTTTCATAGGTATTTTATAGCCTGCAGTGACACAACCTTCACACAAAAAATGTGTCTCCTCAGTAACAGCTGCCAATGGTAAATTCCTTCTGATGCAGTGATGGTGTGGTGATTGATGTTTGAAAATGTGAAACTCAAACCATTTTAGGCAACGGGAGAAATTCACACTGCCAACATTCTGCTGCCTTCAAAGGCAGCAACATTTTCCATTTTCTCTCACCTCTCTCTGGTGATCTTCTGTCCCTGTTTTAAGTGGAGTCAAGGGATTACTTTGAACCACTTTCAGAAGGGTTTATTTTTCTAGAGTAACTCAGGTTACATGTCCATATCCTTAGAGCCAAACGAAAAAAAGTTCAAACCTTGTAAGAATTTTGTTTTCATGTTCATCTCACTCCCAAAGCAAAGTGGATCTTTATGAGGTGGTTTTCTTTTGTCCTGCTCAAATTTGTTTTCAAAAGACTGGGGTAGATTCTTCCTTTCACCCTGGAAATTTTTACCCTAGACAGCCTACAGTTCCCCATTTAGCATGACATGCCCAATTCCCAGGCTGTATTACCTCCCTATAACTGTGAGAGACTGAAATGTCAGCCTTCATTTGGCTCTGCTGAAGCCAGACTGAAGGGAAGGAGAGGTTTTGGATGAGTGGTGGACAAACCTCTGATCATAAGAACAGCCCTGGTGCCGAGGGGGGTCAGATGTTTTCTGAAATTTCAGATATTTTCATCCCCCACCTCGGGAGGATGAGCACAGCAAAGTGACCTTTGCTTAGCAATGAGCTGGGTTCAGAGCCAGATAAGGGAGATCTAAGGGAGATCAGGGAAGCAGACCCTGTGAGGTGGGATAATACTTTTTACCACGTCAGTGTCCTCCCTTACACACCTGGCTCAGGTGTAAGCAAAACTCCCCCCTGGGAGAAGTGTCAGGATATTCATATTCACACCTAGGCCAATTTGAAAAAGCAATTTGTAGGAATGGAACTTGGAGGCTTCCTCCCCACCCAGCCCCACACTGGTGAGTGCCAGTGCAAGAGATGGACCCTGAGTATGACACTGTAATGGGAACAGCAGCTGAGCTGAATGCTAACCAGCCTACCTGCCTGTGGAATGTATGGCTTGAATAAAACTCTGTCTGAGACACTGCCTTCAAATCCAATTTCACATAAAGCAAACAAAAAAAGTGTTCTCTATAAGAACTCAACCCTCAGCAAAGATTTTCCTGGATGGAAAAAATATCCATACTTGAAGAAGCATTTTTTCCATTGCCAATGAACTGTGTTACTCTGAGCAGGTGTCAAGATGGAGTTTAGGCAACTCCAAAAGGCCTGAAATCCTAAAATACAGCCACTGTAGAGTGCAGCTGGACTCTATTCAGAAACCAAAGGGAATCAAATATCTACTAAAGCCCTATAAAATATAAGGCAAGTACTTAGAGATATTCTAGCAAGAGAAGTTCGCTCAGGTACATGTTTTATTCCACTCTGTTTGGATCCTAAGTGGCATTATGTGTCTGGTTTGTCCAGAAATGCTGCAAACAAAAGCAGAGAACACTTAGGAGACCTCAACAGAGCTGTCTACTGAGGAAAGACTGAAAAAAAATGCTTGCTAAGTCTGAGAAAGGGAAGTTGGAGATGAGGGAAGGGAAAAAGGAGATAAACTTTGTGACAGCTAGCAGTCAGCTGTTCTCATGAGCTGTGAAGGGCTCTGCTAACAAGAGCTGCTGCAAGCTTGAGAAGGAGGAGTTGGGGACTGAAGGACTCTCCTCCAGTATTTGGGCTGCTCAGTGCAGTTCAGCAGCTCAGTTCAGGAGCTGCCAAACAGGATCAGCTGTACTGTGACCCAGAAGGGGCCAAAAGGACACCTGGAAATGTTGTGGTTTGGACAGGAGCCTTCTGTGCTAACAGTGTCCTCCAGGAGCAGAACTCTGGCAGTGAACACTCTGGCTTTGTACTGAGCTCACCGCTCTGACTGAGACTTTGGAGCTTAAGGTAAAGATGAAGCAGGTGAAAAACACATCCTTCAGTCTGGGATAACTGCCCAAAGCCTTTCCACCTGTGCTGTCAAAAAGCACAGATTTCCTCCCCCAGCTCCAGGCCAGCCTGCTGCCCAGGAGGAGCAGCCAAGACCTTGGCTCTGCCAGGCTCCAGTTCCCCCAAGGCTTTTTCCACCTGCCCAGCTCCCTTTTGCTATAACAGCTCCTGCTCTGGCTCTCACCCCATCCCTGCCCCTCCTGTCCCCTCTGCAGGATTGGGCTGTGCTGGGCAACCTCCAGACTTGGCTGGAAACCAGAGGCTGTGGGAGCTGCTGTCCCTGGCTGGAGCTGAAGCCTGAGGAATTCTCATTCAGTGCTTCCATAACAGCCTTTCCATTTGCTTTGCCTTCTTTTGGGTTTTTTGGGTTTTGTTTTTTTTGTTGTTGTTGTTGTTGTTGTTTTTGTTTTGTTTTTCGGTACAGGTTTATTTAAAAAACTCAAAATTGTTCTCTTTCAGCAATGATGCTGGAACAATGATTTTTGTTTCATTTAAGTTTTTTAAACAGCACTATTTCAAGTATATCCAACTATTCTGACAGCTAAAGATAGGATGATTATTTTAACTCAACCCATTTTGCTATTTTAATCAAGTGAACTATTGACACTGTAAGCAGCTTATTGGCCCTGACACTGTTTCTAAGTGATCTCCTTTTATTCAGTCAGGCAGTTGTTTTCTAACCTAAACAAAGCTACTTTGTAGCTTCAATTTTATAGAAACTTGCACAGTTTGTACTGTAAACTGGTTGCCAACATGGGATTTTGGTCATTGTTGCAGTTGCAATGTTCCTGTCCATAAACAAACTCAGAACTGGATTCTGATCCTAACAGATTTCCAGTTCTCTAAATATTTCAACAGCTTGGTGACCAGTAAGAAAAGCACTTGTGATTTTGCAATGCTGTGAAAAATAAAAAAGCTTCTACAGCTTTTCCGCTAACATAGACTCATTTCAGATCTTCTCAGGAAAAGATTTTGTCAATCCTGAAAGTTTGCAAGAGTGAATTTCACAGACCAGAAATACACAGGTGACTCGGAGAAAAAAAAGCTGCTGCTAGCCAACATCATCTTGGGTATAGTTTTGGTTTTAATGTTAGTTTTGTTTTCAATCTTTATGTTCCTCTCTATGACTGGCTTAGAGTTTCCAAGGAGCTGAATTGTTGAGCACTCCATGCTTTTTAACTTTTCATTGTTATGTTCAGAATTCAGTGTATTAGTAAGATACACTTTTTTCTTATAAAGAAGCATTTTGCACATATTTTAAACTGTACATATGTATTGTACTCTAAGTGGACTTAAGACAATTCTTTTTATCCCCTGGCTCATTATGAAGGATGGCCAGCACAGGCCAAAAGTCCATTGGAGCAGTCCTGATGTGTCAGGGCTCTTCTCTGAGGTGTGGATTAAAGTAACAGCAGGGTAGGACCTCACCCCGGTCACACACTGTACCCTCCCATTCACATAACAGAATACCTGCAACTATTGTTTTCTAGACAAATGTCAGAGGATTAAAATGGACAAAAATATATTAATGTTTTTCTCTTTTATCTCCAGCCAACGAATAAAATTTGAGATTGTGTAGGAGAGAAGATTCAGTCTCATTTTGCCATCTAGTGGCAACACTTTGGCTTGCTGGGATGCATTTCAGAAAAGCGAGCTGACGTTAGCTAGAGGTGGGAATGAGTTACTAATTCGTTGGAAAAATCAGTCATTTTTCTACTCAAAATATTAAGAAGCCTAGTTACATTTCAGAGCAGCACTGCTCTAATAGCCACATTGCTAAAAAGGGTTTCCTTTTGCAGGTACTTGGGTGAGCAGAGCCTATTTCAGTAGCCCAATGTGTGTCATCATTTCTATGAATCTGGATCGCTAGTAATTTTTTTTCCTTGTGGATATGATTCATTAACTTCCCTTTCTACTTGCTCTTGGATATTTACCAAGACAATGGTATACCCAAGCAGTTTATCTTTAGAAATATAAAGGACAGCTTGAGGCAGACTGGCTGGATAAGCTACTTTTTACCTTTTTTTTTTAATCATTATAATTTTGTATTCAATTTATTTTTTTTGATATGATTTTTTGTGCGTGTCTGTATTTCAAGGTTTATAGTAATTTTTTTTTTCCTTTTCCCACAGTTTTGTGAGATACTGGTCGTTATCTGGACCTGCAAGATCCTATGGTGCTGCTTTGGGGCCTTATAGAATACGTGAGTATAGTCTGGCAAGTGACAATGCTGTGGAGGGTTGGAATTGTTCTTTGAGGTCTGGAACAGGGGGGCTGCATTCCCATGCCAGAAATGCTGAGCTGCACAGCAGGAGTAACCAGAGTTCTGGTTAACAGATCCATTGGGGAGCATTAGAGGTGAAATGACACTAAATGAGTGGTGTTTGTAAAAAAAATATGCAGGGTTTATCTTAGAACCGTTCAGAAGCAGTGGAAAGCAGAGATGTAGCCATTCTGGTTGTTATCTGTAGTAATGCAACAATATAAAAGCATTGGAATAACAGGTAAGAAAATGTGTAAGAAAGAAAGTGGAGGGAAAGATAAGAGGATAAGAGGAGAAAGATTTCACCACCTGTGGATCCAGGAACTAGACTTGATTGAAGAGAATTGATTGCTGCAATGTTGATGTCTGGTGGTCTGAGTGATGGTCACAATCTTGATCCATCAGGGGTGGGGGAAAGCCCAAGAAACACCAGGGTCAGTAGGTTAATACACATTTAGGTTTAGACCGAACACGCGGTACCTCCCCTGGAGAGGGGAATTTTACACTGTCGGAAGGGTCTTTGATGGCTTATGACCCCTTTTAAGTCATGACCCTGCCGCTCACTTCAGCAAAGTTAAGCCAGTTGTGCCCCATCAGAAGGGACAAAAGCCTTCAGCCCCAAGTGGGTGAACGTCCCTTGTGAATGTCACCCTTCCTTGGGGGCAGGGGAGGACATTGGCATGAAAACAAGCACCATGGTCTGTCTGGCCTCCCTTAGCGGGGTCAAACCCCAGAGCCTCTGGTGGTGGGTGTGCACCCCCTCTGTCTCACGCAGATCAGGTTTCGCCACCACGCCTCCAAAAAGTCTGGTGCTCACCCTGGACGCGGCACAGCAAAGCACCGAGTGCCCGCACAAATGGACGTTGTTGAGCCAATAACCATTAACAGCTCCGTGTCCCACACAGGTGCACTTCGTAATGCAGCAGAGATTTAGGACAATGCACTCTCCCGTGCTTCAGGCATTGTTTGAAGGATTTCTTTCAGTAGATGTTTCTGACACACACATCCCCCCACAAATTCGCCATTGTTAGCAGATATTGGGAAAAGTGGCTCGAAGCCTTCCAGCTCTGCAAGTACGAATAGGTTCAAACCCGGCATATCTGTTATCTGAGGTCTAATTACACTGATGATTGGACTAGGTGGTCTTGAAGGTCTCTTCCAACCTTGACGCTTCTGTTACAAGAGTTTGGTGGTGCTGCTGTACCTCTTCCAGCAACTCCTTGCTTTCCGTACGCATGCCTTGCCTTCCCTTGCGTGCAGGTGGACAAGCGCAAGGAGCACAGACCAGCACGGCCAGACAAAGCAAGGCCAGACCCCCGGCGGGGCGGGCGGGCGCTGCCGGGGGGTCCATCCGGGGTGGAGCGGTGCGGGGGGCGGTGCTGGAGCCCTTCCTCCCCCGGCCCGGACGGCACGGACGTCGAGAACGGCGGGAAAGGCACGAACGGGAGCGGCGGCGATGGACGAGAAGGTGAGCGCTGTCGGGGCGGCGGGGCAGCGCCGGGGCGGGCACGGCTCACCTCGAGCGCCCTTCTCGCGGGGATCTGAGCCCTCGGAGCCGGCTGGGAGCTCAGGTAGGGCTGGTCCCGGTCCCGATCCCGGCCCTAGCGCGGAGCTGTCGCACCCGGGGGTCAGCCGGGGCCGGGGGTGCGCGGGATCCCCGTTAGCAGCGGAGCTGGGCGAGGAGAGCCGGTCCTGCCTCTCCACACAGCCCAGGCACCCCTGGGGCTGGCTCCCTGAGCTCAGACTCATCGCGGGAGCCACGGGGCCGGCCCACGAGGCTCTGCGGAGGGAATGGGGCTGGTCTTTTATCCCGCTTTGAGCACGTGTTTCCCCAGTGGGGATCCCCACCCTCGTCTGAAGTTCGTTTTTACTCTTCATGGAAGATGAAACCCCCAAGAGGTGGAGAGGTGCCACCACCTGGTGGCATTCACTATTAGCTGGTGATCTTTATTTATCACTATTTATTACTATTTATCACTACTTGCTGGTGATCTTTTGTCTCGATCCTTTCCCGTTGAACTGTCTGGTAAGGGCCCTTGGCCAGTTCCTAATGCTGACAAGGAAGGTCGAAATAGATCTTTCAGTTAGTATAAATCACTCATTACTGAGTTTATTTTGTTTGCTGGGACTGCAGCATGCGTGGTACTTAGTGCTCCCAGTTCCGTCCCCAGGACAGCTCTTGCTGTCCCCCGGTGGTTTTGGAGGGATCAGCCATGCAACCCTGCCGACCACGTGCACAGGGGCTAGACAGAAATGGCAGGTTTAATTGCAGAGATATTAACTTGCATTGGTGATTCCACTGCTTTGAGGATCATGAAGGATTAAATAGCACTCGTTTTGACTGGTATATTTGACGGCATAGCGTCCAATTTTAGAAATTTGTGGAGATAAGGTTTCCCAGGTGCCTGGGAGGTAGTGGAATGCACTGTGAGGTTTAAATTCGTTTTTGTTGTGCCAGTACGTATTACCCACTTACAGCTGTGGATACATTATATCTCCACCAAAACTTCCTTTTCATGTTTTGTGTCAATATTGGATGCTAAGTAAATAAATTTCCCCCTTTTTGGTTGAAAGTTGTGCTTCGCATATTACGGTTATATTTCCCTCTGCCAAATTCACATTATTAGGCTGAGCTCCTAAATTTGTACAATTATGGCTTATTCATTAGCAATGGTCATTGAAATGCATTCGGGCTTAAGCATGGTTACAGTGACCATTACAGATGGGGAAAGTGAAGGTTTTCCATCCTGCGGGTCAGGTTTGGTGATTTATGTGCTCGCTCTGGTTCATTCTGGTGCTGATTCCTTCTGTGAGGAGAATAAGCAGTCCTTCAATGGATAGCTTGATTTTCAGTGGAGACGTGCTGGCATCATCATTCCAGTATGATTTTCTGAAAAAGTAAAATAATACAAGTCTCGGCGGGGTTTGCCCGGACAGGTTATTCTCCCATTAAAAACAGGGAAAAGCCACCGTGCACTAATTCTGTTTTGTACTTTTTTGTAGCACTGCTATCCATAGATTCCCAAGTAAGCGTGCCCCGAGGTTTAGTTAGTCTCAGGCACCGTTTTTGTTACTTTTGCCTTGACATGTTGTCCTGATTGTAAAGCTGTCAGACGTTGTCCGTGAATGGCAGGTGGAGCACCTCATTCAGAGTTTGCATGAAATGCTCACGCGGGCCACAGCGATTGTTTACCCTGAGTATCCCTCTCAGTGTGTGTGGCTTCGGGCTCTTTTTCGATAGGCCATTAGCCCACTCTGTGCTTCCATTTGACTGGGGTAATACCGGGTATGGAAAACCCATTGAATTCTGCCCTTTTGGCCCATTGTACCTACTTACATGGAAAATGTGAGCTCGTTTCACTGCTCAGACTGGAGATAAAAGTCCCTTTTCCCGTTCAGAACATCTCTGTGCTGTCTCCTGAAATGCAGTCGGACTAAGCAGTGAAGGTCTGGGCCAGTTTGAAGTTACATTTAGGTGCCTTGCTCGGTAGAACCCCATCCTGCTGTGACAGGATCGTGGGGCTGTACTGCCCCTGTTGGAAATGATACAGCTTTTACATTTTTTTACTAACTTTAGGGGTTTCTTTCACCTTTGCCCCAGGGGAGGAGAATTGCAATTTTTGGAATTCTTGAAAATAATGCTTGATCATATAATTCTTTCCACCTCTGTTTTCTCAGTGGACAAGCTGTAAATCCTGGTTCTTGGGAGTGGTCAATTAGTCTGACTTAGGTAGAATTCTTGGTATCACCATGAAAATTATTCCATCCCACATCTCACTCATATTACTGAGGTGTGGGATGAAGTGAATTTCGTGGTGATACCAAAAATGCACGCAATTACTGTTGCACAGGTGGGGATTTCCCTGTGTTCTAAAATTTTGGTAACTCTCCTGGACAATTGTTCATTAAGGGCTGTGTCTTTTCTAATTTCATCTCGTTTTGTAACAAGGCCAAGGATTTGGCCAATCTTCAGGAGATGCAGTTAATTTTCTAATCTGAACAATGTCAGCAGCATAAGCATTAGCTAAATTTTTTCCTCCAACTTTTGTTTTCCTTTCTGTCCTGTAACTGTCTCTGCAGCTGTTTTATTTTCAAGGACAGTAATAACTCAGCTGCTTTCCTGCTTTCCAGTTCAGTTGTCAGTTCTTGCTTGTCTTTAATATTATCTTTTCTGTACTGGCAGGCAGCCTTCCACTATCCCAGGCTGTTCCAAGCCCCATCCAACCTGGCCTTGAACACCTGCAGGGGTGGGGCAGCCACAGCTTCCCTGGGCAACCTCTGTCAGTGCCCCACCACCTTCACAGGGATGATTTTCTTCCCAATATTCCATGTAACCCACTGTCTTTCACTTTAAAGCTGTCATTATGCAATGGATCACCTTGGCTCTGTGCTCCAGCTCCCTCTTGCAGCACCAAGCAGCTGCTGCTTGTGTTTTGGCTTTCCAAGCCCCTGCAGGGCTGTAGGAAACTGTTGTTGACTTTTGGGTCTAATAGAGTTTCTGGACTAACAGAGCCTACTGGAGCAGGCTTGGACAGTCTTTGGGATGGGAGTGTTGGGAGGCTCCTCAGGTTCCCTGAGAGCAGAGGGGTTCATTTGCTTCTCCAAATGCTGGCCAGCAGTGGATCTTGCAGTCCCTCCTGGGGTTGGGATGCTCCCAGCTGGGAGGCTGAAAGCTCTTTGCCCACACAATCACCACCACCATCTCCTCCTTCAGAGCTGGACCAACGGAATCAACGAGGCCAGTAAGCTGGCCCTGCTCGCCTGGGAGAAGGAGACCGGCATCGAGCTGGTGCAAATCAACGGGCAGAGGCGCTACGGAGGGCCTCCCCAAGGTACGTCAGGAGAGCAGCTGGGCCGTGGGGCCCCGGGAGCGCGGCGGGGCTCACCGTGTCACTGTGTCCCCGCAGGCTGGGTGGGCGGCCCGCCGCCGGCCGACACCGAGGTGTACATTGCCAGGCTGCCGCAGGACATCTACGAGAACACCCTGATCCCGCTGTTTGAGAGCGTGGGCAAGCTCTACGAGTTCCGCCTCATGATGACCTTCAGCGGCCTCAACCGCGGCTTTGCCTACGCCAGGTACGCCTCCCGGCAGGACGCGCAGAGCGCCATCGCCGCCTTCCACCGCTTCCAGCTGCGCGAGGGCTGTGCCATCGTGGTGTGCTGGAGCACGCAGAAGCGCGAGCTCGTTGTGAACGGCCTGGGCGCCTCGGTGAGCCAGCAGGAGCTGGAGGCCATGCTGCAGATGGTCACCGAGGGCATCCGCAGCGTCACCCTGCACACCAGCCCCTCCCAGAGACAGGCCAAGCTCGCTGTGTTGAAGTACAGGTCACACGAGGCTGCCGCCCTGGCCAAGAAAGCCCTGATGGAAGGTCAGTAGTGCTGAGGGATGCTGCTTGGGTTGGTCTTCCCACCTCCAGACTTGGCTGCAAGGTGACTTCAGCCTTGAGACAGCCGTTGCTCTCTCCCTGTGTCCTGTGGGATGCCAGCTGCCCATGGTGCAGTTGATTTCCAGCAGTCCTACTGGTGGTGGGATGAAGGGGCTGCTGGAGGTCTCCAGGAAGCTGCCTGCTCAGAGCAGGAGCCTCACCAGTTCTGGGTATCCAGAACATTAACCAAGTTGTTAAACCTTTCCAGTGGAACTGCCCAACCCCTCAGTGTCCCTTAAACCCTCCTGATGGAGCTGCTCAATCCCTCTGAGCCCCATCCCATGATTGCAATGCCCTGATGGGACACACTTCCCAGACATCCAACTGGGACCTCCAGAGTCCTGGTTTGTACCCATTTCTGCCCCAGCTGAGGAGCATTTGGCTTTGGTATCTGTTCACCTTGGCCCTAAATTCAACCTGTCCCTAAAATCCTGAAGATCACTGGGACGGGATGGGATGGTGCTGGAGGGTAGGTGAGCATCTCCTATCTCCTAGGGAACCTGAGGCTCGGGGAAGCAAAGATAAGGGTGGACTGGCTGGACCCCCAGCTGAAGCAGAAGCTGCAGCTCTGTGAGGAGGAGCCATTGTCCAGCTGGGTGCAGGGAGGCAAGAGCCTGGCCGTGCCCCCAACTCTGTCGCTGCAGAACGTGCTGGAGAGCCTGAACACGCTGTGCTGGAAGCACCACCTGCAGACACCCCTGTTCATGACCAAGTGTGTCCAGGTGAACCCCAACGGGTGGCAGCGCTTCTGGTACCAGGTGGCCATCCCGGGATCCCGCGTGCCCATCAACGGCTTCACGTGGATCTCGCCAGGCAGGCAGGGCCAGAGCGAGCACGAGAAGGCCAAGCTGGTGGCAGCCCTGCACATCCTCCGGGTGTTAGGTGAGTCCCTGGTGAGTCCTTGCACAGCCAGCTCCCCGCCTTTCCCAAAGTCTTGAAGTGTCTCCTGGGAGTGCAGAGCTGTGGCACTTCTGGGGCAGGGTGGGACCCAGGCTGGCTGGCAGCGCTGAAACCCTGTCACTCCTGAGCTGTGGGTGGGATTTCTGCTTGGAAGCACAGCATGCAAGAGGAGGGGGTTTGGGGATGAGGGCAGAGCCTGATGCTTCCCTCTCCTCTGCAGGGTGCCAGCTGACATAGGCAGCTGCTCTGCCAGATCCACGACTGAGCCTGAGCCCTGCTGGGCTCCCAGCCCTGTTCCAGCTTTCCTTGGAGTTGTTCGCATCTGTTTTGAGAGCTGGCTCTGGAGGATAAGGGCTGCTGTCCTGGTCCACGGCAGCCACCCTGTCCCCGGGCAGCCCTTGAGTTTGTTCTAGTTTTGGGTTGTTGGTTTTCCTGCCAAGTTTGGCTTCTGTTAAGCTGGTTTGTGTTGCATTGGAGGGGCAGATCCTGGAGAAGCAGCAGCTCTTGGAAGGGCTGTCAGCACTGGGTGCCAGTGTGATGGAGGGAACTCCTCCACTGGCATTCCTGGTTCCTGAGGAACAGCGTCAGGGGAGGACAAGGCCGCACACAGGGAATGTCCCAGTGGTCACAGATGTTCCTTGAGCTGGTGGAGCTGCTGTGTGGGGAGAGGAGTGCCTGTAACCTGTTTGCACGGTGAGGAAGCAGCTGTGGAGTCAGCAGCTGTCCATGAATGATTCCTCGGGAGTGGCAGGTCTGGCCACATGTTGTACTTTAGGGATTAAAGAGTTCTGGAAAGCACCAGCTGGGTCATGTCTTTTCCTCCTGCATCCTCAGCTCCCTGCCTGTCCAGTGCATCTTGGTGCTCTCCTCACACACCAGGAAAGGCAGGGGAGGGGACAAGGTCAGATCTGGAGCCTTCAGAGCTTGGTGAGCCCATTGTGTGGGAAGCAGCATTCCCTGACACCTTGATCTTTGTTGTCTTCTACTCACTGGGCTCTTTCTGAGCAGCTTTTGATACCCATCAGGCTCCTCTGAGTGCCTCCTGCTGTCCTCTCCATTGGAGGTTAGGGTTTTTCCTTTTGTTTTTCTCTTTCTTAGGGAATTTCCCCCCAATTTTGTTGCTAAGGAACAATAACCATTCCAAGAGAGACTCCTGCCTTCCTTAGCAGACATGTCTTTCAAACCGAGACACCCCTTTATGCTCCCCAGAGTCTCCAGGTGTCTCTCAGTTTCCTAGATGATGGGTACACACTCCAGCTCCAGGAATGCCTCTGGCCATGTCCCGTCCCACCCCAGCAGGTGCAGCACGAACCCCTGGGCCAGCAGCACCTAGGGGCTGCAGTTGGTGGTCCAAGGGCTCCCAGGCAGAGCTGGGAATCCACTGGAGGATGTGAGCCACAGCCAGGAGTAGGAATGCCGGTGGAACTGCACCGGATCCTGCCCGTTCCCCAGCAGGTGCAGGGGCTCCTGCAGGGGCTTTGGCCGCAGTGTCCAGCCACGTCTGTGGCTGTTCCAGGCCCTGCTGCCCGCTCTGCTCATCCCCAGAGAAGGATCCAGCCCGGGAGGGATCCCTGTCCCCATCCCTGTCCCCACTCATGGCATGCTGTGATGCACAGCTGGACCCACCAAGTCCCTTTGGCAGCGCCCAAGTCCCATCCCTCTTCCTTTGGAGATCCCCAGGTCCTCCACGAGCACTCTAAGTTCTTTCTTGCACTCCCTGGAAGCCTGTCTGTCCCTCCTGGGGCACGCCAAGAGTCTTTGCCTCATGAGGATGAGCCAAACCTTCAGCACAAGGCGCTGGGAAGTGAAAGGCACTGAGTTTATTTCTAACAGAGCTAAAGTCTTAATTAATTAACAAAGGGTAATTGACCTGCTGGGACAGCAGGGCAGGAATGCAATGAACCTGTCTGCCCTGGCCAGGCACCCCAGGACCCCATGTCACCCCCTCACCCCTCCTGAGAAATGCATCCCAGGACCCCCAAATACACCAGTGAACCCCAGCATTACCCCCTCCCCTCCCAGCACTGCATCCCCCACCAGAGACCCCCAGCCCTGTCCACC